>OY744542.1:65308279-65325779 GCA_963556195.1 Sepiola atlantica
CCAATGCTTACGAGTATAAAATAAAAAATAGAATTGCTCCCAACTTGCCTTTCGACAAACTGAGCAGGGCAACTTTTGTCTTTTTGAGGGCTTTCCAACACTACAACCACTAATCGGCACTTTGGTCTTGCTAACAACATTCACTATCAAACCTTTACTTTACAAAGCATTCCTCCAAATTTTTTTCACTTAACAAGTAAGTCTTCCATTGTTTCACATGCAAACAGTAAATAAGCTGCATAAAGTAGTTGATATTTTATTATTATTATTATTATTATTTAATCAGAGTAGTTATTAAGAGATCAGCAAATGGAGTTCAACATTGAATTATGCAAATTGGTTCAAAATTTAAAGCTCAGAAATTCGGGGTTCAAAATTGACATTATTATATTGAAAACTACTTGAAATAACGGACCAATTCACAAGAAATCCATTAATTTTTCATCGTTTTTACTTTTGGCATTTTGATGTAAAATTGTGCTTTCTCATTCTGCACTCAAATTGTATGTATCTCTGCTGTAAGCCATCATTTACAGAATAAAAGGTATTGATATCAGCGTTTTGTTTAAGAAATCGAGCGATGGATAAACTTGTCACGCATACACACATAGATATATATACCACACACACACTCATACATAGATATATATACCACACACACACTCATACATAGATATATATACCACACACACACTCATACATAGATATATATACCACACACACACTCATACATAGATATATATACCATACACACTCATACATAGATATATATACCATACACACTCATACATAGATATATATACCACACACACACTCATACATAGATATATATACCATACACACTCATACATAGATATATATACCATACACACTCATACATAGATATATATACCATACACACTCATACATAGATATATATACCATACACACTCATACATATATATATATACCACACACACTCATACATATACATATACCACACACACAGACACATATATATATACAGACATACATATACACACACACACACACATATATATATACAGACATACATATACACACACACACACACACACACATATATATATATATACAGGGTGTCTCAAAAAAATGTACTCACTCGTAGAAGGACGAGAAAACTTTTATTTATGAACATAGAGTGAAATGAAATAGCATCGAATACATGAGACAGATGTAATTGAAGAATCATGTTCGCAAATGTTCAAACTGATGACCATTATTGTTCAAACAAAGTTTCATGTATTTGAAGCTATTTCATTTCTCTCTATGTCATTCTAAGAGTGAGTACATTTTTTTGAGACACCCTGTATATATTTATACACACACACACACACATATATATAGTGAACCCTCACCATTCGCGATTTCACAAATTCGTGGTTTTTTCATCATAAGCATTGACTTAACATTTTTTTATATATTCGGTAGAACTTACAAATATGATAATCATTTAAGTCCAACTAACGCCAATATGACAAAAAACGCAATTAAAAACGCTAATTATTCTGTATCATTTATATTAAATGCGGCTCATACAAAAGCATTGGTAATCAAAGTTTTCGGGAATCTTATACGAAACTGAAATATTTAAAAAAAAAGAAGATAAACCAAATTGCAAGCAGAAAGGGCTAATCTACACTAATTTGGTGGCTTTCGTGCAACAAACACATGCTAAGGTACAAAAACCTGATTTTTAGTGAACTTTGAGGCATCAAAAGCTATTCGCGGGTGTGTCTGGAATGTAACTTCCGCGAATAGCGGGGACCTACTGTGTGTGTGTGTGTGTGTATATATATATATATATATATGTATATATATATAATAATGAGGATTGAGGTAAAATAAAAAATAAAATACCTTAGCATGTTAAGGATGCGATATCAATTTTATTTTAGAAGAAAAGAAAAATCGAAACCAATTTAAAAAAAATTTTTTTATAATAATTTCACCAAATAGAATTGGCCTCTTCAGTGTGTTTGTAGATCCGATCTTATTGGATTGCCGGCTTCTGCTGGTGTAAACCGGCGTATGAGATGTTTTTTTTTTTTCCACTGTCTGTATGAAATCACGCATGCACGTGAGTTAGTTATAGATTTAAAAGTTCATACTTTTTTTTGAAGCATCCAAATGAAATTTAATAATGAGATGTGTGATTTCATACAGAAAGTGGGGAAAAAAACCCATCTCATATGCCGGTTTACACCAGCAGAAGCAGGCAATCCAATAAGATCGGATCTACAAACATGCTGAAGAGGCCAATTCTATTTGGCAAAATTATTTGTATCATTATAAACTAAAAAAATGAAAGTTTATATAAAAAAAATATCGGTTTCGATTTTTCTTTTAAAATAAAATTAATATCGCATCCTTAACATGCTTCGAAGGTATTTATTTTTTTATTTTACCTCAATCCTCATTATTAAATTTCATTTGGATGCTTCAAAAAAGTATGAACTTTTAAATCTCTCTCTCTCTCTCTCTCTCTCTCTCTATATATATATATATATATATATATGTTTATTCATTTATGCAAATATTGTTAAAAATAACAGATTTCGTCCGTTTAATTATAGCTTTTTTTATTTTGTCAATTTTTCTGATGGTCTGTTTTGTATTAAAATCAAAAAAAATTAATAAAGGTTCCATAGGTTTCACAAACGTTTTTGATTCTTCGCCGAATCATCCTCAGATCGTAGTATCTGTTCCGATGGATACTACACTCTGTAGACCGGTACCATCTTTGCCTTCGGGCCTTGATTCCGCCGGTCTGAGGTATTGTCCTGTACGGTTCTAGGAGGTGCACCCTCCCAGGCTTTACCTTCTCACACTTTGAGAAGGGGTTAGTTTATTGCTAATTGCATTAAGTATCTCTACTGGGAAATGCCGACAGAGCTGGGACATTCCATGTCAAATCATCCAGTAAAAGTTCGAAATATCACCACCCCCCTCAGAATTTTTTATGTGAAGGAATAAAATACCGAGTATGAACCTATATATTTTCTGAATGTTCTATCTTGTGGCTTTCTAAATATTAAAACTGATATCACCTGACCCCTAGAGTTGTCTTTTTTTGATCCCCAAAGTTATGCCATTTTGGGGGTTCCCGCGGAAGCTTCTCGGCATATAAATGTGCAAGAAAGTCCCACAAGATGAACTCCCCTGGCTTTTTAAGGTTGAGTTTTGGATTCCTCGGTCACAAAACCCTACTAGGTGCAATTTTCTAGGCCAGAAACTAAATACTTTACAAAGAATTTACAATCTTGTAACGATGGGCAGTCCCGTCACGACATGTCGCGACAGTCGTTTTTTGGCCTGTGGGCCTTATTTTGGTTGGGCTCAAAAACAGGGTTCCCATTGATTGCTTGGCAGTTCATCATAACTTATGTATATCTTACAGGGGTCAAAAGGATAAAAAATTCTGAGGGGAGTGGTGAGAGGCCTGGATGATTTGACATGGAATGTCCCGGCTGCCAAGGCATTTTTTGTAAGCCAGAGTGCTCTTCCTTTTGGGTGCTTACTTTCTAACCCCATTTTCTCCCCGCTGTGGGAGAAAGATAAATAAGAAAAAAAAAAAAAAAAAGAGTGTGAGTACTTACTGTTCTCTCTAAAGGCACGCCTTGTGTAGCCGTTTTCACTTTACCGTAGAAGTTGTATTGCAAAGTCTGTGTATGCGTTTTATTTGGTATGGGTAACTCCAAATAGATGGAATTGGGAATGTGTTCAGCAGAGAGAGTTAAGTTGACCAGCTTTGCCCGGGGTGGGTGGTGCGCTGATGAGGGACCCCCAGCATAGCGGATGACCGCACCAACAACCAAACCTGAAACAGTGAAAAATATAAGTTAGATGACGAAAACAGCATAAAATGATACGGTCACCCAACGGAAACCGGTGTGTCAACGTGATTATAAAATACAAATTGCAGCGAGGTTAAGCCGAGCAAATAGAAACATTGGGTACACAGTGCACAAGAAGTGCAGTGGAAGTACTGGTAGGTTGAGAGATGATAGCCAGTTTGTGTGCAAGAAGTGTGAGACAATGGAGAAGGATGAGAACTCTGACATGGAGAAATTATTTCTGGATGGTGAAGCTATTGAGATTGTCAAGAAATTTTGTTACCTTGGTGATACCATTGGAGCACAGGGTGGAGCAGGTGCCAGTGTGATTGCAAGAGTTAGAAGTGGATGAAGTTCAGGAAACTTCTGCCATTACTAACCAGCAGAGTGTTACCCTGAGTGACCGAGGCAAAAGTCTATCAGGATTGTATGTGCAGTGTGAGGATGTATGGAAGTGAAACCTGGCCAGTGAAGGTTGAGGACATGCGTTGCATTGGGAGAATGATACGGTGGATGTGTAATGTGAGTCTTAAAGATTTAGTGATGAATCATAGTTGTCACCCCAATTCTAAACCAGCTTGTAAGAAATAGTTTTTTTTGTTTATTTCTGGGAAGGGGGGAGGGTAGTTGTGGTTTGAAATTGAATATTTTGAAATTTGTTAAATTCGGAAAAAAAAATTTTTTTTTATCCTCTCCCATACATATAAATATTTTTTATTAAAGAGAAAAAATTAAAAAAAAATCTTTTTGACCGCTTCCCCCCCCACCAATTATTTTTTTTACCCTCCCCCATAAATAGTAATATTTTCAGTTAAAAAAATGTGACCCCCCCCCCAAAACATTTTTACCCCCCCCCCCTCCCATACATAGTTAAAAAGAGGAAAAAAAAATTAGGAGGCGTCTCGGTCATATCAAAGAACTCATGTTTAAATATGCTATTGAAGGCGCCTACCTCATATCAAAGAACCAGTTTTGTTATTCTTCCAAAATGGTTACCCATTTAGTAATGGCCGAGATATTTGTTGCTTAACTTCAATTTACAACAAAACACCTTGTCTTAATAACGTAATGAAAATAAAGTATGATAATGTGAAAAAATCCTATCAGAATGACGTCACTTCCGGAAGGATGAGTCAACAATTTATTTTTTCAAAATGGTCACCCATTTACTAATGGCTGGGATATGCCTTGCTTAACTTCAATTTACAACAAAACACCTTGTCTTAACAACGTAATGAAAATAAAGAATGATAATGTGAAAAACTCTCACAATGATGTCACTTCCGAAAGGATGAGTCAGCAATTTTAACAGACTTGCCATTCAAAGTATGGTTCAAAAACACGCTGGCTTCTTCATGAAATGTGTTTAATTAATTGTATGAATAATTTTTATTAATATCACGTTATCGGAAAATATTGTAAATACATATGTAAATTTGATTATAGCAGTTATAAGTGTATATTTGTAAATATGAATTTAATTGAAGTTTAAAAGGAATGAATTATGTAAATGGCAAAACCCGTCTAGTGTCTGAGCGACTTTTTGTAACAGTATATAAGGAAGTTGAAAAAGTATTAGTTTAAGTAAGATTCTTAACACGTTTTCTGTTCGAATCGCAGTCTCGTCTTGAAATTTCTTTCTACTTTATTTATATGTTTACGGCGGTTTTCGTAGTACTATATATAGAAGCTGGCAGACTAAGTAAATAGTAATATTACTCTGATGGAGTTTCGGCTTCAGACAGACGGACAGATACCTAATCTCCATTATTAATAGATGTACCGTACTTTGTTAGAATCGACACAAATTTACTCATTTAAGATATATTTGAATAAGTAATGAGTAAATGTGTGTGTGCGCGTATTATTGCAAATTGTTCCCCTATAATCTGTGTATGTAAATATTCAATATATGATGACATGGTTTTCTCTCGCAGAGAGAGAGAGAGATGAGAGATGAAAGAGAGAGCGAGAGAGAGAGAGATGAAAGAGAGAGAGAGAGATGAAAGAGAGAGAGAGAGAGATGAAAGAAAGAGAGAGAGAAGGAGAGAGAAGGAGAGAGAAGGAGAGAGAAGGAGAGAGAGAGAGAGAAGGAGAGAGAGAGAGAGAGAAGGAGAGAGAGAGAGAGAGAAGGAGAGAGAGAGAGAGAAGGCGAGAGAGAGAGAGAAGGAGAGAGAGAGAGAGAAGGAGAGAGAGAAGGAGAGAGAGAAGGGGAGAGAGAAGGGGAGAGAGAAGGGGAGAGAGAAGGGGAGAGAGAAGGGGAGAGAGAGAGAAGGGGAGAGAGAAGGAGAGAAGGGGAGAGAGAAGGAGAGAAGGGGAGAGAGAGAGAAGGAGAGAAGGGGAGAGAGAGAGAAGGAGAGAGAGAGAGAAAGAGAGAGAAAGAGAGAGAAAGAGAGAGAAAGAGATAAAGAGAGAGAAAGAGAGAGAGAGAAAGAGAGAGAGAAAAAGAGAGAGAAAGAGAAAGAGAAAGAGAGAAAGAGTGGGTGTGTGTTAATCTAGGTTGGGCTTGCCTTCTAATGATTCAAGTATGCATACTGTCTGTGTGTGAGGAAAGTTTTATGCTTACTGTGTGGTGTGTGTATATTTTATGCATGTATATGGGTGACACTAGGTCCTACCACTGTGTAAGGGCTGCGAGGATGGGGACGATGTCTATTGGTCGGTTATAATGACACATTTACCCCAACAACTCAGATAGCTACAACTTTGTAAAAAACTTTTTTGGTTGTTGGCCAATTTTATTTTGTCCGACTTCTTTTGAGACAATTGAAGATTTAGTTAATCTTACAGTTCCGAGGAGATGCACCAACACCGAAACGCTGATTAACTCGTGTAAACTGCTCTAATGTTTATATAAGTTTTTTTTTTTATAAAGCTCTTTGTATTGAACACTTGAAAATAAATATTGGTTCTTCTAAATTCATTTTATCATTATATCTTAACTTAATTAATATATATCTTAGAGTGGGTGTATGAGAACACCCAATATCTGACACAGAAAATATTGATAGACATGAGAAAAAAAACAAAACATTCACATTTAATGACACGCTTGACTACTTTTCACAACTTATGTTTAATGAGCAGAAAAAAAAAAAAAAAAAAGAAAAAAGCTTTTTATCTTGTTTCTTTTTTTTTTCACAAAGATGATAACTTATTAATTTTATCTATTTTTCTGGCATTGTTTAATTAATGTTTTTACATTAATTAAACAATGCCAGAAAACTATTTTATAAATTAATATCAAAATGTACACACAAAACAAAAGTTAATTAAATTAAAGAATTTATTTTTTTTAATTGTTTTTTTTTTACTAATGAGTCACTACTTATCAAGGCCAAAAGCCACAAAAGGGTTAATGAGATGGAAGAAGTATTAAAAGTCAAGAACAGCATACGTCCTTAAACTGATGTCTTGACCGGTGCAATTAGCCAACTTAAGTCCCATTGAACTGGCGTCAGATGAATTTGACTGAAAAATCAGAGTTAAACAACCCAAGACTCGCGGAAAGAAAGCAGAGACTGTGAAACAGTGATAGCAGCCAAAGAGGGTGATTTATAGGAACTACAGTAAGATTAAGTTGTTTATTGTTGTTTTTTGGTATAATTTGTATTTAACGTGGCTCAGGAAGACTTGCATTTGGTATAACAAATAAAACTATTCAGGTTGCTTAACTTGTTTCATTAAAACAATAACACTTTTAAGACGAGAAATAAATATTTTGAGTGAGTTGTACAACCGACACCAATTAAAGGGGATCTCCTTTCGTATCTTTCTGTGAATCAATATACATATATATACTAGCTGACTTCACCCGCTAGCTCTTGCTTCACACATAATATATATATATTATGTAAATCATCCTTATTTAATATGTATTAATCAAGGTATACATTTCATTGAAATTTGACCTATTTAAATAATCGGTGGACCTATGGTTTAAATTTCAGCGTGTGTGTGTGGGTGGGGTGGGGTGAGGGGCTTGTGCCCTCGGGGACCCTCTAAATATTATAAAAATTTGCTGAAATTTTGGGAATAGTCAGCATTTTTGGTCATTTATCTATGGTTTAAATTTCATTTGAATCTAAGGGAAAACAGTTTTCAGTGGGGGGTGTGTGTGCCGCCCGGGTACTCCCAGCGTTGAAGTGATATATTTCTTATATAGCCTATGACCTTCACTGGTCAGTAGTCAACATGCCAATTTTCAAGCAATTCTGTCCAGCGGTTTGGGTGAACCTAAGACACAAAGATCAGGCGGACACATACACACACACAATTACTATTTTATATATATATATAGAAGATATATATATTTTTTTTATCTTTTTGTTGGGGATGGGGCATCTTACCGGATGCCAGACATTCACCCGCTATTTCAGACACTTCAGCCGAGAGATCTTTTAAAGATTCTAACTGTCTCTTTAAGTACAATTGTTTGTATCTTTCTTGCACTTGGTTCACCGGGTATATTCACTAGGTAGTTTTTGAAATTCTTTTTCAGAAGTCCGGTTGCTCCTATAATTACTAGGATGATGGAGATCTTCCTCAGATTCCAGTTTCTTTTCATGTCGTACATAAGACCTTGGTATTTCGTTATCTTATCCCTTTCAGCTCTGTTTAAGCCGCATCAAATAGGAGGTTGTGCCCATACTATGCCATCAAAAAATCCTTTAAGAGGGTTTTTGATGGCATAGTATGGGCACAACCTAGTATTTGAAAATTCAAATATTTCAGATTTGCATTAAATTTTATCCATAGCCATTAGACACCAATTAAGCAAGATTCCCTGAATTTCAATTTCTTATTAAGACCCCTTATGATGAAGCCTTACATTTTAGACATTATGTTGATCAAAATTTGAATAAGGATTCTAAACATAAGGTTTAGTGGCGTTATATGTTGATTTTTATCTAAAGGAACATAAAAGTGGTGCAAAACTGTTTTGGTTTGGGGGGGGGGGATTAGTTTTCCGTGTCCTGGGACGGGTATTTCGTAGTTAAGTATAACAAATGAAATCATTGTGTTTCTTAATTTGTTTCATTAAAAATAAAACTTAGGGTGAGAAATACATTTTGTTGAGGGTGGCCAAATACTTTTGACTGGTAATGTACTTTCTTGGCCTTTTGGCTAAGATCAAAGTGTAGTATCTGTTCCGATGGATACTGCACCTCATAGACTAGTATTGTCTTGGCCTTCGGAGCTTGATTTACGCTAGTCAATGGGTCTGTCCTGTGCAGTTCTAGGAGGTCTACCCTCCCAGGCTTTGCCTTCCCTCTTTAGGGAGGAGTAAGTTTATTGCTTACTGCCTGAGGCACCCCTACCGGGGAATGCTGACGGGGCTGCCCAGGCAATTTTTAATGGCCAGAGTGCTCACTTTCTCGGTCGCTGGCTTTTCAAACCCCACTTTCCCGACCAGACCTTGGGTTACATCTTACTTGTGGGAGTAAGATAAAAACTGGCCTTGTGCCTAACTCCTGGAGAGGAGTAAATCAATACTCTATGATTTCATAGATCATATTTAAAATTCATGTCTGATGACACAGAAACGATATGGCAAGAAGAATTGATTTTACTATTGATCATTTAAGACATATATAAATTGCACACTTTATGTTACAATTATCATTTCTACACTATATATAATATATATATATATACACACACACATATATATACACAAATTATTTATTTCAAAACTATACATTACATACTTCAGAGACATACCATGGTTTCATTGAGATCGGCTGACCTTTTATTCTTGTTAAAAAAGGTCGTTAGAGCCCATTCAAATCAGACTCTCACAAAATAAAAACTAATCAAAGAATAGAGTTCAAAGATCAGTGTAACGTCTTCTGGGGAGTTCAATTGGAGCAGAAAAAACATACAACATCCGTTATCAACAATTAATTTATTCTAAATAATACTTAGTTATGATTAAGACACATATAAACATACAGCCAGCCCCTATTGACTCAGGACTTTCTCCAAAAGGGACGCTTGAGTGAACTCACCCGAAGACATAACAGTGATCTTTGAACTCCATTCTTCGATTTGTTTTTACTTCGAGAGTCGCTGATGATTCTGATGGGCTCTAATGACCTTTTCATCAAAAATAAAAGGTCAGTCAATCTTAATGAAACCATGGTACGTCTCTTAAGTATGGAATGTGTAGTTTTTAAATAAATAATTTGTATATTAGCTCTCACATTTTTGCGAACAAGCACTTTATTTCTTTTCAACATGCACTGAAGCACATATACAAATAGTAAACATATTATAGTTTCCTAGATGTTAATCAAATGAAACTTCGGTGTTTCTAAAAAGTGCTCAATAACAAGTAGAGCTGTTTTTTAGTATAATTTTTTATTTAAACAAACATTATTAGTTACATATGTGCATACATGTTTCGGTTGTGCCCCCTTTCGAGAGCAAACTTCCCAAGACCTTTTAGAAAAATGATTTTTTTTTTTTTCTAAAGGTCTGAGGAATTTTTGATTACATATGTGCATACATGTTTCAGCTGCGATCTCTTTAGAGAACCAGCTTCTTCAGACCTTTGGAAAAAAAACAACGGTCTGAAGAAGCTGGTTGCAACTGAAACATGTATGCACATATGTAACTAATAATGTTTGTATAAATAAAAATTCATACATTATATATTTATATATATATATATGAAGAGACAAAATGGTGCCACACTACAAAATGAATAATGAATAATATGGGGAAAACTTTATATAAGATGAAATAGAAAAAAAAAAAAAATTGAGAAAATAATTTTATATAAAACAAATTTAAAAAAAAAAACGTTTTGTATGGTTTCGGAATTTACGAATAAAAAATTCACGAATAAAAACAAAGTTCTCACATTAGCATTAAAAAAAAAAAACAAAAAAAAAAAAACAACTTAAAGTTCCCAAGGCAGCCTTTCGTCCGACTCTCGTCAGGGGAATCGTCGGTAGAGTGATTAAAATACACGAACGACCATAAACTGGTGTGGAATAAAGTTGCAAGCAGGTGGCATAAGGTTGTATACATGCGAAATAATATACATAAATAAATGCAAGTAAAGAATATATATATATATATTTTTTTTTTATATATCGATATTAATTTTTAAAGTAAATAATATTAAATTATTTTGACCTACATACACAAGCGTTTCAAACTTTCGCTCTCATCAGTGCAGGGATTATAATCTCAGATGGTCGCATGGTTCGAACTCTTGCCACAGAAGGGAATTTAAGTTCTATTTATGTGAAGGGCGGCATATCTAGAAAGACTGACTAAAGATTTAACGAACGTTGTTCGATTAGACCTTATAGCTACGTGTCAGTCTATTTTTTAACTTCCCTGAACAGTGCTCAACTTTAATCTTATTAAAGGGGCTTATAACAATATTAATTAGAAATAAATAATATTAAATTAGTTTTACCTATATACGCTAGCGTTTTGAGCATTCACTTTCATCAGGGATGATAATCTCAGACGGTCGCATATATATATATATATATAGTCTAAATATACGGCACAATCACGTTGACACACTGGTTCCCGTTAGATCACCGAAGTTAAGCGACGTCGAGCCTGGCCAGTATTAAATGGGTGACCATTTGGGAATACCAGGTGCTGTATATGCTCTCTGCTTATCTCGGCATTGTTTCCAGTCGTCTTGTATTACTACTTGCCATTGGAATGAAGCAGTGCCGACTCAGGAGAGCGGTTGTTGGGGATTGCGCAACCCTTGCAATTACAAATTCACGCGCGGGCAGCCCCTAGTGGAGCACTCATACGTCGAAATCGACGGGAGAGTCCATCACCATCATAGTCTAAAGAAACTTAGAGTCATTTTAAACAAAAGAGAAAAAAAAGGAGAATGCAGTTTAAATTCCCAGAGAAACTAACTAAATCGAAGATATCGCAGACTTAGCACTTGCATAAGCCGACCAACCGTTGGAAAATTCATAAATAAATAAATTAAAAAAAAAAAAAAAAAAATGAAAAAAAAAAAGGGGGATTCAAGTATCTAACAGTGAAACAAAAACAGGGGACCTTAACCTCAGCATGAAATATTAAAACGGAGATCATCAGCTGTTTACCATGTAACTGGAGATTTAAAAACAGGACAGAATATTCATAGCTCTCCAATGGTACTGATCAAACTACCATTACCCCATATATATATTATATATATATATATATATATATATATTCCATGAGAAATGCCAGTATACTGAAATCATATGCCCTTAATAGGGTTAAGATGAAAATTCATATACACTAAATGTACAAAAGTAAGGAAATTCCCAAATTTTTACACTTTTATTGTCATTAAGGGTATGACTACATATCAACCAAACCATTTCATTATCACATCACTACAGTATAAATCTCTATGCATGAGTGGATGAAGTGTGTGAGGTGCGCTGAAGAAAAATTCCTACCAGTAAAATACATAGCTCAGTTGTGCTCTCATACCCTTAATGGCAAAAAAAGTGTAAAAATTTGGGAATTTCATTGCTTTTGTACATTTAGTGTATATGAATTTTCATCTTAACCCTATTAAGGGCATATGATTTCAGTATACTGGCATTTCTCATGGAATGTCACTACTTTTGTAAAGGCTATGACTCAATACAATGGTCATTTTTAAGTTTTAAAAAAATAATTTTCTGGAAAACTAAGGTATATGGTTAACTGAAATTAAAATGCCATCAACTAGACCCTAGAACCTCTATCTCTGCCAAAAATCAGCTGAATCCATCAAATAGCTGATGAGATACAGGGTGGCACATATGTACGTACGTACACACGGATAACACAAAATCAGAATTTACCAAATTCTTAGCCATTAGGTAGTTATGCGTTTGAATTGTATGCACTTTCTTTAACGTCATCAATTTCTTAACGGTTTAAGCAGTCAAACTTTTAAATCTCCCATATGTGTAGAACCCCATCACGCTCTCATGTACATTTCAACTTTACAGACGCTTTTTCAACTTATAAACAACTCGCCGTTATAATTCAAAAATGAGCACAACAGTAAAGTTATAATTTGTAAAGACACTAAAACTAATACCGCCTGAAGATGATTTGACGATTCAAATCGAATGTACTTGCAAAAAAGAAAAAAGAATGGAACAAGAAACCCATGGATCATATTTATATCAATTTGACCGAAACATTAGATGGACAATTCGGAAAATTGAAAAAAAAGAAAAAAAGTTGCATCAAACAAAACCACTCCGTGTTATTTAATGATGTTTGCCTAAATGAAAATATGCTGCCTAAATACACACAATATATATATATACATATATATATATATATATATATATATATACTCTACAGACTGCCCCGCTGTATTACAGGCAACTACATAAAAGCAGGAGATATATATATATATATATATATATTTTGGTACAGAAAATTGATACAACATCAGTACCGTCGGTTTTTTTGTACTAATTATCTGTACCAAAAAATAAATAAATATTGCGCTCTTTATTTTGATTCTCAATTAATCAAGCAATCTGCTGGGATTTTTCCTACGATCTAACAAAAGTTATATATATATATATATATATATATATATAGCATAAGATTAATTCATAAACTGATATTAATTTGAATCAAAAGAATTACTATTTTCATAAAAAATAATATTAAAATATATAACAAAAAAAAAAAAAGAACTGACTCATCAAAGACTGAACAATTTTTCATAGATTTCTGTTCAATTCACAACCAGCTGTTCGCTACCATAAAAATAATATAAATTTATCACTGAACCATGAAGCCATGTTACCATTTGATGTGGCAAAAGATTACCATAATTGTTTACAATATCAGAAACATTGGTGATGCCTGCTGATCCAAACTCCAATCTGAAGTAAATGAATTAGAGTCAGGAATCAGGAGACAACTAGCATAACAGAGGACCCGTTTTAGACTGGCTCATGAAAACAGAGGACCCGTTTTAGACTGGCTCATGAAAACAGAGGCCCCGTTTTAGACTGGCTCATGAAAACAGAGGCCCCGTTTTAGACTGGCTCATGAAAACAGAGGCCCCGTTTTAGACTGGCTCATGAAAACAGAGGCCCCGTTTTAGACTGGCTCATGAAAACAGAGGCCCCGTTTTAGACTGGCTCATGAAAACAGAGGCCCCGTTTTAGACTGGCTCATGAAAACAGAGGCCCCGTTTTAGACTGGCTCATGAAAACAGAGGCCCCGTTTTAGACTGGCTCATGAAAACAGAGGCCCCGTTTTAGACTGGCTCATTAAACAGAGGCCCCGTTTTAGACTGGCTCATTAAACAGAGGCCCCGTTTTAGACTGGCTCATTAAACAGAGGCCCCGTTTTAGACTGGCTCATTAAACAGAGGCCCCGTTTTAGACTGGCTCATTAAACAGAGGCCCCGTTTTAGACTGGCTCATTAAACAGAGGCCCCGTTTTAGACTGGCTCATTAAACAGAGGCCCCGTTTTAGACTGGCTCATTAAACAGAGGCCCCGTTTTAGACTGGCTCATTAAACAGAGGCCCCGTTTTAGACTGGCTCATTAAACAGAGGCCCCGTTTTAGACTGGCTCATTAAACAGAGGCCCCGTTTTAGACTGGCTCATTAAACAGAGGCCCCGTTTTAGACTGGCTCCTTAAACAGAGGCCCCGTTTTAGACTGGCTCCTTAAACAGAGGCCCCGTTTTAGACTGGCTCCTTAAACAGAGGCCCCGTTTTAGACTGGCTCCTTAAACAGAGGCCCCGTTTTAGACTGGCTCCTTAAACAGAGGCCCCGTTTTAGACTGGCTCCTTAAACAGAGGCCCCGTTTTAGACTGGCTCCTTAAACAGAGGCCCCGTTTTAGACTGGCTCCTTAAACAGAGGCCCCGTTTTAGACTGGCTCCTTAAACAGAGGCCCCGTTTTAGACTGGCTCCTTAAACAGAGGCCCCGTTTTAGACTGGCTCCTTAAACAGAGGCCCCGTTTTAGACTGGCTCATTAAACAGAGGCCCCGTTTTAGACTGGCTCATTAAACAGAGGCCCCGTTTTAGACTGGCTCATTAAACAGAGGCCCCGTTTTAGACTGGCTCATTAAACAGAGGCCCCGTTTTAGACTGGCTCATTAAACAGAGGCCCCGTTTTAGACTGGCTCATTAAACAGAGGCCCCGTTTTAGACTGGCTCATTAAACAGAGGCCCCGTTTTAGACTGGCTCATTAAACAGAGGCCCCGTTTTAGACTGGCTCATTAAACAGAGGCCCCGTTTTAGACTGGCTCATTAAACAGAGGCCCCGTTTTAGACTGGCTCATTAAACAGAGGCCCCGTTTTAGACTGGCTCATTAAACAGAGGCCCCGTTTTAGACTGGCTCATTAAACAGAGGCCCCGTTTTAGACTGGCTCATTAAACAGAGGCCCCGTTTTAGACTGGCTCATTAAACAGAGGCCCCGTTTTAGACTGGCTCATTAAACAGAGGCCCCGTTTTAGACTGGCTCATTAAACAGAGGCCCCGTTTTAGACTGGCTCATTAAACAGAGGCCCCGTTTTAGACTGGCTCATTAAACAGAGGCCCCGTTTTAGACTGGCTCATTAAACAGAGGCCCCGTTTTAGACTGGCTCATTAAACAGAGGCCCCGTTTTAGACTGGCTCATTAAACAGAGGCCCCGTTTTAGACTGGCTCATTAAACAGAGGCCCCGTTTTAGACTGGCTCATTAAACAGAGGCCCCGTTTTAGACTGGCTCATTAAACAGAGGCCCCGTTTTAGACTGGCTCATTAAACAGAGGCCCCGTTTTAGACTGGCTCATTAAACAGAGGCCCCGTTTTAGACTGGCTCATTAAACAGAGGCCCCGTTTTAGACTGGCTCATTAAACAGAGGCCCCGTTTTAGACTGGCTCATTAAACAGAGGCCCCGTTTTAGACTGGCTCATTAAACAGAGGCCCCGTTTTAGACTGGCTCATTAAACAGAGGCCCCGTTTTAGACTGGCTCATTAAACAGAGGCCCCGTTTTAGACTGGCTCATTAAACAGAGGCCCCGTTTTAGACTGGCTCATTAAACAGAGGCCCCGTTTTAGACTGGCTCATTAAACAGAGGCCCCGTTTTAGACTGGCTCATTAAACAGAGGCCCCGTTTTAGACTGGCTCATTAAACAGAGGCCCCGTTTTAGACTGGCTCATTAAACAGAGGCCCCGTTTTAGACTGGCTCATTAAACAGAGGCCCCGTTTTAGACTGGCTCATTAAACAGAGGCCCCGTTTTAGACTGGCTCATTAAACAGAGGCCCCGTTTTAGACTGGCTCATTAAACAGAGGCCCCGTTTTAGACTGGCTCATTAAACAGAGGCCCCGTTTTAGACTGGCTCATTAAACAGAGGCCCCGTTTTAGACTGGCTCATTAAACAGAGGCCCCGTTTTAGACTGGCTCATTAAACAGAGGCCCCGTTTTAGACTGGCTCATTAAACAGAGGCCCCGTTTTAGACTGGCTCATTAAACAGAGGCCCCGTTTTAGACTGGCTCATTAAACAGAGGCCCCGTTTTAGACTGGCTCATTAAACAGAGGCCCCGTTTTAGACTGGCTCATTAAACAGAGGCCCCGTTTTAGACTGGCTCATTAAACAGAGGCCCCGTTTTAGACTGGCTCATTAAACAGAGGCCCCGTTTTAGACTGGCTCATTAAACAGAGGCCCCGTTTTAGACTGGCTCATTAAACAGAGGCCCCATTTTAGACTGGCTCATTAAACAGAGGCCCCGTTTTAAACTGGCTCATGAAACAGAGGCCCCGTTTTAAACTGGCTCATGAAACAGAGGCCCGTTTTAGACTGACTCATTAAACTGAGGCCTGTTTAACTGAAACTATGTTATTGATGAAATCGTAAATCAATATTTATCTTAGAATATTTTTTAGTACCCATTCTATATGTCCTCAAAATTCCCAATAATTAAACAAATTTTTATAATATTTGTAAGATGGTTTCAGTGCCTGAAACTTCAAATGAATGGTCTTACGGTAGGCCCAATTTTAAAAGGAATCCAAGGTTAGCAAAGCTCTTTGGACCGATTGAATATTGCATGACAGTTTCAGAGAGTAAAAAAAAAAACGTGTCCGCAGTAGGCAGACCAGGTTCCTGTTTTATTTTTAAAAACTTTTTAACATTCTATTTCACCCAAAACCGCATTGACCGGAAGTGATGTTTTTATTCCCAATCTGCCCGACAGTTTATGAAATGAAACCATGTTTAAAGCTATTTTTAAATACGTTCAAAAGTTCTCAAGGGAAGGGAAATAACTCTTATTAGTTTTTGTGGGCTTACATCCGGGTACTGATACTTATTTAATTATCTAATCGTTTTCTTAATGGTTAGACGACTTTTTAATGTGCGTTATTTTGAAAAACAATTTCTTCCCAAATATCTGTTTTTTGACGATAATTCAAATAATTTGTCCGATGACTATAATTTTTAGCGCAAATGACAACATAAGAAAGCCTGTCCAGTCATACTATTACGCTTCATAACAATCTGTCTAAAAGTAACGGTATTACAAAGATGTAAATGGAAAACACCGTTTTCAGACATTTTTAAAAAAGATTCTTACAGGACTAAAGCGTCAGCCATTTTTTTTTTTCAAAAAAAAGTTAACAGACTTTAAAGTA
>OY744542.1:65330779-65478279 GCA_963556195.1 Sepiola atlantica
TTGTAAGCTGGGTGCAGATTGGAACAAACACGTAATTACAATTGGGATTTAGCCAATCAGAAACGATCTCTTATGCGAGCACAGCACCAATTCCCGAAGGTTATTAATAGGAGTGCATCAGCATTGTTCACTCTTTAGCCACAAGAAAGCACAGTTGCTTAACTCATACCCGTCACTCAGTTCGACCACCAAACTCCTCTCTTGGGACGCAAACCAAACCGCCTTAGCCACGGGCTATCTTGCGCATATAGACTGACCTGCCCACATGGACTTACTCCCATACCATTCGATGCACAGGCTTATTTCCTAACAATAAAAAAGTGAATTTTGTCAGCCTTACAAACTACCTCTTTATTAACATCTACGCACGGACTTTCAAGAACATTCTCCTATCATGAACTCTTCTCTGTTCCCTACAACCAGGACATTTATTCTACATATTATGGACTCTCAAAGCTTTGTCCTCATCCAGACGCATGCACTTATCCTGTTACTACCACCTTTTCTATTATTACATGTTTAATGAAGAGAGCCAATAAAGTTGATGTAAATGTTAGAATGAGAGTTTGTTTTTAATTTTACACATGTGGCCTTCAGATGCAAATATTTTCTTTTTAATGTCTTTATAATAAAAGTGATACACAAAGCTGTCGTTTATACGTATGCAAATAAAACGATACAATTTAATATCATAGATCAAGAATACATACACACATTGGTAAAGCGTAACAATAAGTTTTTGATCAGAGATTTATTTCGATAAACAATAGAAAAAAACAACAAAGATATTGCTCAATGGCACATCAACCCTTTTCGGGTCATTTCATGCGATGAATGTAGAAAGAAATATCCTTCATTTGAGTCTTAAGTCAGTGGGTCATTTATAGTCATTAGTTAAGAGTTTCGGTATTTTGAATTGTCGTCATTTTGGTGAAGGTTTTTATGCTTCAAGTTCTTTATATGTTTAAGTATTTATTCATGGTGTTTGGTTGAGTAAAGGGGGGGGGGGAGAAAGAGGGGGGGGGGAGAAAGAGGGGAGAGGGGGACGGAAATTGTTTTTTTGTTTCGTATTTTGCAGAACATGATTAAGTTTTGCAAAGAAAAAGAAAAAACAATAAAACATCAATGTTTGGTGCATTTTGAGTTAGGTAGTCAATAACTTCAGACAGCCTGATTTGGTAGTGCCAGTAGGTTCTATTTGACCCATAGATGGGGCCCTTACAGGTCCTACCACTCCGGGCCAGAGTGGAACTGGGAGCAATGGCAACTAAGGGGCAACTCCACATTCGCAAAAGCTCCCAAATGGAGGGCTCACCACTGGATGTCTTTTACGGTCATACGAAGGACCAGCGTCACGTAGAAACGAGAAATAAGTCTTAGACGTTGCAGAATGACATCATAATAGACAGATTTACTTTGTAATGCGTATCGGTGTCCGTGTGCGCTGGTTTGGCCAATCAGCTCGCAGGGCGCACTGATATCATTACTTCCCTAAGGGACTACTTGAGCTCCCTTAGGATATTCCAAACGAAGGGCAGACACTACCCTGGCACCAGTCCAGAAGGATCGCCTCAGAGAGACTCCGGCAAACCCTAACCTCTATCCGGCCTCTTTGTCCACTGGACGCACGCACTACCTACTATCTTCGACTGAAGATATTTGTTGAGCCGCCCTAAGAACTTATTTTCCTCGTCTTCTCTCGGACATTGTCCAATTTTCTTCCATCTATACTAAACGGTATAGGTAACCTTTTATCCGAATAAACCCCTTTCGTTGTTGTTATAAAAAGGTTTATTTCATTTCGTGGGGTTAGGGTTAGGGATAACATATCCTCGATTCTTACAAATATAACAACCAAGATGAGAATAACTCGGATAATCCAAATTATAAATCTTCAAAAATTCCGAAAAAAAAAAAAAAAAAAAAAAAGAAACTCACTTAACCCTACCACTTATCCTAAGTCCGGGTGGCATACTAGCTTGCATAAGATACTTTCTTTTTTTTCTCGGTTCATTCAGAACGGTTTTTATTTTTTTGCGGGGTGGGGATCCGTACTTAAGTTTAGTGGTAGAGTTAAAGTAGTAGTTTTTTTTTTTTTTGTTTTTTTTTTTGTTACAGTTGTTGCGGAAGGATTTTGTCTAGTTAACCATTGACGTCAACGTAGCCACTTCCTAAAATTAAAAAAAAAAAAAAAAAACTCCCGAAAAATGCATATCAACGGAAAAAAAATAATTTGCCTCGTTTTATTTCCGAAGAGAACAAATTTAACTAGTCACCGCTACGAAGACAGACAAAACTAATCGTTAAAAAAAAAAAAAATATGGGAGTTAACAGCTTCAATATAGACGAAAACTATTATTTGATGAATTAACTCTTGAACTTTCTACACAAAATCACTGATAATAAAAGCAAGAGAACAAAAAAGAGCAACAGAGTGAACTCCCTCAACACCGCCATTGTATATTGCACTTTGATTTATTTACCTCCTCTCCAGGGGAGGTCAGACAAGGTCAGCACTAACGTCTACAACAAATGTCTCAGCAGCCCCTTCGGCATTCCCTGATAGGAGGGCCTCAGGCAATTAGCAATAACCCTAACCCCTTCTCAGAGAGGAGGCAAATCCTGGGAGGGTGGACCTCCTAGAACTGAACGGAACCATACCTCAGCCATACAAAGCCACTATCGGACCGATTGTCAAGGACGTATCTCTGACTGTGACCTGGCACAGCTGGAGTAAGTGTTCGTAAGTATATTGCACTTCGATTTCAATCGTGTGTAGAGGTTATGTTCGTGGTCAAAGTATGACATAGAAATGTATAGGACAAAGGATATAGGCGGTCTGGTGACCCAGAACTATGCTGTCGGCTGAAGTGTGTAGCCGTGTCGCCATGGTAGACTGAACCCTTTTCTAAAGTTGTGCGTGCAGAGGACTATCCAGCATATGCGCCAAAACAGAATGAAATATGACATAATCGATAAACTTATTCCAACTGCTATAGAAAGGTCTTTAAAATATGTAATACTAGCTGGCGTTGCCAACTCGCTATTTGAAATACTTGAAACCGGAGTTTTAAAATTATAAACATTTTATTCATAAGTTTCTTGTAGACACACAACTAAGAATTTCGCATTTATTCATATAAATAGATAAACATGAAGTTTGCTAGCATTTTTAACATTTTAAATAAGACCGTAAGGGAAAGTGGGATTTGAAGCCAGCGCTTAGAAAGAAGAGAACTTGCCAAACAAAAATTGCCTGGGCATTCCCCGGTAGGGGCGTCTCAGATGATTAGCAATAAACTAACCCCTTCTAAAAGGGGCGAGAAGGTAAAGCCTGGGAGGGTGGACCTCCTAGAACTGCACAGGACTATACTTCAGACAAAGAACTAAGCACACCAGAATGCCCAAGACTCTGCCAGTCCGATTTTGGTATGAACCCCCACCACCCCGTAGGGCGGCTGGTTGACTTGTTTAATTTGAAGAAATTTGTTAATCTTAAGAAATAACAATTATCAAAGAAGCAGTTATTTTTTTATAAAGTGTCACTGTTTAGCAATTAGTAATCAAGCAATTATTTTTTTTTTCCTCAAATATTTAAATGAACCATAAAAAAGGTTTAATAGATAATTGAGCCAAATTGTTATAAAAATAATTTGGGAAGTTGAAAAAAGAAAAGAAAAAAAAAAAAGAAAAAAAAAAAGAAAAAAAAAAAAGAAAAAAAAAGAAGAAAAAAAAGAAAAAAAAAGAAAAAAAAAGAAAAAAAAAGAAGGTGGTTATGTTTCCTCAAGGATCTATCGCACAACAGATAAAAGTACTAAGTAGATCAGTTCTATGTAACAGTCTTCTGGAGGTTGAAGGTTCAATCCTCAGTACGGGTCGGGCGATACTAAGAATACAATTAAACAAAAAAAATTATTTTATGGAAATCGCTCCAGACAAGGCATGAAGCCACTTGATGTAAGGAGCTAAAAAAAAAAAAATTTTTTTTACAAATACTACTTCAAGGTAAAAAACTAGCCAACAATAAGTGTTTATGGATAGATTCTGACCCAGAAAACAGCAATTCTTCCCCCTTTGTCAGAAACATCACTCATGGAATGTGAGGACTAAAAGGACAAAATAAGGGAAGCAAATTACTTTAAGACTTATACCCGGTCATGGCTGACGGAAACGGGAGCACGCTACCCTCGTGGATTAAATAAAGGGTTCCGTTCGAAATAACGTACAGATTCCCAAGTTCGACAAGATGCACCTGAAGATGGTCAAAGGTTAGATCGTCTGAAACGTGGGAATAACATCTAAGTCCGAATAAATTCAAATACTAATACTAGTGATTGTTATTGTAATACAATAAATTACTTCTTTGAATCAGGTGATCCTACGATAGTTTCCCACTTTTTTTTTTTTCATTTCTGTTGTACTTTTTAAGATCTTTCAAGCTGCACCGGTTGGGCAGTTGAGAGGGCAGACAAGGCCGTTCCGCATTATACGGTCCTCCACATTCACAGATGGTTCGGCTGGTTTTGTAGCCACATCTGGCCATAGCAGCAACTTTCGATCGGCCCATTCATGTTCTCACGCGATTGCGTGTCGTCCTTCACTGGACATGGTCTAAACTCTACACGAAATAGCAATTCAAATTCCAATCTTTGAAAGTTTAGGATTTCATTTTTAATAAATCTCATTTGAAGTCAGTTTAAAAAAAATAAAAAAATAAAAAAAAATTTAAAAAATTTAAAAACAAAATTAAAAAAATTTAAAAACAAAATTAAAAAAATTTAAAAAAATTAAAAATATTAAAAAACAAAATTAAAAAAATTTAAAAACAAAATTTAAAAAAATTTAAAAATGGGTGGGGGGGAGGGGTCTTCCAGATATAAAAAAAACAAAAAAAAACCTATGTATAAACTTATACTTGTCTATCTGTAATTTTGGGAAAATGATACTCTGAGTTTTAAAACACCAAATAAATATTAATAATAAAAAATAATAAATCATTGTAATTCGATCAAAAAACGGTCTCATAAAACTTTAATTTTGCCATTGATAATTCATCTCTCTTTTTCATATATATATATATATATATATATATATATATATATATATATATATACAGGGCTTTACGCGTTCCAATACTTTTGGAGCTGCTCCCGCACTGGCTTCAACGGCCAAAATTGGAGCTGGATCAAACTTCTATAAAAAAGGAGCGGCTCTTTTTCAGCGCTCCATAATGAAAATGTACTTTCTTTCATAAACGTTCTATTCTGCCAATGAGTGGTCGAAGATTGTGGTGGGCGTCAAAAGATCTCGTCAATATGGATGGGGATGTCACTTTAAGTGTAAGACCGTAAGATAATATTTGACAAAATCTCGCTAATATTTTTAGAGTTATAGGAGAACATGTCGGACAAAGCATAGGATTATACGTACATTTTCGTTTCCTGAGGTATAAAATAGAAATAGAAAAATCCCTGAAGTATTTTAAAACAATTTTAATTTTCATTACATTAACAGCCTATTTTTTCAGGGAAGGAAAATTTTGACCCGATATTTTTTCTATTTATTTTGGAAGGGAATTTAGATTTGTTTTAAGTAAAGAAAGTCTTACTTTTAAACATTATTAGTGATTATTTTCTTTTTAAAGAAACCATTTCTTTGGGAGAGGAGAGACAGCCAGGGCAACATTATTCGTCGTGCTGTTGTTTAGTATTTGTTTGTTTTACGAACGTAACAATATCGTATAATGTATATTATTATTTACCACGGAGAAACGCGCAAGTACTTTCAGACAAATCGATTTATCCAATTTTTTTCTCAATAGTACAATATGGGCCGAATAAAACCAATGCAGTTTATTTTTTTAAAGATTGAATAAAAAATATTTTTCATAAGTTGGACAAAAAATATCAATAAACAATTCAGAGATCCATTTAAGTCTTAAAATTTCATACAATATATCTGGCGTAGACCTTGAGAGTTGAAAAAAATATCGGATTAAATTTTTCTTCCAGAAAAATTAACTGGAGCAAGTTTTCCTAGGTCGGGCGAAAACATTTAAAATTAAAAATTTGCATAAAAAAGGTTAAAACGTCTAACAAAAACAAACTGTTTACAATTTTAATATTCGATAATAGATTTTTTAAGATAAAGATATTTAATCTACTTTCGGTTCTAAAAAACAACAAATTATGCAGAAAGTCTAATTATTTGCGTTTTTAAATTAAAATTTAAGATCTTTTCTTGAATTTAATTAAGTTTAAACATCAGGTTAGTTGCAGAATAGAGACCGCCGTTTTCTTTTTCGTTCATTTCGCTTAGTTTTATCCAAAATACCAATTGTTGGTCTTAATTGTATTTTTGGTCCTGAAATAAAATTCTCATTTACTTTTTAAAGTGTTGAGAATCTAACTTTAATTCCAGGTTATAATCGCTGGCGGCCATGTTGGTTTTTATTGTTGTTTTTCTTGGACTAAAGATATTTTTTACTGCTTTAACATTTTATTACACAAAAAAAACAAAAAACTTTGAACATTCTATTTACAAAAGCAAGTTTTAACGGAATTTAACGAATTTAAAAGCAAACATGAAAAGGTTAAAACATACTAGTCGTTAATTTAAAAATAACGCCGAAAAGACGGATAAAAATGTGGCATAAAAGTTCAATTTGATATATGCTAAAAAATAAATTTGAATTTTTTGTCAGGACAAAATGTACCATTTCACCCCAAAAATCGATTTTATCGAACATTTGGGTGAATACCGAGCGAAATGGAAGAGAAAATCCAACGGCCCCTATAGTACAATTGAACCTAAAATTCTTTATTTAAAAACACGAATTAAAAGAAAAATTAGCTTAATTCAATCAGCAATAAACATCCTTGTCATAAATACAAAAAAAGTTCAAATCTTTAAGAAAATAACTTCAAAGACATTTATAGACTCACTGGCGCATTTGAACACATTTGTTGCCAAATTGTCTCCTGCCTTAAGAAAACTGTCTTATCAAAAATGTAACATGTCGATGTGAAAACTCTCTCTCTCTCTCTCTCTTATACATTTACCAGAGATATAATTTTAAAAAATAACTCAGAGTTTAGCTGAGGCTTTCTTTTCTTTTCTATTGCTGAATAAAAAAACTTTTTAATAAAAAAAAAAATCAAATAAAAAATTAAAAAAAAATCAAATAAATTTGGAGCAAGGAGCGATAAAACTGCGCTCTTTAGTCCCAAATGGAGTTGCTCCCACTACACTCCCGCTGAATATAAAATGAGCCCTCCTCTCCTTCGCTCCAGCAAAACGACACTCCTTTTTGGGGGGCTCTGTAAAACCACATATATATATATATATATATATATACACACACACACACACACACACACACACATATATATATATATATATATTAAATTAAAGATAAGCGATGTATTATTTAAAAATAATCTATCGTGATAATATAAAGCTCAATATATTGAATAGAGCAACTGTGAATTTGATACTTTTACCCTCGGACTTCTACGCGCATAGGGTATACGAACTCAACTGACCACCATCGAATAATCAGTTTCTCAACAACAATATTCTAAATACTTTGAATATTCTTTTTCAAACATCTATTTCCACTATAACAGCCGTTTTGTTTTTGACAGTGACTACCCAAACTTGACGTTTTCTTCTACACCCAAAAGTTTCTTTTGTTTTTTGTGTATAAATTTTTCAAAGTTAAATATTTACATTTACATTACCGTTTTTTTTTATCCTCTGATGAAAAGAGTTTGTCTTTGAAAATCCATGGATTCAGGATATGAAGCTCCTTGCTTTGAACTTCTGATGTTTTAATAAATATTGTATCTATACAATTTTAATCTCTCTCTCTCATATATATATATATATATATATATATATATATATATATATATATATATACATATATTTGGGTGGGCCAAAATAAGGGTCCTATCTTTAAATTTGAATAACTTCCACAAAATAAAAGTTAAACTCACCAAACTTTATGTGTGTGTAGACTGACCCTTCCGAGATTTTTTGAAATAAACAAAACAAATTTTAGCCGAAAAACACTTCTTAAAACTTACAAAAACTAAAGTATTGTTTTTTACACTGTTTTGAGTTTTTTAAGCAAAAATAATGTTTTCTAAATGAGGGTACGTTCCTTAGGGCTAATACGGCTCATGCTTGCTTCGGAAGGGGTCCTTTACTTATTCTAAAAAAAAAAAAAAAAAAAAAAAAAAAAAAAAATCAAAAAAAAATCAATAAATAAAAAAGTTATGAATTTTTAAAAATAGGACCCTTATTTTTGCCCACCCTGTATATATATATATATATATATATATATATATATGCAAAATAAAAATGGAAATGAGGATAAGCTTTTATGTGTATTTGAGTTTATATTTTTGTTAGTTTGTTTATTCGCTTATCCTCATTTCCATTTTATTTGTATTTTGTCTGAAACATTGTTCCTTCCTCATTATATATATATATATATATATATATATATGTATAATCGTATATATAATAAATTCTGTGAAATACAGGAATCTGTGTTTCAAAACATTTGATATGATATAGAATCGAATAAAAAATATTGCATATAACAGAGCTCATGTCACACTATTGAGCTATAATAATTCCTTTATGTTATAAAATTTATATTTGAACATAAAAAAAATCAAATCTAAATATAAATACATACATATATATATATATAGTGTCGGAAGTTTCTCAACCATTAAAACTATATTAAAAAAAAACAAAAAAACAAAAACAAACTTATAGTCCCAAGTCTTCCAGTGGAAAATCACTCATGTAAGTCAATTTATTTTTTACAGTTATTATATTAGTTTATTTCTAACACTATTTTAAGGGATCATCAGTTGTTTACCATGAAAAACTGTTTCCGGAATATATATATATATATATATATATATATATTCTTGGAAAATTTTTCAAATTTTGTTGATATCAACTTACTTTATATACAGGGTGATTGAAAAGTAACGCCTTTTACTTGTAAGTTATTACAGAAATATAATTCTTTCAAGAAATAAATGGGGGGGAGCAAGAGTTATGAATTATGCGTTACTTTTTTCCCTTAGTCCTCACATTCTACGAGCGATGTTTTTTAGACAATGAGAAAAAGAATGCCGTTGTCTGAGTCGGCTGCCGTTTTCAATAATCTCATAGGATTCATCACCATTCATCTGTCGAGCTATCCAACTAGTTGACCTTAATCTTCGAGTGTTTTTTGGCCTTGATAAGTGTAGACTCATTAGTAAAAAAAGAAATCCGTTGATGCAGTTTCCAGGCAGCTTTAGAAGCTGGTGCCGATTGCTGGCACCCATATCAAATTTTGAATGAAACTCCATGCTATACACTTTCTTATTTTCATTTCTTGTAAAAATTACATTTCAGTAATAAATTACGAGCACTTAATAATAGGCAGTTACTTTCCATTCACCTGTATTTATCCTAATTTTTTTCTGTGTTGCATAGTGGGCAATTCCTGGAGGTGGGGCGATAAAGTTTTTGTTTTTTGATGATCCTCCATTTAATTTCATAGGGTGTATTGGATTCTATGAGATTGCATTGTGGTTACTAGGGAGGTGATGCCCCGCTTTCCCGGATATTTGAAAGTATTATTGTGGGAATAGAGACTGTTTGAATGTTCCTGTGTCATTCCGATGTGAATTTATTTGTAGACTACGCATCTGATTGTGTAACCTCCTTTGATGGAGCAAACTTCACCTCTTCTGCATGAGCAGCATTGGTTTGGGGGATTAATTAGAGCTGTGGGGGTTGAGGCTAGTAGTGATCTTACAGAGGGGTAGCATGAATAACTTGTTTTGACCGTATTTTTATTGAAGAGTTTATGAAGCTTATTGGAAGGTGGAAAATGTTTATCTATTAACTCGAGGAATTGTTTACATATGTTATATTTAACACTGAGGGAATACTAGATGGGTTAACCAGATAATACTTCTTTTCTTGTCGGGTCTGTTTTGTCTGAGGTTGGGTGGGTGTCGGGTTAGGGTTAGAGTTAGTAATTGTTTCTCTATAGTTGCATTCACAGAGGACTTTGTTGTAATATGGAGCGGTTTAGTAATTGTATTTCTGAGATGAGGCGTTTTCATTATGGATTTCAGTGTTCAGCAGTGAAAGTAACATTCAGCGATAGCAGCAGCAGAACTGAAAGCAATGGAGAATTAATGAAAAAAAAAATGGAATCCGAGCCCCCCCCCCCGGTGATAATAAAGGAATTGGGTTTGAGAGTCCAGACAGATGGTTCCAGAGTTCTATACAGGATACCTGATGAAGGTCGGAGGGCAGAACGGCCGAAACGTTGTGAGCATGGCAGCCAAGATGATGAAGTCAGTCTGAACACTGACATCTATAATGGGGCAGCTTGTTGGAAAATGTTGGGGCTGGATGAAAGGTGAGAGATTCTCCCGCTTAAATTGGGTGTAAATACTTTACTTTATATATATATATATATATATATATATATATATATATATATATATATATATATATATATATAGTCTAAAGAAGCTTTGAGTCATTTTAAACAAAGGAAAAAAAAGAAAAGTAAAATGCAGTTTAAATTCCCAGAGAAACAAACTAAATCCAAGATATTGCAGACTTAACATTCGTTGGAAAATTCACAAATAAAAAAATAAATAAATAAGTAAATAAAATAAAAAGGGGGGTTAAGTATCTAAGAGTGAAACAAAAACAGGAGACCTTAAGCGTCTAATATTAACACGGGGATCATCAGCTGTTTATCATGTAACTGTTTCGGAGATTTAAAAACAGGACAGTTATAATATTCATGGCTCTCCAATGGTACTGATTAAACTACCATTTCCCCATGATTATAAGTGTCGAAATAATTCAGCTTAAAATTTCACTAATATATACATTAATAAATAATATTAATAATATATTACCCTTTAGACTATCGTGTGATATGCTAATTTGCATATCAAATAACATTAATTCATAATAATAATAATTATATCTAAACACTACAACCAAGAACCATTCTGCGATATGGTAGCTAGCAATAAAATTATATAGAAATTAAAGTTGCATTTAAAAAAAAAAAAATAAAATAAAAAATAAAGCTTAAGTACCAGAAATATATAAATATATATATATATATATATATATATATATATGCACCCTCTAAATGTTAAAATTTACAAAAAATGTGTCTTGGTCTTTTGGCGAAGATCAAAGTGTAGTATCTGTTCCGATGGATACTGCACCCCATAGACTGGTATTGTCTTGGCCTTCGGGGCTTGATTTACGCCGGTGTATGGGTCTGTCCTGTGCAGTTCTAGGAGGTCCACCCTCCCAGGCTTCGCCTCCCCTCTTTGGGGTTGAGTAAGTTTATTGCTTACTGCCTGAGGCGCCCCTACTAGGGAATGCCGACGCGGCCGCCTAGGCAATTTTTAAAACCCACTTTCCCGACCCGACCTTGGGTCATATCTTACTTGTGGGAGTAAGATAAAAACTGGCCTTGTGCCTAACTCCTGGAGAGGAGTAAATCAATACTCACCGTGTTGTCTAGAATATATATTCCAAAATTCATAATGATCCGTTCATTAGTTTAGAAGATTATTCTCTCCATAGACATAAAAATATATACAGGTACTTAACTTTATAAATATAGAGACATACACTAATACTAGTGCACAATCTCCGTTAAAATTAATGAAAAAAAAAAAAAGAAAGTGCTTCACCAGTGTTTGCACTCGCTATTTATCGAGATATATTACTAAAACATTCATATAAAATAATACAATTACGCCCGTAATTTGATTGTTCATATATAAATTATCATTTCTGATGACCTAAAAAAACATCCCTAAATCTATGCTACAGTCTGTTATAAAGAAGTTTCAACAGTTTGGGCGGACAGAAAAATTTGCCTGAGCGTGGAAGAGAACTCAAATTATTACAGATAACTATGGAAAAAACCCAAAAATCTATGTTGCAAGGTTAATATAAACCCAAGAGTTGTCTTAAAGGACATTGCCAAAAGCTTAAGATGAAAAAAATTGTAAGGACTCACAAAATACGTTGTTTAAAATAGAAATGGGTTGTATTTATTGAAACTGACCATGACAAACCTCCTCTTCAAAATCCATGTCACATTGTTTTTCAGTTACGTGCCTCCCCTCGGGCGCAGAGTTAGACACAAGGTCAGTTTTTAAGATGCGGAAAATCCAGCTCCCAAAAAGAGGCATTTTGGACTGAAACAAAAGTTAAAATTGCCTCAGTCTAGAAGGACTTCTCCTTTACTGACCGAGGACAAAAAAGACTAAGTGCAGCATCAGAGCAGATACTACACTTTGCTCCCTAGTCAAAAGGGCAAGGCATGTCACATTGTTGGTCAGTTAAATGTTTCCGAGACATCCTTCGACAAAGTAAATTGTTTTTTGTTTGTACTTTGTTAAATTCGGACCCGCTCTAAAAGTCTGTCGTCGTCGTAAAACGCCGGAAAGCCTCGAAGCGGTTAGTCAATAAAACTGTAAGAAAATTATTTTTATTGTTTTCATGGTAGGTGCTTGACCGAGCTCCAATTTCTCAGACAGACCAACGAAAATGCCATTTCAAACTGACACAGGGCAGACCAACGAAAATGCTATTTTAACCGACAAAGAATACCAGAAATATAAGGAAGTAGCAAAAAAAAAAAAAAAAAAAAAAAAAAAAAAAAAAAAAAAAAAAAAGAAATAAAAGGGTGGGTGGGCCGATGATTCTAATTCCAGTGGGGGTGACTGGAGGTGGAACGATTAAAAATATAAACAAATGGTACTGGTTCGGCTTTTGAACCAAACAAAACTGACTTTTGCCGACGTATAATTACATAAACAGATGGAAAAAGCAGAATGAAAACGAGGCGACTTTTCACTTTTCAACAGAAAAAAAAAAAAAAAAAATGAAAAGAAAGCATTCACGGTACGTTTATTTTTAAGAACTTATGTATTTTTTTTTGACAAAGAAAATCGATAACATAATTTTTTTTTCACAAGAAAGTTACTTTTTTTTGTACCCCTAAAACCGATAAATTGTTCTTTGTTTTTTTTTTTTAATGAATAAACTAAAGATTGTAAAGAGCATAATCAATGAAACGAGTTTTACAGATTTTTTTTTTTTTTTACCAGTACAGCTTTTGAACCGGACAGAAACGGACTAGGTTAGGGTTAGTTTACGGTTAGGTTAGGGTTATAGTTTAAGATAAAAAAACAAAAAAAAACCAAAACAAAAAAACCAAAAAAAAAAAACCCAAAACACCCCCCCCCAAAAAAAAAATCCAAAACAAAAAAAAAAACCCAAAACAACCCCCCCCCCCAAAAAAAAATCCAAAACAAAAAAAAACCCAAAACAAAAAAAAAACCCAAAACAAAAAAAAACTAAACAGTTCGGTTTTTATACAACTCAAAATCTGTACAAACTTTTTGTTTCAGTCATTTTCGAAAACTTTGCAGATTTTCATTTGGAGTTACCGCAGAGGTGGGAAGGAGGGATTAGGCGGTCCTGTTGGGTACTGTCACCAGGAAACCCCTTCTCTGCAGAGTGTGTCGTCTGCTTCTCGAGCCTACTGATTGGCTAAGCGCTTAGTCATCTTCCGGCTGTTTACGTAAACGGCCGGAAGATGCTGAACAAAGCAATTGGTTTTGTCTGGTTCAAAAGCTGTACCATTACTCAGCAAATAGACAGGAAAAAAATATGAAACTAGATGGCCGATGGTCAGTTGGCTTTATTCATTTTATTTTTAAAACGACTCCCAGGGTCAGTTGGAAGTTTTAAAAACCAACTATCCACATCGGCCAAAGGGAAACGGTTACTTTCAAAGGTGGAAGTGAATGTTTACATTGTGTTGTGTAAGCATATACACATACATACATACATACACACATACTTACATACACACATACTTACATACATATGTGTGTGTGTGTTTGCTATTTAGATGTTAACTTACTTCCCATTTCTAGACAACGCGTGTTAGAACAGGGGTACATACCTCGACTACTGAGTCAAACATGACTTTCGTATCAGGGTTCGAACCGTGTGACCGGCAGGGATTGTCTCCTCCCATACCGACGATGGCAGGTTTGGCATGAAACACTAATGTATATGGGTTTATTTTGGAAATAATATATATATATATATGTATATATATATGTATGTATGTATATTTAGGCAGCATTTTCTCATTTATGCAAACATTGTTAAAAATAACAGAATTCGTCTGTTTAATTATACCTTTTTTTTATTTGTCCAATTTTCTGATGATCTTATTTGTATTAAAATTAAAAAAATGAATTAATGTTCCATATGTTTCACATGTTTCACGAGCGTTTCGATTCTTCATCAAATCATCCTCAGGTGTCAAATGATCCCCCATTTCCAGGCTATTCTAACTTTTAGGGCGGTTAATCAATTTTTAAAAAAGTCTGAATGGCAAGGTAATAAAATTACATATAATGTTCTAAAAAGGTATCTCCCCTCCTCCAAAAAAACAAAACAAAAAAATGCAGTGGATTTAGCTTCCATGGCAAAAAAAATTTAGTTAAGTGCCCTAAAACTCTAGAATGGCCCAGAAATGCTGGATCATTTTAGACTAAATTTATTATATGTGAAACTGATCCCCACTCTAAATTTAAAAAAAAATTTTTATGTCAAAAAAAAAGTACAATCTCATTTTTTTTTTTTGGTGGAGGGTGTTAATCTACAATAATACCAAAATATGAATCTATTTTTTTGTAATTTGGACAGACTAAACTTCTGTTTTCATTTATCAATGGGAATAGTGAATAAGAGGGGGGGGGGTAGCCTTTTACTGTAAGCGTTAAACAATTAGTTTAACAATAAATTATTAATACTTTTAATAACACTTTACAAATAAAGAATTTAATTAACTAATTCTTTTAAAAATTAGCTATTTATTTTTCACAGGAAATGTATGAACTAAAAAAATTAAATGCTTTAAATAAAAAAAGCATATATTTAAAGCAAAGAAAGGAGTGTTTAGTTATAAAAATGTTTTATGTCAGGAATAATAAGAGTGTAAGTTAAAAATGCTGTTTTTCTAGGAAAAACAACATTTTTAAAAATGGATTCTATAAAACAATTAGATAAACTTTTTTAAATCAACGCGTCTCCCTAAACCTTGTTTTGATTGTCGATTGTTGTCAAGGGAGGCGGGGAGAATTACAAATAAATAATTTGTAAAAGAAATTATTCCTCTGTTCCGATGGATACTGCACCCTATAGACGGGTGTCGTCTTGTCCTTCGGGGCTTGATTCCACCTGTCTGTGGGTTTGTCCTGTGCAGTTCTAGGAGGTCCACCCTCCCAGGCTTCGCCTCGCCTCTTTGGGGAGAAGTAAGTTTATTGCTTACTGCCTGAGGCGCACCTACCGGGGAATGCCGACGGGGCTGCCCAGGCAATTTTTAATGGCCAGAGTGCTCACTTTCTCGGGCGCTGGCTTTTCAAACCCCACTTACTCGACCCAAGCTGTGGTCACATCTTACTTGTGGGAGTAAGATAAAACTGGCCTTGTACCTAACTCCTGCAGAGGAGTAAATAAATATTCCTTTCTGTAGCAAACGGTTATTGTACGTGTACGTATGTACAGCCTTATTTAGAAGTTGGAACATATTTTGGTAATTCATTCTTTTTAAATTATTTGAATCCATTACGATTAAATTATCGCCAAAACTATTGCGTATGTAGATAGAGAGGCATAAAGAATAAAACCCGAACGTGATAAAGATATGCAAATGAAGAAGTCATTTTTGTGCACCTTCTTTGAAAAGTAATCAACATGGTTGTGGTAATTTATCCTTTTTTTTTTAATTACTGTTAATATCGACAAAACTATTGCATATATACATACACATACACCCATATATATATAGGGAAAAATAGGACAATAACATTACAAATAAATAACACCAAATATTAATTTATTATAAAAATAGTTATGCAAATAAGGCATACAAATGGATGTGTTTGGGTCTTTGCTCTCTACTATATATACAGTATTTCAAAATCTAGTGTATTATTGATTTAAATAACAGTAAACCGTTTCATTGATAATATAGGGGTGATGAACGAAAAAAAAAAACCCCAAAAAACAGTGCTCGATCGTAGGTTCTACTAGCGCTAATAAAATATTTTATTTAAAAACTTTACAGTGTCTGTTGAGTGTACCGAGGTTTCATCGGTTTGACCATGCTGCGTCTGGAATAGAAACAGTGTTTTAGTGGGAGACCCACTCTTCAGCACCGTAGGCAAACACACCAACCCAGCATGGTCAGACCGACGAAAACACGGTACACCCAACAGACATTGTAATGCATAGTTTTTAAATAATTTACTTTATATATAAAGTATATTTTTCTTGAATAATTTTAATTATTTGGACTACATTTCTCATCTTGAGTGTTACCATCACAACGTTTCAGCCGCTGTAACTTCTGGCCTTCTTCAGGTGTATCCTTTCGAATTCGGGAATATTTCTGTCGAACTTGGGAATCTTGGCGGATTTCGAACGGAACCCTTTATTTAATCCATGGGGGGGGGGGGGGGATAGCATGCTCTTGTTCCGTCAGCCATGACTGGGAGAAGAAGTCTTCAGTAATTTGCAATTCTTTGTATCACCCGCACTGAGGATTGAACCTTCAACCTTCAGATTTTCCGTCCAGATTCTCAAGTTCGACAAATATTCCCGAGTTCGAAGAGATACACCTGAAGAAGGCCGGAGGTTACAGCGGCCGAAACGTTGTGATGAGAAATGTAGTCCGAAAACCAAAATTATGCAAATTATCAATCCTCATCTAAAAAATTCAGAAATATATCTTTCTCTAATATATATGTTTGTAAAAGTTTCAAATTTCAGAATTCAATGTGTACATAAAAACAAGCAAAAAGGCCCCCTCCTATTTTTTTTTTTACATTTAACCCAGAAAACTGGACCTGTTTGCTAAAAAGTTTTAAAAAAAAAAAAAAAAATTTTAAATTATAAAAAAAAAATTTCCCCACATTTTTTTTTTTTTTTAAATTTGGTATTTAATCGGATTTTTTTATTTATTTTTTTAAATTAAAAAAAAAAAAAAAAAAAAAAAAAAAAAAAATTTTAGAACAAGGGTCTCCCCGTTGTAAAGTTTCAAATTTCTGAGTACACAGTATTTACATAAAACCGACAAGAAGGAGGGAGGGAGAGAGGGGTCGGAGGGGGGGGGGTAAACAAACACAACTTACCAATGATACAGGCCAGACCGGCATGGCTAAAATACCGGACGTGGTTCCTTTGTAAGGCCCAAGAGAGAAGCAACAGGATAATCAAGAGCGTCAGATATATAACGCCCGCCAAATTGTTGAGGTAAGCATTTTCGTTAACGACAATATTTACCAACGTAATGATATTCCACTCATTCATGTTGTATCATCATAGTAAATTTTTTTTTTTTTTTTTTTTTACGTCTTTCTTTCTTTCCCCACTTCTTCCTCCGGCTTACACAGCGGGCTGCGTTTACATTTCTGGTTCCTTTCGATAGATCCATATGGGTGATATCAGCTGTCACCAACAATGTTACGCGCGGGCAGGGCAATTCACGTTAGAGTCCCTGGCCATCTGAGATTGACAGGTTGCGCTTTTCGCAAGTAGTAAACATTTGCACCTCTTACAGAAAATACACAGTCGTATAACAGATTGAGTTATAGGATGCACACAGTTCCCGCCATGATGGACTAGTTGCAGGTGTGACGGAAACTGCGGGCCATCTTGGTCGTTTCCTGCAAACTTTTGAACGGATACAAAAATTTTTAATAACAAATATTGTATTTTTAATTTTATTATTATTATTATTATTATTATTTTAAGCTTAAAATGAAAGTATTTAACATTTGAAATCGATCTATCATCGCCGGCCAGTGTTTGGTCGTCACAGATCACAACAAATGGCCTAGAACTGTTTTTTTTTGTAGCTGCAGACTGGTATCCGGCTCTCAGTTTGCAAAACCACTAGGATCGGGAATAGTTGATATGGGTTGGGAAAGAGGGTAGGCAAAAAAATAAAAAATAAATAAAATAGAAAGTCCACATAGTTCCAGCCATGATGGAGGGGTTGGGGTGTTATGTTTCAAGGAAGTCCGGCATCCTAACAGAGATCTCAAAAATAAAATTTGTACGTTTTAGCTTTTGTAAGTATGGATGTCTAAAAAGACAATAATCAGAATATTGGTGAATCTCGGTAGAAATTAAAATTTAATAGGAAATATTAAATAGTGAAAATAACTTTATAGAATTATTTAATCGTAAAATAACTTTCTATTTTTTAAAAAGTAAAATCAAATACATTAAAGATTAGAACCCAAGTTAGAATTAACGTCATGGAATTTTTTCATTACAGCCATATTTCTTGAAGAAAATGTGTGCGTGTCCAAAAAAAAAAAAAATCTTTTTTTAAATAAAAATTACAAAATTTTTTTTTTTTTTTTTTTTTTACATACAATTTTTTTATTAATATTCAAAAAATTAAATAAAATTAACGCCATGGAGTTTAAATTTTTTTTTTTCTAATTGGAAATTTAGTAATGTTATTTACAAAGAGCCTTGGAATTTTTTCTTATGTTTACGTAACATAAATACTTATTAAAGAAAGTTTATTTTATCCAAAATTTATGTATTTCTTCTATGTTTATTTAAACTTTATAATAAAAAACAGATCCAATATAGGATATTGCCGAAAACAATTAGTTTATTCGGCGCTGGAAATTTACCGAACTTTTGTCTAAATTTTATTTTGCACCGACTCCAGGATCCTTCCAAACTGTTAGTGTGGATTGTAGGATCATTCGGGCCCACACAATTGTATTTGTGCTTCACTATAACATGGTTCGGCAGGGCATTATATGTTCGCCAGCCATCGGTCATAATACGTCTTCCTGGCCGAACATATCGCTTAATGATGGGCGATTGTCTTTTTGGACATCCATACTTACAAAAACTAAACGTACAAATTCTACTTTTGGATGTCTCGGTTACTATGCCGGATTACCATTTTCACTTATCGATGCGTGTATAAACATTTATACACCCGTATCGTCTTTGAACCCATGTTCTTGCTTGTCTGCTAATGCAAAAATCGCTCGTACGTCGACAAAAAGGTTAATTTAAAAAAGAGAAGAACACTAACAGAAAACATCAGAGAAAGACAGATAGACGGATAGCGCGCCTTGCTACATTGTGCACGCTCGACCCCTTCCCCTCCCCATTAGGGGACAGCACTCTGGACAAGTCTTTCCTGCTTCAGGTATCGGTTATAAAAAAAAAAAATCTCTAAGTCACGCAGTTTCACGATTTCCGTCTGACCCCTAAAAGTGTCCCTTTTCCATTCAAATACGACTCTCGTCATGGAACAGCGGAACCTGCGGATCATCTCAGCTATTACCTGCGGACTTTTCAACTATTCCAAATTTTGCAGAACAAATATTATATTTTTAAAATGTTTTTGCTATTTAAAAAAAATTTTTTAATTACTTTTTATTATCTGGCCAATGAAGGTTGAGGACATGCGTTGCATGGAGAGAAATGATATGAGAATGATACGATGGATGTGTACTGTGAGTCTTAAAGACAACTTTAGATCTGATGACCTCAGAGGAAAATTAAATCTGGAGTATAGGGAGATGGTGCAGAACAAGAGACGTTGTTGATGTGGCGATATTGACAGAACGACGGAGAGTGCTCGGGTTAGTTGATGTAGAACACCTGAGATAGCACAGTCAGTTGACAAAGGCAAGGGAAAGATGGGAAGTGATAAGAATGGACTTTAGAAAAAGGGATAAATAAAGGCCTGGCCAGAGATAAGTTAGCTTGAAAGTCACTTTCTAAAGCCGTCCAACACATGCCCGCATGTAAAATGAATGTTAAATAAAATATGACAATTAACCTTAAAATGAAGATATTTAAAATCTGAAATTGACAGCCAGTGTCTGATCGTCACAGATCATAACGAATAGAACTGTTCATTGTAGCTGCAGACAGGGAGCTGGCCTTTGGTTTGCAAGACCACTAAGACCGGGAGTAGTTGATATGGGTTTGGAAATAGGGTAGGCAGAAAGAAAATTTCAACGATATATATCATGGACAGACCACAACAATTTTTGGACTTTTAGCTAGGAGCAAAGTATAGTATCTGTTCTGATTACACTTCATCTTTTTTGTCCTCTATCAGTGAAGGAGAAATTCTTCTAGACACAGGCAATTCCCCCCCCCCCCCACAATCCAGAATACCCACCCCTTTCAGAGGAGCTGGATCTTCACATTAAAAACCGACCTTGTGTCTAACTGCCCTGAACAATTGTAAAATTAATAAGCCATAAGGAATATGGCTCCACTAATGATTTATGAAATAACTAGCAGGGGTACCCGGCGTTGACCGCCACCCCCCACCTCGATGTATATTTAGGTCACTGTTATAAAAAAAATTAAAAAATAAAAAAATTTTCGGAGTCGGTGGGGATCGAACCATCAACCAGGACGTTGTGGTCCTTCGTCGTTATCCAAGTGCCGAAACGGACAGTAAATAAAAGATCATGAAAACTAAATCAGTTAAGTGGCTTGAAATCGGGGCTCGGCGCGCATGCGTACAACGTGAATATGTGAGGGGCGGAAGATGAAGTTTGGTACCCCCCTCTCCTTGTAACCTGTTCTTAGAATGTAAACGTGGCGATACAGTTCCAATTATTCATAAAACGATAAAAAATTTAAATGTACGATTGAAACTAAATCTTTAAACGCGATGACAGTTGTGATGTGTAAAAAGTGACAATACAGTTTCATTTGAGACAAAAAGAAAACAGTGATGAAATATTAGAAAATACATTATTTATATAAAAAAGTAAATATGCAAATCATAGATAATACATAAAAGATACGGACACTTATCTTTTTTTACTTCACCTCATTCAGGTTTTGTTTTCTCAAAGAATATAGTTTTCTTTTTAACAGAGAGAAAGAGAGAGAGAGAGAGACAGACAGACAAATGTGGTACAAAGCAGGAAAAGGCATTCCTTTTTTAGTAGACTTGGACCAATCTTGGAGCGGGAAAAAAAAAGAGTACGATTTTCTCAACATAAAAAAAAGTCGTCTTATACCCAATTTAAAAGGCTCTCCACCACTATGACGATAGTAATCCATCAATCAAAACTCCCCCACCCCTCTGTCTCAGGCTGAAGAAACAACCAGCCTTGTTTTGAAATATCAGGGGAAGGGGTGCGACAGAGTTAGATCAGAATCGTTCGATCCTGTTGCTGGCAGTTGAATATACGAGTGGATGCCTGTTGATTGACCGATTGAACCCTTTCCCCTCTTCTTTTTATTCAGTGTGGATAATTCTTTTTCGATTTTGTCCCCGAGAGATGCGTTTTTAAGTGTTGGCAATTTGTGAAAATACATAAATTCTATTTTTTTTTTTATTAAAACAGACAAAAAGATGTCTGTTCTTTTTTTTATCAAGCATTCTATTTTTCAGCTGCAATGATTCCCCTCCCCAAAGTCAAGAGAATTAATTACTAATGCCCAATGCAACCTGTGACTCCCCAGTTGAGCACAGCTACAGCAAACCACAAGTTCTTGAGGATCTTAATCACAATGTGGGCTCAAAACAATGAACAGATGCTGCCCTGAAAAGGGAATGTGACTATCGACGTCCAGTATCTTGTGCCGCCCTGCCATATGGACACAAGTGCCCATTTAAAAATATCAGATTTGCACTGAATCTGATCCATAATCATTAGACACCAATTAAGCAATATTTCCTAAATTTCAATCTCTTAAGTCCCCTTAAGCTTAGGCTTAAATTTGTAATAGATTTTGATCAAAATTGGAATAAGGATTCTAGACATAAGGTTTAGTATTATATATTGATTTTAATCTTCGTGCGGGGGACATAAAAGTGATACAAAACTATTCTGCTTGGGAAATTAATTTTACCTGCTCTGGGACGGGTATTCAGAGAGAGAGAAAGAAGAGAGAGAAAGAGAAGAGAGAGAAAGAGAAGAGAGAGAAAGAGAAGAGAGAGAAGAGAGAGAAAGAGAGAGAGAAAGAGAGAGAGAAAGAAAGAGAAAGAGAGAGAAAGAGAGAGAGAAAGAGAAAGAAAGAGAGAGAGAAAGAGAAAGAAAGAGAAAGAGAGAGAAAGAGAGAGAAAGAGAGAGAAAGAGAGAGAAAGAGAGAGAGAAAGAAAGAGAAAGAAAGAGAAAGAGAGAAAGAAAGAGAAAGAAAGAGAAAGAGAGAGAGAAAGAGAGAGAAAGAGAGAGAGAGAAAGAGAGAGAGAGAGAGAGAGAGAGAAAGAGAAAGATTATATATATATATATATATATATATATATATATAGATAGAGAGATAGAGAAAGAGAAAGAGCCTAGCGTTTGGGCTCATGACGTCACAGCTCTGCTATTTACCATCATGCTGTTATAAGAATAACATTGACAATCTAATGACTTCCAAAACCTTTCATTAAATGAAAAGTCGAATTTATTAATCCATAAACTGTGCATGTGTCTATATAAGAAAAGTAAATGAAACAAGAAAGAAACTAATAATGGAGACATTAGATGCCCTGGACTGTTACTATTATTGATCACAATAAGGATCGGTCAGTTTCAACATTAAACAAATAAATGAATAAATACAATCGTGGGGTTGGCAGATTTCGTTTGGTTTTCCTATCACCTCTTAATTGAATTATTTAAGAGTTTTTTCCTCAAGGAAATGTAAGACCAACTAAAATGCTTCTTATTTAACCAATCTTTAAAATAAGGTTCAAGTGTAGTATAAGACTGTTGGAATACTCTGTCTATGGTGGATTGTATTTAGTAATCATTTTTTTCAAATAGGTCTTTTTAAAAGTTTATTTAAGGAGGGGCTCAGGGTTGGGAGTGAGAGGAGTGCTAAATAGCTTCTAAAACTTAATATTTTAATAAATTAGCATTTACTAAGAATATTTATTTTTATAGAAAAAAAAGAAGTTATTCTTTAAAGTTATTGGTGTGGGGCAGTAATAGCTAATTTAAAAAAAAAAAAATTTTTTTTTTGCCTTTTGGCTAAGATCAAAGTGTAGTATATGTTCCGATGGATACTGCACCCCATAGACTTGTATTGTCTTGGCCTTCGGGGTTTGATTTACGCCGGTCTATGGGTCTGTCCTGTGCAGTTCTAGGAGGTCCACCCTCCCAGGCTTCGCCTCCCCTCTTTGAGGAGTAGTAAGTTTATTGCTTACTGCCTGGGGCGCCCCTACCGGGGAATGCCGACCGGGCTGCCCAGGCAATTTTTACTGGCCAGAGTGCTCACCTCTCAGGTGCTGGCTTTTCAAACCCCACTTTCCCGACCTTGGATCACATCTTACCTTGTGGGAGTAAGATAAAACTGGCCTTGTGCCTAACTCCTGGAGAGGAGTAAATACATACTCAATGTATGTAGGAGGATGCCGAAATAGCTTCCCTAACTTTCAATATTTAATTCGCTAAGAATTTTAAAACCAGGTTAAGTGACTTTCTAATTGGACAGTTTAAAAGCGCTTCCAAATTCCTTTCCAATTTTGTGAGGTCACAAAGTAATAAATTTTTTTCCAATTATGAACAAATGATTACAATGGTTGACATGTTTGCCTAGGCAATGGTGTGTGTGTGTGTAAGTGAGATTTGTTTATAACTTAAAGTTTAAATATTATTATTGCAAGAATATCATATTCCAGAAATGAGACGGTAAATTAAAAACTGAACTAAAAATCTGAAACCGTGGAATGTTGTAAGTCTTCTCGATGTATAACTTATAGATGAATATCAAAATATCGGCTGGGAACAGTAATAGATTACTTTCAACGGTCAGGTCTCTTATCAGATGATGCAAAGAATCATTTTTCTTTTCAAAATGTAAAGTTAAAAATAGATATTTTTTTCTTTTCTTTTACATCCAAACATTTAATGATAGAAATCCTTTCTCAAATTAAAGCGTGACAGACGCTCTTAGAAATACAAGCAAACATCTAAAAACTTGTCATGCATGCGAGTAGATTCTTGCTTTCAAAAATTTGATTAAAACCAAATTGCACTTAAATAAAAACCCAAACAGTGGGTTATCATTATTATATTACAGAGTCAGAAGATATAAAGTCTAACTCCCAGAATTCCAAACAATGTCCAGACACAGACTATCACGATTCCAAAACAATGTCCAGACACAGACTATCACGATTCCAAAACAATGTCCAGACACAGACTATCACGATTCCAAAACAATGTCCAGACACAGACTATCACGATTCCAAAACAATGTCCAGACACAGACTATCACGATTCCAAAACAATGTCCAGACACAGACTATCACGATTCCAAAACAATGTCCAGACACAGACTATCACGATTCCAAAACAATGTCCAGACACAGACTATCACGATTCCAAAACAATGTCCAGACACAGACTATCACGATTCCAAAACAATGTCCAGACACAGACTATCACGATTCCAAAACAATGTCCAGACACAGACTATCACGATTCCAAAACAATGTCCAGACACAGACTATCACGATTCCAAAACAATGTCCAGACACAGACTATCACGATTCCAAAACAATGTCCAGACACAGACTATCACGATTCCAAAACAATGTCCAAACACAGACTATCACGATTCCAAAACAATGTCCAAACACAGACTATCACGATTCCAAAACAATGTCCAAACACAGACTATCACGATTCCAAAACAATGTCCAGACACAGACTATCACGATTTCAAAACAATGTCCAGACACAGACTCACACAATTCCAAACAATGTCCAGACACAGACTCCTTATTGAAAAATCTTCCAATAGTCTATGTTGATGATTCAAAGATTAAAACTTTAATTTTGACTCCTAGCATTCTTACAAGTCTGACTCTTTGCAATCCTACTTCTGATTAGCCAATTTACATTTGTGATTATTGTACCATGTTATTGGCAATATAATCTACTTTATGTCAATTTATTTTCAAAATTACTTAGTCAGGCCCAACTGGTAATATGAAACATGTTTAAATAATCACTTGAAAATAAAAATCACCTTAAAAAGTGATAACTCATTTTTTAAATCGAAAAATACAAATAGAAGTCGTCTACTTGCAACTAAATTTTTACAAATCTTTCTGTATAAGTTTAAAAATGTGCTAACGAATAAGAATTAAAAACTAATATGACTTGACTCCATCCCGGGCAACGCCGAGTAGGTAGGAGCTGATGATATCAAATTAAAACAAGTGTCGCCAATGTCTTTTATGTAAACGTAAAAGTTATTCAGTTTTGTTTCATAAAATGACAGAAGTTTTTCGAAATAGCAAATATTTGTAAACTTGGACAACTGTAAAAGAATGATACAGCTGTTTACTGATTTATATTTTTAGATAATTACCTACTAAAAACAGCCGCGTACATGCAAAGATCTATGGCTGTAGAGCGGCAAGTAGCGAGAAAACAATGCACTTTATTACCTGGCCAAGAAAGAGGCGTTTTTTTTTTTTAAATATTTTTATTTTTTATTTTCATAAAGTTGCACTTAAAGCCGGAGGTTGGGGTGGGGGCTCCGTTTAAAAATAACCCGACTCCTGGAAAAATTGCAAATGAAAATTCAAAAACATTAACTTTTTAAGAACATATCAAAGTAATTGTTGAATTAAAAGTTTGAACGATACATTTAACAATTATGCTTCGTCAGTGTTTGGACTCGCTTTTTAGATATATTACCAAATTTCATATGAAATAATAGAGTATATGTCACTAAGTTTTTTTTATTATCATTTCTGATGATCTAAAGAAAAGAAAACCATAAGTAAAAGAATTAATGAACCCTTACTGACTCCCTAAGTGGGGAGTAAAAAAAAAAAAAATCATACTCCCGACCCCGGAGTTGCTTTTTAAGAAGAAGAAGAAAAAAAAAAACTAATTAAAAAAGAAATGATAAAATATTAACAACTTGACTAAATCGCCACTTCACCCCGGGTGGAAAGCAGGGTTGCAAAGTCAAACGTTTGGGAAAGAGTCAAACTCCTAAGAATGCGAGGAGTCTGAGTCAAATCTTTTAAACTCCAAAGAATCAACAGACAATCTTAATATTAGCAGACTTTAATAATAGGAGTTGGAGGCAGAATTTTTGGAATCCTATGAAAAGGAAGATGTAAAAATTTCTTTGAAATTAAGGACAACTAATGAAAGTGATTGTTTAAAAAAAAAAAAAAAAAATGAATTCAACCTCAATTAAAAAAAAGAAACCCCGAAATCAGAAAATTATATGATCTTAGTGACATTTTCAGTATTTATCAATAAATGAATGTTAATATAAAGTATATAGCAAATGATGAGTTAGTGTAAACAGTCTCCTTAATGCAAATAAAATTAGTGTATAGACACACACACACACACATATATATATATATATATATATACATATATTATATATACATATACACACTCACATGTTTTGACACCGGTTTTTCCCGTTTTTTCGACCCACTTGGTCTTTTATTGTTGAAAATGAAAGTTTTTCTTTCGAAAATTTAAGATTACCCTTTGCCGAACTGTTACTTACCAGACAGTATTTACTATTTTGGTATTTAATCAGTTTTTCGTGAAATTATTAATAAATCGTTTTGAGTTTCACTTTCTCCCTGCGTTTATTTCTTTTCACTGTTCCATCTTACGGCAACTACATCGCATTGCTATAGCCTCGGACGACTAATCTGCACTTATATATAATCATCAGCACCAGGGTTCATTTATTTATTTATTTTTTTTTTTTTTTAAATCACACCTGAAGGAGGAACCTCTCCCGGGTTTCCGTCCACCTTATTGGTAACAGTCATTCAGGGGTTTTGCCATAGTCGCCACGTTTGGCGACGCTATTTACCCATAGCTAGATATCCACATGCAGCGCCTGGTATTCTCAAATCTTCACCCATTTTAATACTGGCCAGGCTAAACGTCGCTTAACTTCGGTGATCTAGTGGGAACCGGTGTGTCAACGTGATTATGTTGTGTGTGTGTTTATATATATATATAAGATTATGACATGGAGTTAAAATTAATTTATTTTTACGTAGTAACAGAGGAAAAAAAAAGACTTGTTAATACTTTTCGTCTTGAGTGATGAAGAAAAAAAAAAAAAAAAAAACAAAAAAAACATGGCCCCATAAGTTAAATGCACTACTTACTTTTTATTAATATCTCGATTATTCTAGCATATTTACACATTTCAAACACGTTTTTCTTCAGATTACATGCGTAATACTAAATAGATATTAACTTGAAATGGTTCTTCATCTAATAAAAAAAAATTAAAAAAAAAAAAAAATTATCGCCTATACACAATTTAAATTTTTTAAAATTTAAAAAATTTTTTTTTTTTTTTTATCGCATTCTGTTTACACCTTGGCACACATCATTTGCCAGTATTTTTTTTTAATACAAAAACAGTTTTTTTGTAAAAAGTAACTGAAGGTGCGAATGAAAAGAATTTTTTTTGTTTTTTTGTTTTTAAATCAGCTCTCGGTAGAAAATGATACTAAAAAGATCGGAAATTTAAATGTAAAAATTAAATGTGTTGAGAACTTTACATACTAGTCGCCTTAAAAAAAAAAAAACAATTTTTTTTCCATTTGCACATTTACGGTGTTATCTCTTTGTAAAGGTGGTCAAATCCGCCAGTCTAAATAAAAAGTCAACAGTAAGTGTCTTTTTTTTTCTTCTTTAGGTCATCAGAAATGATAATTTATAAATGAAAACTCAAATTACTGACGTAATCTTATGCTTTTACATAGAATAAAAATGCAAACACTGGCGAAGCCGTAGTGAGAAAGTTTTAACAGGATACTGCTCGTATTCCGATTTCTGGATTTTTCACTTCACGGTACCCAATTAAATATGTTTTAGCTGTCCAACGATCAAAGCTGCACCGAGTGACACCACATCCAACAAAAACAAACACCTCTTATCACTAAATAGGAGAGTAGAAACTTGACTTCGGATTTACTTTCGGCAGCCTCGTAACTTCCCTTATTTTGTCCTTTAGTCCTCACATTCCATGAGCGATGTATCTTTATAAAGGGGGAAGAATTGCTGTTTTCTGGGTTTGAATCAATCCATCTGACACTTATCGTTGGCTAATTTTTTACCTTGAAGTTTTTTTTATTATTATTATTTTTTTCTTTAGCTCTTTACATCAAGTGGCTTCATACCTTGTCTGGAGCGATTTCCATAAAAAATTTTTTTTTTAAATCCCTCTCAACTAAATGAGATAGGTGCGAGAGACGTTCTGAGTTCCTTTCTGTCGAATAGGCGAATCATCCACCTTATATGGAGCTGAAAATAACGAATGATTTGTAACCCTGTGGTGGACAGTTCGAATCAGCCTCACTGCATCTCACTTTTTTTTTGTTTGAGGCTTTTATGTGCAGCACAGGCGATTCTTTGTTGTTTACTTCGGGGGTGAATCTAATTCACCCATTACAGAAGCACATTTTTGTACACCTTCATTTTTGATTGAAGGTGTACACTAGTTTATTACATAATACTTAGCAGTCATATGCTTTTGTAGTTAAGTGTAGATATAATATACGGTTTCTTTGATCAATAGTGTTGACCCCTAAGGTCAGTTGTCGCCCCATATATGGGAAACTGATCATTGATTGGTTAGTTTAATCACGTGACACAGAACGGATTCACAATTAGATTTCAGTTGCAGGCTAGACTTCAGCAACGAAACATGTCATGTGACATCAGCAGAACTAGTTAAAATTAACAAAGTATACTTCGTCGCCGTCGTCCTTCTTCAAGAACGTGTTTCAGCCACCTGTTCAGAGGAAATAAACAACAGGCAGAGTTCTTACACATCCATCATCATATTCGGTTTAACATCTGTTTTACATGCAGACACGTGTTGGACGGCTTTTAGAAATTGACTTCCAAACTAACCTATGCTCTGGCCAGGTGTTTATTCCCTGATCAAAGGAAAACATTCCCAGATTACAAAGAATGGAATTCAATGATTAACATAAGCTGTTCGAGATGCCAGACTCTACCAGAACATTGTGTGATGAAATAATGAGAAACTTAATTTTACACACGTGGATAAAAAAAATTTTTTTTTTTTTTTTTTTTTTAAATTTTAAAATAATCTATTTTTTTTAAATTCAATTTGACCATCTCATTCTAAAGGTTATACGAGAAGTCCCGTTCTCTGTTATCTTGAGGGAGTCAAAATAATTATCTTGAATTATTTAGTTAAGTATTTTCGTTAAAAAAAACAAAAAAAAAAAAACCTTACTTCGGGTATCTTTTACGACGCTCAGCAGACTAAAAACGCTCTAAAAACAAATATACAACAAATAAAAGTAACTGTAGGCGATAAAAGTTATTTTCAAACTTACCTGTGGCATTTGTTTGTATTTTTAACCTGTTCGAAGTGCTATTTATTAGAAACTAAATTGTTCGTCACACCAAAATCGCAAAATCCAAGATGGCGGTCGTGGGGGGCTATGTAAGAGAATCACGACCGACCGCCATTTTGTTTTTGTGCAAAAAAAAAACAAAAAAAAACAGAAGAATTTTTTTTTTACATCTAATAAAAACCCATCTATACTATGTAAAAATATAAACAAATATCATAGCTAAGTAGGAAAATATCTATTCTCGACGTAGGTCGCCTTTACTTGTTGCATATTTATGTTTTTAATAACTTCATCGTTCGTTTTCTTGAACCCGTTCACGACTCTGCTGAGCGTCGTAAAAGCTACCCCTTACTTCTCTCCAATGGAATAATTTGCTCCCCCCCCCCCGATGAATACAGACCCCGAACAGAGAATATCTACAGCCCTTTAAGGAAAAAGAAGCGGACCACAACATAACCTGTCCAACAAGAACTGTATTAAAGTAAGTTAAAGACATTTCTGATTTATTCCTAAACTTCTGAATTTTATGCTATTGCTAATATCTTTTCTTCTTTCATTTTGCTGTATCCATTTGACCTCTGTGCTTCCAGAGACAAAGGTCACTTCCCATTAAATAAGCAACTGACCTCAAAACTCGGAAATATACAAAGTCTTCAAAAAGTTACCATCTATTTCAAAGTTTTAATATCAAGACTGTATTCCTGATAATCACGAAACTTAGACACAATCAACAATACGAACGAGCAATACGAACGAGCAATACGAACGAAAATGCAGGTCATTCAACCGAATGTCCCATACTTGCTACACATTTCCGAAAACGGCTCACAAATGATTGCATCATATTTTCCAGAGTTATTCTCAAACTTTTCTTCTGAAAAACCTCATTTTATAAGAAGTCCCACAAAAAAAAAAATAAATAAATAAAATAATAATAATAATAATAATACGGCGTCAAGTCCAGTGAGCGTGCAGGCCATCATAATGGGGCATTTCGCCCTATCAAACGCCCAGATAAAGCTAAAAAAGATAGTGTAAGCAAAATTATATCATCATCATCATCATCATATTCGGGTTAACGTCCGTTTTTACATGCTGGCATGTGTTGGACGGCTTTAAAAAATTAACTTCAAAACTAACCTATCTCCGGCCAGGTCTTTATTTATCCCTCAAATCTATTTTTATCACTTCCTCCCATGTTTTTCTTAGCTTCCCCTGTAAACATAACCTGCTACTTCAACTGTTCTACATCTACTAACCCAAGAACTAGCATCCATTCTTTCAATGTGACCAAACCATCAGAGTATCCTGTTCTGCACACATCTCTCTATACTCTTCAGATTTAATCTTCCTCTGAGGTCATCAGAACTAAGCCTGTCTTTAAGACTCGCATTACACATTGTATCATTCTCACATCATTTCCCTCCATGCAACGCATGTCCTCAACCCTCACTGGCCAGCTTTCACTCCCATACATCATCACACTACATACACACGCCTGATAGAATCTTGGTTGACAGTGGTAACGCAGTAAAAAAGAAAATTTATTTTTAATCAGAGTATAAATTGTTATTATCAAAAATACAGTTTTGATGTTATTAAATTTTAAAACAGATTATTTTTTGAAGACCCTTTAGTATTTAGTCTCATGTATGTAGATTAAGTTATTAAAAAAATTAATTAAAAATTTTTAAAAATTAAGAAAATTTTGTTCGCTCCAATTCCAAACAAGACATATTGCCACTAAGTTATTAAAAAAAGTAATTAAAATTAAAAATGTTTAAAAAAAAAAACTTGTTCGCTCCAAACAAGGCATATTGCCACTGAAGCATACAGAACTACTATGATGGTTGACAGATTTATGGGGGGGTACCTGGGTGGGGAGTTGAGCAGCAAGATGTTTGTTCACATTACATTTAAATTTCTGCATGTTGGTACGGTCGGGGGACCAGACAGTTTAAGCAGTTTAACAACAAAAAAAAAAAAAAAAAAAAAAAAAAAAAAGCAACAACTGCTAAAGATAATATTTGGATTCTTTTGACGAGTCCCTATCACCTTGCGTCCACACGAGGGCAGAGTCAGACACAAGGTCAGTTTTGAATGTGGGGAAAATCCAGGTCCCCAAAAAGGGGCACTCTGAATTGAAACAAAAATACAAATTGTCTCAATCTAGAAGGATTTCTTCTTCACTGATCGAGGACAGGAAAGATGAAGTATAATATCAGAACAGATACTATATTTTGATCCTTGAAGGAGTTTTTTTTTGCATCTCAGTGAGAGGCTTTGTCTATCAATCAGTCAGTCGATCTGTTTCGTGCACACTTGAAATAGCATTTTCGTCTGTCTATCTCGCCCAACCTTAAAATAGCATTTTCGTCTGTCATCGCTAAATATGAATGCATTTTAAGAAAATCTATTTTTTAAATTTATTTTTGTTTTGTTTTTCAAGTATACGCCAATATTTTACGCATACTTATAGGTCAGGGGCGATAACTAAGTATGACTGAGTTATTTGCCCTTCTCGTCTGCTCAGAATGTCTTCCATTTTTATATTGTTTACGTTTGGTTGTGTTTGAATAAAGTCTCTTTGTACCTTCGAACGGTTTCGTGTGATACTTTTATTTATTGGCGTGGTGGCGATAGGTATTCATTTAACGGTCACCAAAAACAATTACACTTTTGTACACCCTCCGTCAAAAATGACGGGGGGGGGGGGGACAATATGCTTTACCAGTGTTCGCACCTCGCTATTTATCTAGATATGACTAAAATATTCATATAACATCAGAATTCTGTCAGTAAGTTTATTTTTCATACACAGATGATCATTTCTGATGACTTAAGATAAAAATATAAATTAAAAAACATCGGTGCAATTTTACTTATAGGCCGATGCAGTTAATTATTTTCATGTAAAAGCATTATTTTGTACGGGATACTTTCCACGACGTGCCTACCTAGGGGACCCAATTTCGCGACACTTATCTGCCCTTAGTTCGCTAACCGGCCACTAGCCGGCCACTCCGAAAATGGCAGATTCGAAATTTCATACCGCCCTTATGAAAATGGAAAAATCGTTCTAATTAAAGTTCTGCTTGATATTTTTAAATTCTTTTTCGGGGCGTGAGAGATAAAATATGACTGAGTAAGTACAAAATAATGCTTTTACATGAAAATAATTAACTGCATCGGCCTATAAGTAAAATTGCACCAAAACATCTACTTGACTTTTTAATTAAAATAAATTTAAAAAATAAATAAAAATCATTTTTATCGCCTCTACACGATCTTTTTTTATTATTTTTTTATTTTTTTAATCACAAAATGCGTTGCGTTTTGTTTGTCCTGATGCAACATTCTAATTTATTTTTGAACATATATAAAATTGAATTTTTATGTTTTTTTCTTTGCCAACAAGCCATAAAAAGAGTAAAACAATGATGCAAGGGAAATAACTCTCGTCGACTACGATTTATTTTTTGGGACCAACGCAACTTCGAGGAATTGTAGTTTTTATTAAAATGTTGAAAATGTGACGATAGTGCCTTACTCCACATGAACGCCATGCGATGGTAGTTGCAGAGGAATTGGAATTTTTATTGAAAAAAAAAAAAAATTGCGACGACTTTTTTTCTTTTTTTGTAATGTTAAAGACCTTAACATTTTGGTTATTTTCAAAAATTTTATGTTTAATCTTGAAGCAAATACGTCACGTGACGTACAGATGACAAGAAATGAAAATAAAAAAGTTTTTTTTTCGTTTCTGATTTATTCGAAGTTTTTTTTTTTTTTTTAACATTTTATATGGGATTAGAGAATGTTATGAAGTGCAATAAAAAGTAACGCTTTTAAGAAAAAAAACAAAAAAACTTTCGGTTGATAATTTGTTAAAATTAATTCAATAAAATGTCTTATTATAGCATGTTTTTTAAAATTTATTTTAAGCACTTACATTAATAATAAAATGTTTTTTTTCAATGTAAATATTATTTCTTTATTACTACATTACCCCCCCCCCCCCCCCAAAAAAAAAATTAAACAAATGTATTATTAAACTATAATTCGCAGGAACAACAATAATAATAAAAAATTCGCATAAACAAGAAATGATAAAACGTTTTATTTTTAATTTCTGGTCATTCGTACGTCACGTAACGCAGTATTTGTTTCAAGATTAAAAAGGAAGCCACAAGAACATAAAAATCTTGAAAATAATAAAAAATGTTACGGTCTTTAACATTACAAAAAAAAGTTGTCGCAATTTTCTTTAATAAAAATTCCAATTTCTCTGTATTCTCTGGAAAAAAAAAAACGAAAGAAAAAAGATAAATCTCTTAAGTCAACGAGAGTTATTTCCCTTGTATCGGTGCCTCCACGACCTTACTAGACAATGTGGTGGAAAAATACTTAGCAAGCAGCAGTTGGGGGTTGCAAAAAGAGATACCCCTTAAACGACCCCACATTCAGCAAGTACCTCTCTACCTTATTTTTATCACACATAAAAACTTTAATGGCGTAGGTCGTGGCAAAAGTATATTTTCCTAGTAGAAGATTCAATTTATTTATATTGATTACGTAAAAAGTCCAACGGGAATTGAGTTGTGCCCCTTTGTTCAATTCAAAGATATAAAAAGATTTTCCAGAAGTTATCTCCCTTGAATCACTAACCGAAAAGGAGGAATCTTTTTCTTTCCTTAACACCTTCAAATGTTTTGAAATGAACTAGTTCAAACTCGTTAGCATCTGATATGCTTCGTGGAGTGGCAGGACTATCAGGCGCTAGCTGACAACTTCTTTGAATGGGTGCATGAAAATCAAATATACAACATCTCTTTGATATTGTTATTTCTGTCTTTCTTAGGTGTCGTAGCCAATGAGGGGGGGGGGAGCCTTCAAGTCGCCCTCGACTAAGGTCGATCCACTTTTTTTTTTATATTAAATATAATGTTTAAGGTAGTAAATCAGAGATGTAACGTTTCACAAAGTCTCTTATGGAATTCATAGGTTTCAAACTATTTATAAAAAGTTAGGTATATAGCTGTGTACATGTACAGGATTCATCCCTAAACTAATTAAATGATTATGATTGGTTTGGTTGGTTGTTTTTTTTTTTACGGCATATCAACCCTTTTCGGGTTATTTAATGCCGAATCAGGTCATTTTGGTAAAATTTTGTTGTGTTGTTTTATGGCATATCGACCCTTTTTAAGTTATGTAATACCGAATCAGGTAATTTTGGTGAAGGTTTTTATGCTTCAAGTTCTTTATATCTTTAAATGTTTATTTATGGTGTTTGGTTGAGTGAAAGGGGGGGGATGGAGAGAGAGAGGAGGGGGAGGGAAAGAGGGGGGGAGGGAGGGGAGGAAGGGAAATGTTTTGTTTTTTTGATTTTGCAGAACATGATTGAGTTTTGCAAAGAAAAAAAAAAGAAAACATCAATGTTTGGTGTATTTTGAGTCAGGAAGTTAATAACTTCAGACAACCTGATTTAGTAGCGCCAGTAGGTTCTATTTGCCCCATAGATGGGGCCCTTACAGGTACTACCACTCCGGGCCAGAGTGAACCTGGGAGCAATGGCAACTAAGGGGCAACTCCACATCCCCCACAGCTCCCAAATAGAGGCCTCACCACTGGATGTCTTTTAAGGTCATACCCAGGACCGATTATTGGAACACAACCGCTCGGCGTAATATGTGCTATATTTCGTTTAATTTAGTTTCATCGAAAAGAGGACAAAATGGGGTGGAATCCCTTTGTCAGAATTCATATCCCTCAGATTTTTGTGAAATTTTAACAATAGATATTAGACATCAATTAATAAATATTCCCTAAATTTCAGTTTCTTTGGAGTATTTTAAAGGGGGGGTTTAAAGGGTTGTAATAATATGGGTAAAACTTTATATCTGAAACTTCAAATATTTCAGATTTACATTAAATTTGATTCATAGTCATTAGAAACCAACTAAGCAGGATTCCCAGAGTTTCAATTTCTTTTTAAGACTTTTTAGATTTGAGACATTTTCTGGAATCAGCATGTAATGGATTTTAATCAAGATTGAAATAATGATTCTAGAAATAAGGTTTAGTCGCATTATGTCTTGATTTTAATCTACGTAAGGGGACATGGGACGGGTATCCTTCGAATAGATATGTAAAGATGAGCAAATTTGAAATCGAGTTACTTTTAATCTAAATGAGATTTAAACCATAGTTGAATTACACAAGATGACGCTGATTCTGAAAAAAAAAAAAAAAAAAAAAAAAAAAAAAAAAAAAAAAAAATCGCAAATTTCAATTCATTGAACACCACAAAATTGTAGTGAATGTGTCGTAAAAACAATCCTGCAATGAACAGGGAGGAAGGAGAAGCAGGGAAAGAGATGGGAGGACAACATCGGGGAGTGAACAGGGGCTCGTGCTGAGTAACACGCTCAGGAAGGCAGAAAACCCGAGAGAACTGGAGAAAACTGGTCACCAGGTCATTCCTGACGAGGAATTTAATTACTTCTGTAGCGTAAACATGTGACCAGCATAAACTGAAACCAAATCGGCGTACGTGGAGGGAGTTTTGCGGTAACCGAGAGTAGAATATTAATAGCTGAAATTTTGTTGCTTTATTTTTTTATTTATATATATATTCAACTAGCAGGACTACCTGGCGTTGCCCGGGACAAAAGTGTAACATTTCTATTAAAACTTCGGACCATACAGGGAATAAGGAGTCCAGATCAATTATACAGCGAGGTGTGTGTTCCGGTTTACCCTTTATAAAACATTTTAATAAGCAAATGAAACATCGAAGCGTTCGAAATATATATATATAATATATATATATAGATATATATATATTTTTTTTTAAAACATGTTAATATTTATATTGGGGCAGGGGGGAGGATATATATTATATATTTATTTTTTTTTAATGTAGGATGCGTCTTCTCTTTTATTTACAAAACTTTTTGATAATAAATAAATTTATTGAAAACGAGTATTTATTTACTCCTCTCCAGGAGTTAGGCACAAGGCCAGTTTTATCTTACTTCCACAAGTAAGATGTGACCCAGGGTCGGGTCGGGAAAGTGGGGTTTGAAAAGCCAGCGCCCGAGAGGTGAGCACTCTGGCCATTAAAAATTGCCTGGGCAGCGCCGTCGGCATTCCCCAGTAGGGGCGCCTCAGGCAGTAGACAAACTTACTCCTCCCCAAAGAGAGGAGGCGAAGCCTGGGAGGGTGGACCTCCTAGAACTGCATAGGCCAGACCCATAGACCGGCGTAAATCAAGCCCCAAAGGCCAAGACAATACCAGTCTATGTGGTGCAGTATCCATCGGAACAGATACTACACTTTGATCTTAGCCAAAAGGCCAAGAGTGTATTGAAAACGAGTAATCTTAAACGAAACAGAATACTCGTTATAAAATGTTTTCGTGTCCCTATTTACTTGCCTCTCCAAGAGGGCAGAATGCATAATAAAATGAAATCTTACAGCGTGTGTCTTTTTTTTTTTACAATACATTTTAATAAATACAGAAGATTCTCTTTTTCATGTTGTGTATTTTAAGATATTTGTTTTTAAAAATCGGCAAACTTGAGCAATCTTCTGTTTTACCTCCTCATAAGGGCAAAGTTAGACTGCAAAAATAAGTTTTAAAACTATGGCAATGTAAAGTTTTGTCCGAATCCAAAGTGCTCCATTTTTGGGGAAACTGGATTTTCCCTACATTAAAAACTGACCTTTTTGTATAAGGTCAATCAGAAGACGAAAGGCGTTCTGGGACGGGTATTATGTGTGCATGTGTCCGTACGAATTTTGCATATGTCTAGGGTATAGGTAAGGATTACAAAAAATCTGACAAGAGAAAGAAAGTCTATTAAAAAGCACAAACATTCTCTACACTGTTTGGTCTTTAGTGGTGACGCTCTGCTGGTTAGTAATGGCAGTCGTTTCCTGAGCTTACTCCATCCACTCCTAATTCTTGTTTGCTTTTCGCATTTCACATACATTCGAGACAACATGGAATACTCATCAGAAAGTCATAGTTCAACCTCTTTGCAATTCATTCTTTTATTTAAATTTGCTCAGCAGAGCCAGTAGTAAAATTCATTCTTTTATTTAAATTTGCTCAGCAGAGCCAGTAGTAAAATTCACTCTATTTAAATTTGCTCAGCAGAGCCAGTAGTAAAATTCACTCTATTTAAATTTGCTCAGCAGACCCAGTAGTAAAATTCACTCTTTCATTTAAATTTGCTCAGCAGACCCAGTAGTAAAATTCATTCTTTTATTTAAATTTGCTCAGCAGAGCCAGTTGTAAAATTCATTCTTTTATTTAAATTTGCTCAGCAGAGCCAGTAGTAAAATTCATTCTTTTATTTAAATTTGCTCAGCAGAGCCAGTAGTAAAATTCATTCTTTTATTTAAATTTGCTCAGCAGAGCCAGTAGTAAAATTCATTCTTTTATTTAAATTTGCTCAGCAGAGCCAGTAGTAAAATTCATTCTTTTATTTAAATTTGCTCAGCAGAGCCAGTAGTAAAATTCATTCTTTTATTTAAATTTGCTCAGCAGAGCCAGTAGTAAAATTCATTCTTTTATTTAAATTTGCTCAGCAGAGCCAGTAGTAAAATTCATTCTTTTATTTAAATTTGCTCAGCAGAGCCAGTAGTAAAATTCATTCTTTTATTTAAATTTGCTCAGCAGAGCCAGTAGTAAAATTCATTCTTTTATTTAAATTTGCTCAGCAGAGCCAGTTGTAAAATTCATTCTTTTATTTAAATTTGCCCAGCAGAGCCAGTAGTAAAATTCATTCTTTTATTTAAATTTGCTCAGCAGAGCCAGTAGTAAAATTCATTCTTTTATTTAAATTTGCTCAGCAGAGCCAGTAGTAAAATTCATTCTTTTATTTAAATTTGCTCAGCAGAGCCAGTAGTAAAATTCATTCTTTTATTTAAATTTGCTCAGCAGAGCCAGTAGTAAAATTCATTCTTTTATTTAAATTTGCTCAGCAGAGCCAGTAGTAAAATTCATTCTTTTATTTAAATTTGCTCAGCAGAGCCAGTAGTAAAATTCATTCTTTTATTTAAATTTGCTCAGCAGAGCCAGTAGTAAAATTCATTCTTTTATTTAAATTTGCTCAGCAGAGCCAGTAGTAAAATTCATTCTTTTATTTAAATTTGCTCAGCAAACTATATGTAAACAAAATGGATTTATTAGGAAAATGACTATTGATTGACTCAGACATTAGATGCCATAATATTTAAAAACAAAAAAATTGTGAATAGATTCTCCATGTATAAAGACAAGTGCTATAACCACTCGTTCACAGTATATCAGTGCACTAAAATTATTGAATATCCTCATTATTTTCAAAATCATTCCTGTTCAATGATTTCAGTGAGTCTTGTTTTGTCGAAATTTTGATACTTTGTTCAGTTCCATTTTCTTAATGAACATTTTTCTTTGTAGAGCACGAACCATCTCTATATCGTAGTTATTAAAGCAACCCTTTTCTTCCAAGAATGTTAGAAGTGATTTTGTATTTCCTTCTGCGACTTTCAAAAAGGGTGTACGTTCGTTAGTATATCGACAAAAATATCTTTAAATATTTTAATTTATAGAAATATATCAACAAACTTTATAATTTGCATTTTTTTAAATTGCTAAGCTTAGTTCATAGCGTAGGAAGTTCATATTTAATGTTGTTCATAGCGTAGGAAGTTCATATTTAATGTTGTTCATAGCGTATGGAATTCATATTTAATGTTGTTCTTAGCGTAGGAAGTTCATATTTAATTTTGTTCATAGCGTAGGAAGTTCATATTTAATTTTGTTCATAGCGTAGAAAGTTCATATTTAATTTTGTTCATAGCGTAGGAAGTTCACATTTAATTTTGTTCATAGCGTAGGAAGTTCACATTTAATGTTGTTCATAGCGTAGGAAGTTCACATTTAATGTTGTTCATAGCGTAGGAAGTTCACATTTAATTTTGTTCATAGCGTAGGAAGTTCACATTTAATGTTGTTCATAGCGTAGGAAGTTCACATTTAATGTTGTTCATAGCGTAGGAAGTTCATATTTAATTTTGTTCATAGCGTAGGAAGTTCACATTTAATGTTGTTCATAGCGTAGGAAGTTCACATTTAATTTTGTTCATAGCGTAGGAAGTTCACATTTAATTTTGTTCATAGCGTAGGAAGTTCATATTTAATGTTGTTCATAGCGTAGGAAGTTCACATTTAATGTTGTTCATAGCGTAGGAAGTTCACATTTAATGTTGTTCATAGCGTAGGAAGTTCACATTTAATGTTGTTCATAGCGTAGGAAGTTCATATTTAATGTTGTTCATAGCGTAGGAAGTTCACATTTAATGTTGTTCATAGCGTAGGAAGTTCATATTTAATTTTGTTCATAGCGTAGGAAGTTCATATTTAATTTTGTTCATAGCGTAGAAAGTTCACATTTAATTTTGTTCATAGCGTAGGAAGTTCACATTTAATTTTGTTCATAGCGTAGGAAGTTCACATTTAATGTTGTTCATAGCGTAGGAAGTTCACATTTAATTTTGTTCATAGCGTAGGAAGTTCACATTTAATTTTGTTCATAGCGTAGGAAGTTCACATTTAATGTTGTTCATAGCGTAGGAAGTTCACATTTAATGTTGTTCATAGCGTAGGAAGTTCACATTTAATTTTGTTCATAGCGTAGGAAGTTCACATTTAATGTTGTTCATAGCGTAGGAAGTTCACATTTAATGTTGTTCATAGCGTAGGAAGTTCATATTTAATTTTGTTCATAGCGTAGGAAGTTCACATTTAATGTTGTTCATAGCGTAGGAAGTTCACATTTAATTTTGTTCATAGCGTAGGAAGTTCACATTTAATTTTGTTCATAGCGTAGGAAGTTCATATTTAATGTTGTTCATAGCGTAGGAAGTTCACATTTAATGTTGTTCATAGCGTAGGAAGTTCACATTTAATGTTGTTCATAGCGTAGGAAGTTCACATTTAATGTTGTTCATAGCGTAGGAAGTTCATATTTAATGTTGTTCATAGCGTAGGAAGTTCACATTTAATGTTGTTCATAGCGTAGGAAGTTCATATTTAATTTTGTTCATAGCGTAGGAAGTTCATATTTAATGTTGTTCATAGCGTAGGAAGTTCATATTTAATGTTGTTCATAGCGTAGGAAGTTCATATTTAATTTTGTTAATAACGTAGGAAGTTCATATTTAATTTTGTTCATAGCGTAGGAAGTTCATATTTAATGTTGTTCATAGCGTAGGAAGTTCATATTTAATGTTGTTCATAGCGTAGGAAGTTCACATTTAATTTTGTTCATAGCGTAGGAAGTTCATATTTAATTTTGTTCATAGCGTAGAAAGTTCATATTTAATTTTGTTCATAGCGTAGGAAGTTCACATTTAATTTTGTTCATAGCATAGGAAGTTCACATTTAATTTTGTTCATAGCGTAGGAAGTTCACATTTAATGTTGTTCATAGCGTAGGAAGTTAACATTTAATTTTGTTCATAGCGTAGGAAGTTCACATTTAATTTTGTTCATAGCGTAGGAAGTTCACATTTAATGTTGTTCATAGCGTAGGAAGTTCACATTTAATGTTGTTCATAGCGTAGGAAGTTCATATTTAATGTTGTTCATAGCGTAGGAAGTTCATATTTAATGTTGTTCATAGCGTAGGAAGTTCACATTTAATTTTGTTCATAGCGTAGGAAGTTCACATTTAATTTTGTTCATAGCGTAGGAAGTTCACATTTAATTTTGTTCATAGCGTAGGAAGTTCACATTTAATGTTGTTCATAGCGTAGGAAGTTCACATTTAATGTTGTTCATAGCGTAGGAAGTTCACATTTAATGTTGTTCATAGCGTAGGAAGTTCACATTTAATTTTGTTCATAGCGTAGGAAGTTCACATTTAATTTTGTTCATAACATAGGAAGTTCACATTTAATGTTGTTCATAGCGTAGGAAGTTCACATTTAATTTTGTTCATAGCGTAGGAAGTTCACATTTAATTTTGTTCATAGCGTAGGAAGTTCACATTTAATGTTGTTCATAGCGTAGGAAGTTCACATTTAATGTTGTTCATAGCGTAGGAAGTTCATATTTAATTTTGTTCATAGCGTAGGAAGTTCATATTTAATTTTGTTCATAGCGTAGGAAGTTCACATTTAATTTTGTTCATAGCGTAGGAAGTTCATATTTAATGTTGTTCATAGCGTAGAAAGTTCACATTTAATGTTGTTCATAGCGTAGGAAGTTCATATTTAATGTTGTTCATAGCGTAGGAAGTTCACATGTAATTTTGTTCATAGCGTAGGAAGTTCATATTTAATTTTGTTCATAGCGTAGGAAGTTCACATTTAATTTTGTTCATAGCGTAGGAAGTTCATACTTAATTTTGTTCATAGCGTAGGAAGTTCATATTTAATTTTGTTCATAGCGTAGGAAGTTCATATTTAATTTTGTTCATAGCGTAGGAAGTTCATATTTAATTTTGTTCATAGCGTAGGAAGTTCATATTTAATTTTGTTCATAGCGTAGGAAGTTTATATTTAATTTTGTTCATAGCATAGGAAGTTCATATTTAATTTTGTTCATAGTGTAGGAAGTTCATATTTAATTTTGTTCATAGCGTAGGAAGTTCATAGCGTAGGAGTTTTATACTGTACTTAGAACTGATTGATACTCAATGCCTTTATCCATTGTCACGGTCCAAATTCCGAAACAGTTGTTGGATTACTTGAAAATTTACCCACCCCCTCCTTTAATAATATAGATTTTATATCAATTTTCTGCTATAGTGCAATCGAAAATGTCAATCTGACACCATTTGGTTTGTAGGGTTGAGTGCATGTAAACCCTTTCATTTCATTATTTCATGCGTAAACAGAAGACCTACGTAAACGCTTTATTGATTACTTTGTTTTTTGGCATATAAGACCTTCCTTGCTTATTTAATGCCGAAACAATCATCAAACGTTTCCTCTGCATTCTGCAGAATACGACCTATCATGTATTAACCATCTGCAAGAACCCCTTTCTCGCACTATTTTGTTTGGCTGACTGATCTGGACGTCCAGGAACATTAGCACATTATCTTCTTGGTGTTTTTTTTTTTTTTTTTTTTTTTTTTTGCATCCTTCCACCATTCTTTCTAGATATACCAGTACTTATGCAGTTTACGGACTGGGCTGAAATAATAACGTTTAGAAACCCATTCTTAACATAGGGAAGATGAGGGGGTTGATTAACTATTCTGTACTTTCACCTAACAATTTAATAAACAAAATATACTGTAAAAATTGAATTTAACTTGAAAATCCTATCTAAAAAAATAGCCCGGTCCGTAAACTGCAGAAGCAACCCATTATTTACCAGCTTCCCATTGAAGCAAGGTTAGGCACAAAGTTAGTTCAACATTAATCTCCCCAGAAGGATACAAAAATAACTGAGAATGGGCCTGTCAACATTCCCCGGTAGAGGTGCCCGGTAATAACCCCAAAAGGAGGAGGTAATGCTTGGGAGGGTGCTGTTGATCTTTTCATGTATCTGTATAGTCTTAACACTTTCCATTGAACTACAGAAGATACGGATAAAACTTTCGTCTTTATCAAAAGATCTGACAGTATTCTATACTTCTACAAAGCCACCATCCGCCCATGCATGGAGTATTGTTGCCACGTTTGTGCTGGTGCACCAACCACTAGTCTCTCCCTCTTGGACAAGGTCAAAAAAAAAAAAAAAAAGAATCACTAATCTAATAGGTCCCTCACTATCCACCAAGCTCCAGCCTCTGTCCCATCGCCGAAATGTTGCATCCTTGTGCCTGTTTTACAAGTACTTCAATGGAATGTGTTCCGATGAACTTGCTGCTCTGCCCCCCCCCCCCCCCCCCCACCCCTCCTCGGCGTAAATACACTCGACCAACCCGACAATCAGCTAAATCTCATCCATTCACTATGGAGGTCCCCAGGTGCCGGAGAGCTGTCTACTCCAATAGCTTCTTTCCTCGTGCTGCCAGCCTCTGGAACTCCCTTCCTGCTCCCCCGACGTTACCAACTTGCAGAAATTTAAAACTAATGTGAACAAGCATCTCGCTGCACAGCATCCAATTTAGGATGACCCCCCCCTCCCCAAAAAACAAACAAAAAAAACTTTCACCCTAATTCGCAGTAGCCCCTTACATCTACAGTTGCAACTTGCCTTATTTGGGTGGAAACTCGGTTAAAAAAAATAAAGTGGAAGTACCCATCTACACAGGGTGAGAATTATCTAAAGAAATTACGTCCTTTTAGTTTTACAGAGCTTCATTAAGCAAGTGGACGAGAAAGATGATGAATGACAGAAACAAGCAAATCCATTGACGAACAAATATTCCCAGTAATATATGCAGCAATAACGTGCAGCAATCAGACACGGATCCGTAAGTTGTCCGAAAGAAGAGTGCAAATCAGCATCGTATTTAACAGAATCAACATTTATATTTCTGAATTTTTTGAGATGAAGATTGATAATTTGCATAATTTTCGTTATTCAGACTACATTTCTAATCTTGAGTGTTAGTATCACAACGTTTCGGCCGCTGTAACCTCCGGCCTTCTTCAGGTGTATCTCTTCAAACTCGTAAATCTGGACGCTACCCCCGTGGATTAAATACAGGGTTCCGTTCGAAATTCCGTCCAGATTCCCGAGTTCGACAGAAATATTCCCGAGTTCGAAGAGATACACCTTAAGAAGGCCGGAGAGGTTGCAGCGGCCGAAACGTTGTGATGCTAACACTCAGGATGAGAAATGTAGTCTGAATAACGAAAATTATGCAGAATCAACATTTGTATTGCATCGAGGAAGTGAAGGAAACAGCTGTGTCTACGAAACCTTTTTTTCCACAACAATGTGTCGTAACTTAAGACGACTGTGATCTTTACATCTCGAAGCCACATTTTGAGTGACTCTCTAGCTTATCTTTTCTCACACGCAAAGTTACCAAATGGTTCGAAACATCCGTGTCAGTATTCACCCTCAAATGAACCAGAGGTGAAGCCTGAGAGTCAGCGTAAAAAGTCAGAAATTTGGGCAGTTTTTTTTTCTTTTGAGTTAGTCTTGAGCTATTGTGAAGTACGCAATAATGAATTTTGGTCTCCACTTGATACGATCACAGGCTGAGGCTGGTTGGTTGGTTTTGTTTTATGGCATATCAACCCTTTTCAGGTTATTTAATGCCGGATCAGGTCATTTTGGTAAAAGTTTTTATGCTTCAAGTTCTTTATATCTTCACATATTTATTCATGGTGTTTGGTTTGGTTGTTTTGTTTTATGGCATATCAACCCTTTTCAGGTTATTTAATGCCGGATCAGGTCATTTTGGTAAAAGTTTTTATGCTTCAAGTTCTTTATATCTTCACATATTTATTCATAGTGTTTGGTTTGGTTGTTTTGTTTTACGGCATATCAACCCTTTTCAGGTTATTTAATGCCGGATCAGGTCATTTTGGTAAAAGTTTTTATGCTTCAAGTTCTTTATATCTTCAAATATTTATTCATGGTGTTTGGTTTGGTTGTTTTGTTTAGAAGAAATTTGTTATTTTTGTTTTTAGCTTTGCAGAACATGATTGAGTTTTGCAACGGAAAAGGAAAAAAAAAACAAAAACAATAAGATCAATGTTGGGAGAACAAAAAAAATCACCAATTATTAAGACCTTTCAAACCCTTTCTAAAGAATAGACTTCCTGCATGACTGCCAGATCTTTTATAGTTATCGCCTTGAGAGAAATTTTTTTTTAACATTGTTAATGTCATAAAACTTGTACTGGTTATTTCTTACAGTTTACCCATGATTAATGGTAAAATGACTTCACATATGCCGAGTAAGAATATCTGGTGGAAAAACTAAAAGATTAGAACTCTTTAACAATAATAAACAGCTGTTCAAAGTTGGATTATTGATTATACTCCAAGACTATATTAATATGTAAATAATCTCAGAATCAGCCGGACAAAAGACATAAAAGAAGTTAACCCAATCTTTTTAATAAATATCACTGAAAGCGAATTTCTATAAAAAAAAAAAAAAAAAAATTAAAATATATATATATGGAAAATAAAAAAGGAAAGTCAAAACTTATTTATGTATTCATCAACGTTTCGTCTTTATTGAAAGACTTTATCAGGATGAAGAAACAATGTAGAAAACTCATACAGATGTTAATTTTGATTTGTCAAGAAACTGTCCACAAGAAACTGAACAAGCAAAAAATGAAAATCATGATTTTGGTTATGGCGTTATCAGCAGTGTCCTGTCTCTTTCAAAGGACGCGAAGTGAATGGGATGATGGCTTCGAATTATTAGCTTCCCATGTCTATTTTTAGCTAGGGATTATATATATATATATGAGATGAAAAAGATAAAAATAGAAAAGTTTTGTACAAACGGTTTTAAAACAAGTTTTAAAACACAAAATAAAAATAAAAAGTAATTTTTTTTTTATTAAATTGTTTTTCTAAGACACAAATGAAAAGCAATACCATTGGAGCACAGGGAGGAGCAGGTGCTAGTGTGATTGTAAGAGTTAGGAGTGGATGGAGTAAGTTCAGGGAACTTCTGCCATGACTAACCATTACAGCCTTATCACTGACGACGAAGGGAAGAGTCTCTCAGACATGTGTATGGAGTGTGATGTACGGAAGTGAAGGTTGAGGACATGCGTTGCACGGAGAGAAATGATATGAGAATGGTACGATAGATCTGGTGACTTCAGAGAAAGATTACATCTGGACAGTATAGGGAAATTGATTTCGATGGTATGGTCACGTTGAAAAAAATGGATGAGAGTTCTTGGGTTAGTAGATGTAGAACAGTTGAGGTAGCAGGGTCAGTTGGCAGGGTAAGGTCCAGGAAATCATGGGAGGATGTGATAAGGATGAATTTGAGAGAAAGAGGGATACATAAAGACCTGGTCTGCGATAGGTTAGTTTGAAAGTCAATTTAAAAGCCGTCCAACACATGCCAGCATGTAAAGCGACCGTTAAACAAAATGTGATGATGACTATTTTTATTAAAACATCTCCATCCCCAGAAGGTTAAAAAAAAAAAAAAAGGCTCTACACGGGGAAGGGGGTCACTTTTCGAACCCACCAAAAAAAAAAAAAAAAAAATTAAAACAGGATAACCAAAAATTTAAAACCGTAAAGAAAAATAAATATTTGCTCACAGAGTAATGTTTTTTGAATAAGTTGCCAGATCGGATTAAGAACAGCAATAACGTGGATCAGTTTAAGATGAGGTTGGATCAATTTAGAGAAAGTGGTAGGAGGGAGAAATTGAGGGGACACTTTTGGGAGTTGTCAAATGAAATATTTGACAGAATTTGATCTGGATATCGATACTGTACTAAGAGTTTTTTTTTTTTTTAACAGTTGAAGGGGAGATGTCCAAGGAGGCATAAACAAATAAATAATAATAATAGAAATAAAAAAATATATTTAAATATTTAAATAAATGCTATTTCAACGAAGTTTCTCAGATCTGAGGATTCATATATAGTAGTAGATGAAAAAAAGAGAAAAGAAAAAAAAAGAAAAAAACAAATCCTGTAGCCTGATGATGACTAATGCAAGTCAAAACCTTAGATAATAATAATAATAAAAACAACAGATCAATGTTGGGTGTTTCCTTTATTCTTTATTTCAAGAATTTAAAAAAAAAAAAAAAAAAAAAAAAAAAAATTTCTGACAAAGTTGATAACAAATGCAACAGTTATGAGAGATCAGGTTTTTTTTTCACCGTTTAAACCTGAATAAATATTTGCTGATCACATACACAAATGTATTATTGACTAGCAGAGTTATTCGGCGTTACCAGGGCAAAAGTGTAACATATTTCTCTTAAAATTTCTATCTCCCCCCCCCCCTCCCCTTTCTTCTGTCCAGCCCATTCCTTTCTCTGGACATACACACACTTTTATAAATTACTCGAGGAATGAATCGACGTAAGGGAAATAACTCATTAAAAAAAAAATCAGAGTTACTTCCCTTTAGTTAATACATCAATTGTCTGGGAAACAACCCCCCCCCCCTCCTTACTCCCCGTCCGATAAAACCTGGCCCTGGTTACCCTCAAAGAATAAATATTTTTTTCTAAATTTTAGAGATACGCTACCGAGGCAACACTGGTCAAGAAAATATAAATTCTGTGGGTCTTTGTTTAGTAGTTTGGGACTTTTAGCTGGACATACGGACACATATACAACCGCCCTTTATAAAATAGAATATTATATAGAAGAGAGATAACACCATGGAATCTCATGGCATTTCAAACGGCCAGTTGATTGTGCGTGCGAGTCATGTGAACTGAAGCAATAAATTAGCTTATCTTCATTTTGTTTTAATTAACATCTCATTTCAATCCCGGACTTGATTTTTCGTTTTGGGTGCCTCTTTTAGGCCATCTCTCCAGAATATTTGTTCCAGGGATAGGTTCAAGTCCAACTTCCAAATCATTCCTGATTGTGTGACCTCATCCAGGTATCATCTGTGCACCCTTCTTCCCAAGGTCCACAATCTTTGCACCAGGATTGCGGAGTCCGAAGGTATGTCGGCCGACTGACTGATTCCTCAAATCCCAAAATATCAAACTCCTTATTTTAAGGTCTTCCAATATTCAGAAAACGTCTGACCCCTGCACAAGAGAAAAGTGACATTAAATGAATACAAGAAGAACGAAGTTACTGACCGAGACCAAGTACCGGAAGAAAAGAGTAAAGAAATGGCCAGAATGTTGTTAATATAGCAACCGATCCAATTGATGATCGCCATGGAGATGAATGGAGCGATAGGCCCTGCGATGAACGACTTACTCGACAGCCTTGGTCTGTTAATAATGCGCCACATCATCGGGGGGGGGGGTATTCATCGTGAATTGACTTGGCTTTACAAGCGCCTCTCCATCACCACCATTCATGGAAACGCCTCGAGCCTGCTCTCAGCCTGCCAAGCCAGCAAGACATCCGATGAAATTTCCTGATAATTGCATGTTTTTAAAAAAGTCATTTTATTAACTATAAAACTAATCTCTATTTCCATATTAATAAAATTATGTAGGAACCAAGATGAGAACACGTCTAAAAATTGAATAAAAAGTATTTATTTATAATTTTTTTTTAAATTTGTTATTCCTAATAAACATACTAAAACTAAGACTGAAGATTCCAACAATTTGAGCGTGCTGATGTGTTGATCCAATTGCTCCTGTCCATATTATATAGAGCTACGTTGGGTTAGGGTTGATTTTAGTATGCACGTGTGGAAATTTGTTAAAAGCTAAAAACAAAATTTGTGATAAATATATTACATTTGGGAAGTGAGGGTTGAGGATATGTGTGGCATGGAGTGAATGTATATACAAATTATACGATGGATCTGTAATGTGACTTTTTAAAGACAGGCTTTGATCTGATGACCTCAGAGGAAAAAAATAAATCTGCACAGTATAGAGTGATGTGTGCAGAGCAGGAGACTTTGATAGTATGGTCATGTTGAAAGAATGGATGAGAGTGCTTGGTTTAGTAGATGTAGAACAGTTGAGAAGTGATAAGGATAGAATTTAAGAGAAAGGATAAATAAAAACCAGGTCAGAGATAGGTTAGTTTGGAAGTCAATTTCTAAAAACCTTTCAACACATGCCAGCATGTAAAACAGACATTAAACGAACATGATATAACTAAAAATCTATCTACCACCAACATTGAGAAAAACTAATAGATCAAGTTATGACATAATGAATTTTTTTATGGAAATCGCTCCAGACAAGGCATGAAGCCACTTGATGCCAGGAGCTAAAAAAACAAAACAAAAAACACCACTTCAAGGTCAAAAACCAGCCAACGATAAGTGTTAGATGGATAGATTCCAACCCAGAAAACAGCAATTCTTTCCCCTTTGTCAGAAACATCGCTCATGGAATGTGAGGACTAAAGGACAAAGTAAGGGAAGCAGGAGTTACGAAGTTACCGGAAGTAAACCCAAGGTCCATTTTCTACTCTCCTTATACATTAAAATATCTGGAAGAAACTTCCTCGGTCTAAAATGACAAAAACTTATTGCTAACCAAGTTATTTATCTACCTCCCACAAGGTAAGATGTGACACAAGGTCGGGAAAGTGGGATTAGATAATCTAGCGCTCGAGAGGTGAGCACTCTGGCCATTTAAAAATTGCCTGGGCAGCCCCGTCGGCATTCCCCGGTAGGGGCGTCTCAGGCAGTAAGCAATAAACTTACTCCTCCCCAAAAAGGGGAGGCAAAGCCTGGGAGGGTGCACCTAGAACTGCACAGGACCGGCAACCCCCAATAGACCGGCGTAAATCCAGACCCAAAGGCCCGGACAATAACCAAGTTCTTTTATTGAGGCATTAAATTGAATAAACCTATCAAGTGGATTTTAGGACAATAAAACTGGATGATTGTACAGACATTTTTATTTAACCCCCCCCCCCACCCATCCTCTTATCTCATGACCAAAATAATCAGTAAATATTTGCAACCCATTATACATTTCCTATATATGAAATACAAGAACCAAATTAACAAGTTGACCTTCTCAATGGTAGATAACATTTCAACGAACTAAAGTGCACTTGGTGACAATTAACACTCGTCATAAGGATTTCATTATAATAACCAAGATGATGTCTATAACAGGCCTGGCACCCATGCAACTAAAGTCCATAACCGGAGGCTAGCATCATGATAAAATGAGTATTTTCCTCGCTTTTTGTAAAATAAGTACATGTACAACCCCCCCCCAAAAAAAAAAAAAATTGCAACGGTTATCAAAATTGTTTCTCAGATTTAAAAAAAAAATTTTAAATTTAAAAAAAAATTTTTTTTTTAATTAAAACGAATATTTTGTTGATATTGTAAAATGTTGAACCTATTTTTTTCCGATTGTAATTATTTTTAATCAATCAATATGAATAGACTCATTCAGTTGGAAGTTTTGTTTTTTTCAATAACTGCCTCCACCGCATTTTGCGTTCCCGGCGAGTCGACCGTGTCCCAACTGCAGTTTTTTGCCAGCACCACAATCTAAAGTGTTTGCCGTCTGTCTTGTTACAGTAACATCTTCAATGGTTTCGGCATGCGGCTGGTTGCCCAGAGAGAGATTTAATTTTCAACATAATCTTCCTTATTTCTCTGCGTGGATGCTGCAAACAGCGTATTGGTGGACAGCCGAGAAACTGGACGACAATCGTCAAAGAGGACTCTGCTGAGGTCTCAGGTCCACAGGTGGTCGGCTTTCGATGGTGGAATCACGATTGGTTAGTCATCTCATGCGACTTTGCTCAGGATCGCTGTTTATAGGCCGCCATGGCTCTAGATGTAGTACAAGTCAGCTCGACCCGATCGAAGTGAACGCTGTTGCAACAACAACATAGAAAGAATATAGGACAGCTGCGGAACCGGACAACAACGACCAAGGTGGACTTGGCTGATGTCTCAGGTCCACAGGTAGTCGGCCTTTGATGATATAATCTGGTTAAGAATGAGACGAGAGCGATAATTGAATATTCATATAAATATTTAAATTTAAATCAAGATTTTTAATACTAGAGTTGTGGAGTCAGATTTTTGGAAGGAGTCGCAATCATAGGAGTCCTGGGTGGTTTTCGGCATCCTAGGAGTCCTGGGTGGTTTTCGGCATCCTAGGAGTCCTGGGTGGTTTTCGGCATCCTAGGAGTCCTGGGTGGTTTTCGGCATCCTAGGAGTCCTGGGTGGTTTTCGGCATCCTAGGAGTCCTGGGTGGTTTTCGGCATCCTAGGAGTCCTGGGTGGTTTTCGGCATCCTAGGAGTCCTGGGTGGTTTTCGGCATCCTAGGAGTCCTGGGTGGTTTTCGGCATCCTAGGAGTCCTGGGTGGTTTTCGGCATCCTAGGAGTCCTGGGTGGTTTTCGGCATCCTAGGAGTCCTGGGTGGTTTTCGGCATCCTAGGAGTCCTGGGTGGTTTTCGGCATCCTAGGAGTCCTGGGTGGTTTTCGGCATCCTAGGAGTCCTGGGTGGTTTTCGGCATCCTAGGAGTCCTGGGTGATTTTCGGCATCCTAGGAATCGGGATTTTCGGAATTCTAGGGGTCAGAGTTGAACCGTATACATTTTGACTCCACAATCTTGCTTAATACGGTATTCATCAGTCAATAATAAAGTAGGCACATCAAAATTCTTAAATCTTAAAAAAAAAAAAAATCTTCCACATGTAATTTATATTATTTATAACGTTTTGCGTTTAAAGAGGACAGTCCTGTCTTTCAAGGTTATATAAATACAACTTTTCTTTCTTTTAATAAAGGAAATTTAAATTAAATTGACATTTTTAAAAATAATTTTGATAATGAAAAAAACAAAAAAAACATCAAAATCTTAAATTGTGGTTGTTTTTAATAAATACCACAACTTACTAACAACAAAGACTTGTTTTTTTTTTTACTTTTACTGTTTTGTCTGTTTTTTTAGTTGGATTCTAGCAATTTTCACCTAGTCTATAGCAATGAGTTTGCTCCAACTCCAAGACTTCATCGACTTGCTATAAATAAATCAGAATTTAATTTAAACCCAACTACTTAATCCAATATTTTTCAGTGAGGAATTTCTTAAATTTTTTAATGGAAGTCGCTCCAGACAAGGCATGTCACCACTTGATGTACGGAGCTAAAAAAAAAAAAATATATATATACTACTTCAAGGAAAAAACTAACCAATAATAAGTGTTAGATGGATAGATTCCGATCCAGAAAACATCAGTTTTTTCCCCTTTGTGAGAAACATCACTCATGGAATATGAGGACTAAAGGACAAAATAAGGGAAGCAAGAGTTACGAGTCTGCCGAAAGTAAACCTAAGGTCCACTTTCTACTCTTCTTGAATATTTCAGCATATTTTATATATTTAGCATATTTTTGCTAATAATACCAATAATAATAATAACAATCACGTGAATTTAAGGGAACTGAAACTGCAATAAATCTCATAAAATTTATTGCCTGAACAGAAAAATCTTGCACCACTTTTATGTCCTCTTACGATAATTAAAATCAAGATATGATACTAAACTTTATGTCTCGCATCCTTATTCCAATTTTTAATCAAAATTCATTACATCATGGACGGCGGCACCGGGGGGGGGGGGGGGGGCTTGAGTCCCACACGCACTTTTTGACTTGCCTCCCCCCCACTTTACGGTCATCAATAATGAAGTTATATATGCATATGTTAACCCGCCCCCCCACACTTTTTAGGAGAGCCCCCCCCCCCCCACACACACACACTTTTATAAATGTCCCGCCGGTCCTGTACATGACTTTGATTCTAAAAAAAAAAAAAAAAAAGAAGAAATGAAACTAAAATAATTTCACCGCATGCCAGACATGGGGTAGATACAAATAGAATAGTAATAATATATTACTACTGTTTGCATCGACATATAGTATATTCACATGAATCAGATTATAGATAGAAGTAGAGATGGGCGGTTTTACCGAAAAAACGCGTTTTTTCGGTTTCGTCTCCATACCGAATACTGAATCGTTTTTTTTTTTTTTTTTAAACCGTAACCGTTCGGTATTGTGTTTTTACTACAGTAAGCCACCATATACAAGGAAACACGGTTGAAAAGATTTTCCGATTTGAATAAAATTGAATATTACCAAAAAATGTTATATTAGTAAGAGGACAGATTGAACAAATATATGATAAAAACATTTAATTGACTTGTAGGAAGAAATCTTTGTTTACAGTTTGTTTATCATTAACATTTTGAATTTTCAAATGAAAAAAAGAGAAATACGACAGACAACATGACATCGTATTTTTGTAGGCCCTGGTTGAAATAACAGAACATGATAGAATTATTGTAAAAACATTGCTGATTTAATTTAGCACCTCACGCATTTTGAGTTTAAGAAAAAATAAGTTGTAAAAAGTTGTTTTGAACTAATTCCCAACTTTAATTTTCTTCAAAATCGATCAAATGCGTCCCATTAATCCAACAGTACATCCAAGCTAATTATTTGAAAACTCATGTCTGCAAAACAGAAACGCTAAAATTGATTTTTTTTTTTTGTTTTTGTTGAAACTAATTTCTGTGGCATAATAAGGATTAAGCTGGGTGATTTAAAAAAAATGAGGAATGGTCCATTTATTTTTAAGAAATATATGACCTTCAGGGCAAGTCATAAATTTCCATTCCGCCAAAATATTTTGCCTATAGGGCCCACCGTCTTTCCCCCCCACTTTAATAACGTTTGTAAATTAATATGTTTTTATGGAACTAAAAATGCCCACCTCCCAAAGCATACCAACATTCAATTTGCTGCTTTTTAGTAAAAAAAAACAACTTTAAATGAAATCCCCAACTACCAAACAAGCATGTTAACTTCAACAGGAGATTCTCCCCCTCCCCCAAGTTAAATGATATGATTACTTTAGTTAAACCTGCATATTTTTGTTTCTTTTTTAGATTGCTGCCACAATTCCCACAGTGAAGCAAGAGAACATGTTTTCTTTTGTTAATTCGACAATTAAATGGGACAAATCAAACCCAAGAACAAGAGCAGCAAACCAGAGTCTTGTAGCAATGATATGCAAAGATCTCCAAACCGTGAGCATTGTAGAGGATGAAGGATTTAAATCCTTCGTCAAATGTCTACAACCTGTATATCAGTTGCCGACCAGACGACATGTTAGAGAAATGTTAATTCCTGATTTATATGAGTCGGTCAGTACTGACATTCAGCGGCAGTTGTTAGACATAAAGTCCATTTCCTTGACAATGGACTATTGGACCAGCCGAGCTAATGATTCATATATGTCTGTGACTGCTCATTTTCTAACGCTATCTTTTGATGTTAAAGATTTTTGTTTAAATTTTTCTCATTCTCCTCATCCTATATTTTAGCTTCTGATGGGTTAAAGAATTAGATAGAATGTATATTCAAACTCAGTTTTATTCTTCAGAAATCTTTCATGAATCTTTGGTCACTGTTTTAACGAGTTAACTGTTGAAAAGGTACCAGAACTTTGATTACAACAGTCAACACCTTAAAACTTATGATTCATATCATGGAGAATGATTCAGTCACAAAATTATCGAAACAGTGGCATAATTCAACTAAACGTTAAATAATAACTAATCATCACACAAGAGAATGAATAGCTTCCATAGTAAATTTTTTTTTCAAAAAACCAAAAAACCGAACCGTAAACCGAGGTTTTAAGGGGAAAAAACCGAAACCGATACCAAAACCAAAATTTCAAAACCGCCCAACTCTAGATAGAAGACATAGTATATTCACATAAATCACAGAAGGTATAGTATATGTATGTAGATACAACCGCACACGCACACTAACAAAAATGCGATTACATATACAAAGACACACACATGAATACATATATAAATACATTGAACCGCATAACACTCAACTATATAAAACAAGTATGCAAATACACAAAACAATGTTGCAAGTGCACACGTGGCAGCTTGACGATGGTGCATTTAATATTTAATTAAAAACTCACTAATTACCAAATGCAACAACTTTAACATGATGATGCAATTCTTATATAAGTAATGTTTAATATATTATTGATTTATCGTTAATGTATCAAAAAAAAAAAAAAATTTATAAAGGAATAGAAATTCTTAAAATGCGCAATTTAAAAATGTAAATTCTATTTCATGACTGACAGAAAAATTGAGAAACAAGAAAAAAAAAAAATTGCTTAGATGCATTAAAAAATAATTCTTTTAAATATCTTTTTAATTAAAGAAAATAAATTTAAATATTTTTATTTACAAAAAAAAAAAAAAATACAAAAATAAGCTTTCAATTTTATTGTCATTTTCAAATGACTTGTTCTTATCTAACTCTGAAAGATTTGTAAGTAAATATCAAAACCTAGTTGATACAACAAAGAAAGGTAAACAATACGTCACACCAACTACTATACAAAAAGTCTTATCTGCTTAATGACAGGTATATAGCTTTTAGAAAAATTTCCAAATGAACAGAAATTAAAGGTTTTAGGAAATGGCAATTAAGTGTAAGCGAAACACCATTATTTGTGCCACTGGACATTATCCAAATTATAATGGCGAGTTTTTCTAAGTACACTACTTAGAGTAAAGCAACAAAAAACTTTAACTATTAGAGAAGCTAAAGTTTGGTGCAGAGAGAGAGAGAGAGACAGAGAGAGAGAGAGAGAGAGAGAGAGAGAGAGACAGAGAGAGAGAGAGAGAGAGAGACAGAGAGAGAGAGAGACAGACAGAGAGACAGACAGAGAGAGAGAGACAGACAGAGAGAGAGAGACAGACAGAGAGACAGACAGAGAGAGAGACAGACAGAGAGACAGAGAGACAGACAGACAGACAGAATCAGGCTAAAAATAATATGCAACGAAAAATTACCTCCCTTACACTGCATTAAAGGGAAAGTTATCTGCCCCTGGAGACAAGGTCGGCCATGACAGTTTGAGATGCAAACATTGTTTAGCAGAAAATCATTGCGCATCTCGCGACTTTTAAATCAGCATCCCACTTGCAAATTGTTTTAATAAATGTGTTAAGTTTTATATTGATCGTCCATTGATTAGTTTTGGTTATGACCAAACATCACACAAACAAAACTAATGTATTTAAAGATCATATCAAATAAATTCTCTTATGTAAAAACAAAAATAATGATTTTATCTAGATTTATTTCCTTTTCTAGTTTGTACAATGAAACACGAAATGGAAAAACAAATAATTATTTCTTTAATTGTTCATCACCATGGAGAAATAGATAAGACAAAAAATATGAAAGAAATCTGTTGAGATTGTAATCCGGTGGCATTTATATGATCCAACCGAGATTCATTTTAGACATGCATATGTAGACATCAAGGAACAAGGGGTCAAAAAGCAACAAAAAAAAAGAGGGGGAGGGGGTTGGTTCTTTGATACAAAAGCACATTTAAAAATTCATATGTGCACTCGTGAACAAATACTTGATTTTTCCTTTTAATTCAAGCCAGAAATTACTTTCTCCCCGACGATTAGAAGTCTTCAATATAACTTTCGAATGCAAAGTGCTGATCAATTTAATCCATTAATATTGCAAACCAGTTTATACCCGCTCCTTGAGCTGTGTTGGTACAGTATATGGACATGTCAATTTCTGTCTGCACATAGCTTGTACCACCCTGGTACGAATAAAAAATATTTAAAAAAAAAAAAAAAAAAAAAATATTTGTGAAAGAAAAAAAAAATATTTGTGAAAGAAAAAAATATTTGTGAAAGAAGAAAAAAATATTTGTGAAAGAAGAAAAAAATATTTGTGAAAGAAGAAAAAAATATATTTGTGAAAGAAAAAAAAAATATATTTGTGAAAGAAAAAAAAAATATTTGTGAAAGAAAAAAAAAATATTTGTGAAAGAAAAAAAAAATATTTGTGAAAGAAAAAAAAAAAAAACGCCATAACTTTTTATTTTTTTATTATATAGATTAAAAAGAGGTCATGTCTAGTGTTTACTTCATGGATCTTTGAAATGGGATAATTCTGATAATTTTTTTTTTTTTAATTATTGTATCGGTTTGTTAAGGATTAGTCTCTTAGTGGCCCCGTAACAGACATGCAAGTACCATTGCTGCAAGTTGTATTCCCTTGATTCAACGTATTGTCAAATGGCAGCACTCTCGAGCTGCCTTGTACCTATTATTTACCTCCTTGGTAGACTAGACACAATGGTTAGGTGTGGTTTTGAGGAGCCAGTGCACTATGGCCTACAAAAAATGCCAGAGCAGCCCCATCAGTATTCCCCGGTAAGAACTCCTCAGGTGATCAGCTATAAACTAGGTCCTTCTCAGAGAGAAGGCAAAGCCTGGGAGGCTGAACCTCCGGAGATTGAAGAGAACCATAATTAAACCAGACAGCAACAAAGCCACTGCCCAGTCTGAAGAACTGTCTCTACCAATGCACATCAGCAACATTGAAAAGAATTTAGTGTTTAAAAGAAGTAAATGCAGGCCATTACATGAGGCACCATCTTTCGGTTTGGTTACTTTACCGAATATCAACTCTGTTACTTTATGAAAAAAAAAAATTTTTTTAAATTGTAAACTACTATCTACATACAGTCTAAGATAGATTCAATTCAAAACAGACCGTCATTAACACATATTATTGCAATATCTAATTTACATGATTTCAAAAAAAGTTTTAATAAACAATTATTCAGGATTATGGATTTCTAATGTCCTTGTTTTATTTTCATAAATATAAGCGACCATTATGTACAAATTTTAAGGCATAAAACAATATATATCAAAAAAAAAAAACAACAACTAACTAACTCCCTCCACCAAGGAGGTAATGTTTTCAATTGAGTTTGTTTGTGTACAGCCTAGCATCCACATCGCTTGACCGATTGTCAAACTTGGTCAAAATATCGGTCAGTGTCTAATTTCGAACTGATTTAATTTTGGGATATCAAGGTGAAAGTCACAGTTTTAGGCAATAACTTTGATTCTGTACATCGTAGAGACTCACTACTTGGCCCATATTGTAACCAATGAAGTCCTGTATCTTATATACATTTATGTCAAACTTGGTCAAAATATCGGTCAGTGTCTAATTTCGAACTGATTTAATTTTGGGATATCAAGGTGAAAGTCACACTTTTAGGCAATAACTTTGATTCTGTACATCATAGAGACTCACTACTTGGCCCATATTGTAACCAATGAAGTCCTGTATCTTATATACATTTATGTCAAACTTGGTACAAAATATCGGTCAGTGTCTAATTTCGAACTGATTTAATTTTGGGATATCAAGGTGAAAGTCACACTTTTAGGCAATAACTTTGATTCTGTACATCGTAGAGACTCACTACTTGGCCCATATTGTAACCAATGAAGTCCTGTATCTTATATACATTTATGTCAAACTTGGTCAAAATATCGGTCAGTGTCTAATTTCGAACTGATTTAATTTTGGGATATCAAGGTGAAAGTCACACTTTTAGGCAATAACTTTGATTCTGTACATCATAGAGACTCACTACTTGGCCCATATTGTAACCAATGAAGTCCTGTATCTTATATACATTTATGTCAAACTTGGTACAAAATATCGGTCAGTGTCTAATTTCGAACTGATTTAATTTTGGGATATCAAGGTGAAAGTCACACTTTTAGGCAATAACTTTGATTCTGTACATCATAGAGACTCACTACTTGGCCCATATTGTAACCAATGAAGTCCTGTATCTTATATACATTTATGTCAAACTTGGTCAAAATATCGGTCAGTGTCTAATTTCGAACTGATTTAATTTTGGGATATCAAGGTGAAAGTCACAGTTTTAGGCAATAACTTTGATTCTGTACATCGTAGAGACTCACTACTTGGCCCATATTGTAACCAATGAAGTCCTGTATCTTATATACATTTATGTCAAACTTGGTCAAAATATCGGTCAGTGTCTAATTTCGAACTGATTTAATTTTGGGATATCAAGGTGAAAGTCACACTTTTAGGCAATAACTTTGATTCTGTACATCATAGAGACTCACTACTTGGCCCATATTGTAACCAATGAAGTCCTGTATCTTATATACATTTATGTCAAACTTGGTCAAAATATCGGTCAGTGTCTAATTTCGAACTGATTTAATTTTGGGATATCAAGGTGAAAGTCACACTTTTAGGCAATAACTTTGATTCTGTACATCATAGAGACTCACTACTTGGCCCATATTGTAACCAATGAAGTCCTGTATCTTATATACATTTATGTCAAACTTGGTACAAAATATCGGTCAGTGTCTAATTTCGAACTGATTTAATTTTGGGATATCAAGGTGAAAGTCACACTTTTAGGCAATAACTTTGATTCTGTACATCATAGAGACTCACTACTTGGCCCATATTGTAACCAATGAAGTCCTGTATCTTATATACATTTATGTCAAACTTGGTCAAAATATCGGTCAGTGTCTAATTTCGAACTGATTTAATTTTGGGATATCAAGGTGAAAGTCACAGTTTTAGGCAATAACTTTGATTCTGTACATCGTAGAGACTCACTACTTGGCCCATATTGTAACCAATGAAGTCCTGTATCTTATATACATTTATGTCAAACTTGGTCAAAATATCGGTCAGTGTCTAATTTCGAACTGATTTAATTTTGGGATATCAAGGTGAAAGTCACACTTTTAGGCAATAACTTTGATTCTGTACATCATAGAGACTCACTACTTGGCCCATATTGTAACCAATGAAGTCCTGTATCTTATATACATTTATGTCAAACTTGGTACAAAATATCGGTCAGTGTCTAATTTCGAACTGATTTAATTTTGGGATATCAAGGTGAAAGTCACACTTTTAGGCAATAACTTTGATTCTGTACATCGTAGAGACTCACTACTTGGCCCATATTGTAACCAATGAAGTCCTGTATCTTATATACATTTATGTCAAACTTGGTCAAAATATCGGTCAGTGTCTAATTTCGAACTGATTTAATTTTGGGATATCAAGGTGAAAGTCACACTTTTAGGCAATAACTTTGATTCTGTACATCATAGAGACTCACTACTTGGCCCATATTGTAACCAATGAAGTCCTGTATCTTATATACATTTATGTCAAACTTGGTCAATATATCGGTCAGTGTCTAATTTCGAACTGATTTAATTTTGGGATATCAAGATGAAAGTCACACTTTTAGGCAATAACTTTGATTCTGTACATCGTAGAGACTCACTACTTGGCCCATATTGTAACCAATGAAGTCCTGTATCTTATATACATTTATGTCAAACTTGGTCAAAATATCGGTCAGTGTCTAATTTCGAACTGATTTAATTTTGGGATATCAAGGTGAAAGTCACACTTTTAGGCAATAACTTTGATTCTGTACATCGTAGAGACTCACTACTTGGCCCATATTGTAACCAATGAAGTCCTGTATCTTATATACATTTATGTCAAACTTGGTCAAAATATCGGTCAGTGTCTAATTTCGAACTGATTTAATTTTGGGATATCAAGGTGAAAGTCACACTTTTAGGCAATAACTTTGATTCTGTACATCGTAGAGACTCGCTACTTGGCCCATATTGTAACCAATGAAGTCCTGTATCTTATATACGTTTATGTCAAACTTGGTCAAAATATCGGTCAGTGTCTAATTTCGAACTGATTTAATTTTGGGATATCAAGGTGAAAGTCACACTTTTAGGCAATAACTTTGATTCTGTACATCGTAGAGACTCGCTACTTGGCCCATATTGTAACCAATGAAGTCCTGTATCTTATATACATTTATGTCAAACTTGGTCAAAATATCGGTCAGTGTCTAATTTCGAACTGATTTAATTTTGGGATATCAAGGTGAAAGTCACACTTTTAGGCAATAACTTTGATTCTGTACATCGTAGAGACTCACTACTTGGCCCATATTGTAACCAATGAAGTCCTGTATCTTATATACATTTATGTCAAACTTGGTCAAAATATCGGTCAGTGTCTAATTTCGAACTGATTTAATTTTGGGATATCAAGGTGAAAGTCACACTTTTAGGCAATAACTTTGATTCTGTACATCGTAGAGACTCACTACTTGGCCCATATTGTAACCAATGAAGTCCTGTATCTTATATACATTTATGTCAAACTTGGTCAAAATATCGGTCAGTGTCTAATTTCGAACTGATTTAATTTTGGGATATCAAGGTGAAAGTCACACTTTTAGGCAATAACTTTGATTCTGTACATCGTAGAGACTCACTACTTGGCCCATATTGTAACCAATGAAGTCCTGTATCTTATATACGTTTATGGAAGCAGTCATACTTTTGGCAATAACTTTTTGTTCATCGTAGAGACTCACTACTTGCCCCATATTGTAACCAATGAAGTCCTGTATCTTATATACGTTTATGTCAAACTTGGTCAATATATCGGTCAGTGTCTAATTTCGAACTGATTTAATTTTGGGATATCAAGATGAAAGTCACACTTTTAGGCAATAACTTTGATTCTGTACATCGTAGAGACTCACTACTTGGCCCATATTGTAACCAATGAAGTCCTGTATCTTATATACATTTATGTCAAACTTGGTCAAAATATCGGTCAGTGTCTAATTTCGAACTGATTTAATTTTGGGATATCAAGGTGAAAGTCACACTTTTAGGCAATAACTTTGATTCTGTACATCGTAGAGACTCGCTACTTGGCCCATATTGTAACCAATGAAGTCCTGTATCTTATATACGTTTATGTCAAACTTGGTCAAAATATCGGTCAGTGTCTAATTTCGAACTGATTTAATTTTGGGATATCAAGGTGAAAGTCACACTTTTAGGCAATAACTTTGATTCTGTACATCGTAGAGACTCGCTACTTGGCCCATATTGTAACCAATGAAGTCCTGTATCTTATATACATTTATGTCAAACTTGGTCAAAATATCGGTCAGTGTCTAATTTCGAACTGATTTAATTTTGGGATATCAAGGTGAAAGTCACACTTTTAGGCAATAACTTTGATTCTGTACATCGTAGAGACTCACTACTTGGCCCATATTGTAACCAATGAAGTCCTGTATCTTATATACATTTATGTCAAACTTGGTCAAAATATCGGTCAGTGTCTAATTTCGAACTGATTTAATTTTGGGATATCAAGGTGAAAGTCACACTTTTAGGCAATAACTTTGATTCTGTACATCGTAGAGACTCGCTACTTGGCCCATATTGTAACCAATGAAGTCCTGTATCTTATATACGTTTATGGAAGCAGTCATACTTTTGGCAATAACTTTTTGTTCATCGTAGAGACTCACTACTTGGCCCATATTGTAACCAATGAAGTCCTGTATCTTATATACGTTTATGTCAAACTTGGTCAATATATCGGTCAGTGTCTAATTTCGAACTGATTTAATTTTGGGATATCAAGATGAAAGTCACACTTTTAGGCAATAACTTTGATTCTGTACATCGTAGAGACTCACTACTTGGCCCATATTGTAACCAATGAAGTCCTGTATCTTATATACATTTATGTCAAACTTGGTCAAAATATCGGTCAGTGTCTAATTTCGAACTGATTTAATTTTGGGATATCAAGGTGAAAGTCACACTTTTAGGCAATAACTTTGATTCTGTACATCGTAGAGACTCGCTACTTGGCCCATATTGTAACCAATGAAGTCCTGTATCTTATATACGTTTATGTCAAACTTGGTCAAAATATCGGTCAGTGTCTAATTTCGAACTGATTTAATTTTGGGATATCAAGGTGAAAGTCACACTTTTAGGCAATAACTTTGATTCTGTACATCGTAGAGACTCGCTACTTGGCCCATATTGTAACCAATGAAGTCCTGTATCTTATATACATTTATGTCAAACTTGGTCAAAATATCGGTCAGTGTCTAATTTCGAACTGATTTAATTTTGGGATATCAAGGTGAAAGTCACACTTTTAGGTAATAACTTTGATTCTGTACATCGTAGAGACTCACTACTTGGCCCATATTGTAACCAATGAATTCCTGTATCTTATATACATTTATGTCAAACTTGGTCAAAATATCGGTCAGTGTCTAATTTCGAACTGATTTAATTTTGGGATATCAAGGTGAAAGTCACACTTTTAGGCAATAACTTTGATTCTGTACATCGTAGAGACTCGCTACTTGGCCCATATTGTAACCAATGAAGTCCTGTATCTTATATACGTTTATGGAAGCAGTCATACTTTTGGCAATAACTTTTTGTTCATCGTAGAGACTCACTACTTGCCCCATATTGTAACCAATGAAGTCCTGTATCTTATATACGTTTATGTCAAACTTGGTCAATATATCGGTCAGTGTCTAATTTCGAACTGATTTAATTTTGGGATATCAAGATGAAAGTCACACTTTTAGGCAATAACTTTGATTCTGTACATCATAGAGACTCACTACTTGGCCCATATTGTAACCAATGAAGTCCTGTATCTTATATACATTTATGTCAAACTTGGTCAAAATATCGGTCAGTGTCTAATTTCGAACTGATTTAATTTTGGGATATCAAGGTGAAAGTCACACTTTTAGGCAATAACTTTGATTCTGTACATCGTAGAGACTCACTACTTGGCCCATATTGTAACCAATGAAGTCCTGTATCTTATATACATTTATGTCAAACTTGGTCAATATATCGGTCAGTGTCTAATTTCGAACTGATTTAATTTTGGGATATCAAGGTGAAAGTCACACTTTTAGGCAATAACTTTGATTCTGTACATCGTAGAGACTCACTACTTGGCCCATATTGTAACCAATGAAGTCCTGTATCTTATATACATTTATGTCAAACTTGGTCAAAATATCGGTCAGTGTCTAATTTCGAACTGATTTAATTTTGGGATATCAAGGTGAAAGTCACACTTTTAGGCAATAACTTTGATTCTGTACATCGTAGAGACTCGCTACTTGGCCCATATTGTAACCAATGAAGTCCTGTATCTTATATACGTTTATGGAAGCAGTCATACTTTTGGCAATAACTTTTTGTTCATCGTAGAGACTCACTACTTGCCCCATATTGTAACCAATGAAGTCCTGTATCTTATATACGTTTATGTCAAACTTGGTCAAAATATCGGTCAGTGTCTAATTTCGAACTGATTTAATTTTGGGATATCAAGGTGAAAGTCACACTTTTAGGCAATAACTTTGATTCTGTACATCATAGAGACTCACTACTTGGCCCATATTGTAACCAATGAAGTCCTGTATCTTATATACATTTATGTCAAACTTGGTCAAAATATCGGTCAGTGTCTAATTTCGAACTGATTTAATTTTGGGATATCAAGGTGAAAGTCACACTTTTAGGCAATAACTTTGATTCTGTACATCATAGAGACTCACTACTTGGCCCATATTGTAACCAATGAAGTCCTGTATCTTATATACATTTATGTCAAACTTGGTCAAAATATCGGTCAGTGTCTAATTTCGAACTGATTTAATTTTGGGACATCAAGGTGAAAGTCACACTTTTAGGCAATAACTTTGATTCTGTACATCGTAGAGACTCACTACTTGGCCCATATTGTAACCAATGAAGTCCTGTATCTTATATACATTTATGTCAAACTTGGTCAAAATATCGGTCAGTGTCTAATTTCGAACTGATTTAATTTTGGGATATCAAGGTGAAAGTCACACTTTTAGGCAATAACTTTGATTCTGTACATCGTAGAGACTCACTACTTGGCCCATATTGTAACCAATGAAGTCCTGTATCTTATATACATTTATGTCAAACTTGGTCAAAATATCGGTCAGTGTCTAATTTCGAACTGATTTAATTTTGGGATATCAAGGTGAAAGTCACACTTTTAGGCAATAACTTTGATTCTGTACATCATAGAGACTCACTACTTGGCCCATATTGTAACCAATGAAGTCCTGTATCTTATATACATTTATGTCAAACTTGGTCAAAATATCGGTCAGTGTCTAATTTCGAACTGATTTAATTTTGGGATATCAAGGTGAAAGTCACACTTTTAGGCAATAACTTTGATTCTGTACATCGTAGAGACTCACTACTTGGCCCATATTGTAACCAATGAAGTCCTGTATCTTATATACGTTTATGGAAGCAGTCATACTTTTGGCAATAACTTTTTGTTCATCGTAGAGACTCACTACTTGCCCCATATTGTAACCAATGAAGTCCTGTATCTTATATACGTTTATGGAAGCAGTCATACTTTTGGCAATAACTTTTTGTTCATCGTAGAGACTCACTACTTGCCCCATATTGTAACCAATGAAGTCCTGTATCTTATATACGTTTATGGAAGCAGTCATAATTTTGGCAATAACTTTTTGTTCATCGTAGAGACTCACTACTTGGCCCATATTGTAACCAATGAAGTCCTGTATCTTATATACGTTTATGGAAGCAGTCATACTTTTGGCAATAACTTTTTGTTCATCGTAGAGACTCACTACTTGCCCCATATTGTAACCAATGAAGTCCTGTATCTTATATACGTTTATGGAAGCAGTCATAATTTTGGCAATAACTTTTTGTTCATCGTAGAGACTCACTACTTGGCCCATATTGTAACCAATGAAGTCCTGTATCTTATATACGTTTATGGAAGCAGTCATACTTTTGGCAATAACTTTTTGTTCATCGTAGAGACTCACTACTTGCCCCATATTGTAACCAATGAAGTCCTGTATCTTATATACGTTTATGGAAGCAGTCATAATTTTGGCAATAACTTTTTGTTCATCGTAGAGACTCACTACTTGGCCCATATTGTAACCAATGAAGTCCTGTATCTTATATACGTTTATGGAAGCAGTCATACTTTTGGCAATAACTTTTTGTTCATCGTAGAGACTCACTACTTGCCCCATATTGTAACCAATGAAGTCCTGTATCTTATATACGTTTATGGAAGCAGTCATAATTTTGGCAATAACTTTTTGTTCATCGTAGAGACTCACTACTTGCCCCATATTGTAACCAATGAAGTCCTGTATCTTATATACGTTTATGGAAGCAGTCATACTTTTGGCAATAACTTTTTGTTCATCGTAGAGACTCACTACTTGGCCCATATTGTAGCCAATGAAGTCCCACATCTTATATACTGTTGATCTTTGACAGAAATTTTCAGATTTGATGTCTGGATCTGATGCTCTTTGATAACAATAACCACCATGCAAAATTTCAACCTGAAGAGATAAATAGCTTTCGAGTTATCAACGTTTCCATGGCATAACTTTGGGAACACTTTATACAATACGGAGAAGTAAGACCCAGATAATACTTTGGCTCATCCTTACGTTGTCAGGCAAAGGTATGCAATCTCATGAGTGACTTATCTTATTAATCTTTATGCATTTATTCACAGAACATCAATTATTTGCACCTGGATGATATGTCTGTTTGTTATTAGTATAAATAACTTTCATTATATTACTGGAGAAGACGATATCAAGTCCGAACATGTCACCGACATTGGCTGTTCATTATTGTAGTTGCAACGTGTATACACTACAAGCCTAGCTCTATATATAAAGTTGTCGTTCATGGCTGTTTGTTTGTCCACAAACTCCTGCTAGGGTTTTGGAGAAAGATCCCTATAACCATATATATTCTTAAACTACATTACACAGCCTTCTTGGAGAAGTGTATTTCATTTTGATCAAATAGAGTACACCATTGTGAGGCTCTCCTTTTGCGCTTGACGTCCATTAAAAGGGAATACAATGAACTACTTATATTGGCCAACCAAATATGCCGCTACTGACAGCCGAAAGACTGGCTCAGGATTGTGATAAGTGGTGTAATTTTGTTCTCAAACATGTGGCGAAGGTCTCTGGACTTACACATAAAATAAAGTGATGATTTGATTATGTATAATTTAAAAATAATATAAATGTCAAGAGGTTCAGGGCTTGGAGCACAGAGGTCCTCGTTGATTTCAAGGAAACTCTTAGGTTTGCCTCAAGACTAAATATTTACAGAAATTCATTTCAATTAATGTCACTGTACTTACACTCCCTCCCACCTTATCAATGCTGAGTACATCTTTGAGCCCCACCCTAAAAATTGAATGTAATAAAATGTAATAAATAAAAAAAAGTTTCTCATTCAATCCGTAACACACAAAACAATAACCTCTAGCCTATAAACAAGGAATTATATCTGTTGACTCTCTCTCTCTCTTTCTTTCTCTCCCCCTCTCTATCTATATATGTCTGTATCTGTCTCTTTATATAATAATTGAAGAGACCGTCTAAGCAGACGAGAAGGGCAAATAACTCAGTCATACTTGGTTAACTCAGTCATACTTAGTTATCGCCCCTGGCCTATACGTATGCATAAAATACTGGCGCTAAGTATAGTTTTAACCTCTTCACTTTTTTAATTTGTAATTTGTTGCATTCTGTTATTAAATAAAGATTTTGTTACATTCTGTTATTTAAAAAAAAAGAAAAAGAAAAAGGGAATTACACTTATCTATGTTCAAGATACAAATTCAATGGTATATTTTATATCTCGAGGTCAAAGAGCTCCGAAGATATGACCCTATGACCGTTTGTTACTATCTTCGAGATTTTAGCAAAGTTTAAAAATCAATGTCCATTATTTGTGTATTTTACCGTGTTACCCATGTGTTTTTTTTTTATCAGATAAAAACTTACTTTACTTGTCTAGAAACTATTTCTTGATCTGTTTGTTTTTACTTTGATGAATAGTTAGTTTCTATTCACTTGTCTCCCCACGAGAGCAAAGTTAGACACAAGGTCGTTTTTTTTTATGTGGAAGATATTCAGAATCTCCACAAAAGGGGCACTCTGAATGAGACTAAAATAAAAATTGCATCAGTCAAAGATTTCTCCTCCGACAGAACAGATATATTTTGAATTATTTGCAAAAAATATTATACATAAATTAGGCACAAGATCATCAAAAATGTGGAGAGAGAGTGCAGGTCATCCTTTGTTGATTCAAGCGTAGTTTTGAGCCGAGAATATAAATACCCTAATAAAAAATTAAAAAAGAAAAAAAAAAAAAAGTGTATAGGCAATAAACATTGTTTCCTGTTTTTGTTATTAAATATTAATAAATGAGGAACAATTTTGAGTTAAAAATTGAATTAGTTTTACGCATATAAGCTTAAGAACACGCTTGAAATGTGTAAATAATCGCTAGTAGAAAAAAAAAAAATGGAGTCTTCGTAGACCATTACTTCTGTTGTTTTCGGTTCTGCATAGACTGCATTTTTTTTTCTACTAGCGATTATTTACACATTTCAAGCGTGTTCTTAAGATTACATACGTAAAACTAATTAGTTTTTAACTTGAAATGGTTCCTTATTTACTAATATTTAATAACAAAAACAACAGGAAAGAATATTTATTGCCTATACACAATTTTTGTATCGCATTATCTTCATAACACTAAACTACACTTTAACCCTTTATCTATTTTACTCTTAGCTAAAATCATTGCAGTCACCACAATACCACAATTACTTTCGGGGGAGGGGGTCATCCTACTTAAAATATACCCATTGTTGAAATGTCGGGATTTGAGTTGTAATATACTCGGAGCCCGGGGTTTCGAATCACGCGACCGGTAATGAATAGTTATATCTCTATGCTTAAAGGACGAAACGTATACGCACATAATAAACAAAACAAGTATTTATTATATATAATATATATATATATATGTGTGTGTGTGTGTATGTACACAAATTAGCCAGGGATTGGACAGCAAAGAACAAAACTGGTTAATAATACCCTTCCAATCCTTTCTAAACAATAGATCGTCCATCGTTTTCTGGTTTGTTTAGAATTGAAAACAAGCAGGTTGATCTCTAAGTGGAAGGGGGTACTCAAGTGAAAGAACATAAAGTAGGGATGAAGTTTTGGAGTGGATGGTGTTGGATTCTAAACCGAAGGTCACTGCAGGATATGTAGAAAAATATGTTGTGGGCGTGTGACTGAGACCTGGATTCCAAGCGTTTGAGGCAAATTCAAAATGGTAGCATTTGGCCATCTGCCATCTTATGCTTTCCATATCCGTCTAATATGGTCAAGTAATCTTTTGAAAGCTCTTTTTAATGCTGATTAATATTCACATAAGAACCATGGTCAGAAAATTAGCAGAATTTGTTACCAAACGTTGATGAATTCTGTAGAAAATAAACAGCCTTATTGTTTTTTTTTGGGGGGGGGGGGCAATTTTTAAGCTACAATAATGGTCAATTTGTATCACAAAAATCTAAGTATCAAATTAAAAAAAAAAAAAATCTGTCAGTGATTTGACATTTTTTTTTTTACTGATGGATCCCAACTCGACTAAAAAGGTTACAAGGATTTCTGGCTGGACGTTGATCGCCGTCACAAGAGGATCGGAAACAGTGGGTGGAATGGACAGAGGATTATTTAGGAGGTCTTGATTGATTGAGACAGACAGGCAGACAGACAATCTTGAAATTTCTGCACAAAAATAATAGTCGCAATATGAGTTAAGGTAAGAAATAAAGTAAATGTCAATAATGAAGAAAAAATAAGATCGAACTTTTTTTTTTTTTTTTTTTTTTTTTTTTTAAATTCGTACAATATAATTTTGTAATTAAAAGAAAAAAAATGAGATTTATTAGTTGAACAACAAATAAAATTGATAAATCTATTATTTCCGAGATGAACTTAATTCCGAACATCAAATTATTTTTTTACATTTTACTTGTCCTTTTTAAAACTCATACAAAAAAAAATTAATTTTAATTAAAAATATGAGTTGTTACCCTTGCTAATTTTGATTTTTCGATCATAATTGAAAAATGCTTCCATTGTACCAGTTGTCCAGACGGAACTACATTTAAAAAAAATAAAGTGCAGCAAAGTACATTATTATAGTGCGAATAACATAGTACAACAATAACAAATGAATCAAAGTTTGATATGTTTTTGAGATGTCACTTTAAAAGATTTTCTGGTTCAACTTTTAAAATATCACAATAATAACTTTGTTAAATGCATTCAAATAAACAAATAAAAACATTGAATTCACAGAAAAAAACATGTCCGTCCTTTAAAATCAAAATACTACAAATAATATATTATATATATATATATATAACCTTTTAAAATTTAAGGGGTCGGAATCAGATGTTTGGGTTACCGACTCCACTGTCCCATTAGTAATATATACATTGTATTTGATTTTTCCACCCCAAATTTGTTTGTGAAATGATTGATTTATTATACAAAGGACAATTGTTTGTGGGAGTGTCCACATAAAAGTCAAAAGTTACACAAGACAGACCCACAAAGTTATAATATATATATATATATATATATATATATATATATATTTATTTTGGTACAGAAACATTAGTACACCATTAGTACCGTCTGTTTCAAGCTCAGAAGGGCTTAGCCATCCGGCTCTCTTCAGCTTATGTTGTCATCTGTTTCAGAAATGTGAAGTCACGTGTCACTTTCATTTGGACGCGTTATTTGCTTAGAGTGTTATGTATATTTGTTTAAATTTAGTGTAAGGAACGTTTAATAAGGTTTGAAAAAAAAGGGGAAGGGTGAAAAGTAAGGGAGGTTTAATGTTGTACTAAAAAAATAAATATTACGCTCTTAATTTTAATTTTCAATTAATCGAGTACTCTGAGATATATATATATATATATATCTATTATACACGCATCGTTAAAGACCAGAGTTTTCTCTCTTTGCTATTTTTCTTGTTAATTTCTCGACGCAGCGAGCGATTCGTCGGTTTTCTGGTGTTAGTTGGTGGAGTATGGCACCTAACGTTGTGTCGTGGGCCATTCCTCGAGCGCTTTCGGTCTCTCGACCGTCTTCAGGAGGCTGTGTCTTATTTTTACTGAGAGCCGTATTTATAGTTTTATTATTAGTTATATATCTAATTTATATATATATATCTTTATTCGTTTATTTATTATTTATTTTATTTAATTTAAAAAAAAATGTTTATTTACTTTTTAGATCTTAATTTCCCTAAATTACGTGACAGTTTCCGTTGGCCGAGTGGATATGGCGACTGCTTGCAGATTCTTGGCTGACTGAACCGGGTTCGCGCCTCCCAACCGTCTGAAATTGTTACTTTCCTGCACTGATGAGAGCAATAAGCTTGAAACACTAGCGTCTGTAGGTATTAATAATTTAATATTTATTTATAAATATTATATATATATATATATATTCTTTTTCAGCATTGCCTCGGACAATAACAAATTTTTGTTTACAATATTCATTCAACAGTTGATTAGCAGGGTTACCAGACGTGATCCGGGATGATAAAATAGAAGAATTTTTAAAAAGTGTGTGCAACATCTTTCTTTTAAAACCCCTTTATATCTACACATCCTCAGTCAAATTACTTTTTGAATACAGCCCTCCCCTCTCCCCCCTCTCTCATTCATTTAAAAAAAAGAAAGAAAAACAAAAAGACATGGATAAAGTCATCATCAGCCGACTGTTTGACCTTGTTTCAGTGTTATTTTTCGAACAATTACCAGTAAGTAACTCTGTATAAACGAATACAGAGTAATTTATCTTTCTTAGATGGAAGCTATTTCAAAATAATTCCGACCGGTCAAAATATTGTCTGGGAAAAATTAAATCGAATTACGTTTTCTTCACACCATGCTGTAACGATCCACACGAAAGACTGACACATCAGAATCAAATATTCATTTTGTAGAACGAAAGCTATCGATGACAAGGAAACAAAATTAACTGTTCTATTTTGTTTTTCATGCTAATACATGATACACAATAAATACATAAACGTATTATTGTCTTATCATTTAGACATTTAAACTTTGGACTTGAGTATCTCAACACTTAAGAGAGGGACAAAGTTTCTGCCACAAAAAATATATGAATAAATATTGAGGTGTAACATGGTCGTCTCTTGATCATGAGGACAGTACAAATTATCAGATGACCTCAACAAATGCGTTTAATTATTGATATATACTGTCTATTGATTTCTCACCGAAGAAATTCTTGAAATCCCACGCTGGCCTGAAGTTTTGCCTCTCTTTCTTATTTCTCTTATTTGTACTTACTTGTGAGAGGGAAACTTATCAACATTCTGTTCCCTCTTTAGCATACAATGAACTGTATATCTACATATATTCCATGAAAAATGCCAGTACACTGAAATCATATGCCCTTAATAGGGTTAAGATGAAAATTCATATACACTAAATGTACAAAAGCAAGGAAATTCCCAATTTTTTACACTTTTATTGTCATTAAAGGTATGACTACATATCAACCAAACCATTTCATCACATCACTATAGTATAAATCTCTATGCATGAGTGGATGAAGTGTGTGAGGTGCGCTGAAGAAAAATTCCTACCCGTAAAATACATAGCCTGTTGTGCTCGCATACCCTTAATGAAAATAAAAGTGTAAAAATTTGGGAATTTCCTTACTTTTGTACATTTAGTGTATATGAATTTTCATCTTAACCCTATTAAGGGCACATGATTTCAGTATACTGGCATTTTTCATGGAATGTCACTACTTTTATAAAGGCTATGCCTCAATACAATGGTCATTTTTAAGGTTTTTTGAATTTTCTGGAAAACTAAGGTATATGGTAAACTGAAATTAAAATGCCATCAACTAAACCCTAGAACCTCTATCTCTGCCAAAAATCAGTTGAATCCATCAAATAGTTGATGAGATACAGGGTGGTACATACGTACACACAGATAACATAATTTCATGATTGAACTTTCTGGATTTCTGGGTTGCCTTGACTAATGATGCTGAAATTCTACACACTTATAGAACCTATCAAATAAAAATTTTGTGCAAAGTCTTAATTAATTTGGTTTATTGGTTTTTGAGTTATGATTGATCAAAGAAATGAGATTTCCAGCATAGGCCATTTTTGAAGTCTATTAAGGGATAGAGCACTCTCGCGCCTCCCTTGATACATATTTATATATATATATAGGTCTTCTATTTTTACCCCTCCTGGAGTGTTGGACCCGTAACACCTTGTAAGGCTATCCATCCAGGGGTGGGCAACCTCCGGCCCACGGTCCACATCCGGCCCGCGAAGGCTTAACGTCCGGCCCGCCACCCTGTTATGCTTTATTATTGCAATCTGACCCGTGGACCTCCCAGTAAAAGTCATATCATTTTGTGACATAAACGTGAAAGTAGGTTTCAATTAAGATTTACAGTGGGTTAAAAATGTATGAATATCAGTGAGCGATGATGCATGTATATTTCATTTTTCTTTGACTATTAATTTCAAATCTTTGGCCTGAGATAAAAATAGAAGAGAAAGAGAGAGGCAAATAGGAAACAAGAGACGAGGAAAGGGCATAAAACAGAGAACTTATGTGAGGTATGTCAAAATGAATGATGGATCAACTTGCTACTTCCCCCGTCATTATTTTTTATGATTCCTAAATGTATCTTCGTCGGCGCCTTTTATAACATTACATACAGAAGTCTCCTGAGAAAAAATATCAGATTTGTAGAGTGTTCAATGCAATTTTTGTACAATTTATTCATGTAAACAAAATATAGTAATTCTGAGATTTCGTTTTTCACTCCAGGCCACGATCCCCTTCCAAAAGTCTCATCTGGCTCTCACTCTGCAAAGGTTGCCCGCCCTTGATCTAAGAGAAGGAAATCTCTGACAATAAAACCTTGCTACCAACTACTTACGCCGTGGCAGTAAACCTTCCTAAAGTTGGAATCTCGAACAAAATATCCGGTTTGCAAATCTACAATTGCTTAAGGAGTAGATAGGTTCTGCACTCCTTTGTTTATTTAGTCAGGCGCAGAGGTAACAGCGCTGGGACGCCTCTAAACACTCAGTGCCTAGCCTTGTTTCCTTACTAGGACAATGAACACCGTTCTCTTTCTCTCTATTTGGACAACTTGGGGAAAGTTTTTTCGTTACTAAGTCTTACATGACCAGTCTGGGTGTCTCTTGTTCCGACAAGTTGAGGGTACAGGTTAGACAGCTTGTCTGGCTGCTGTTTCCGACGGACAGGACAGAAGCCCAAACTCTTGGGTAGCGCTAAGAACGGCTGCTCCATCATCAGTTGCATAATACCGTGGGTAGTTGTGTGTGCCATGTTGCGCATGGAAAGGGACCCTGCAATTATCTCCGGTGGGCTTTCCCCGAGGCCACAACCCCTATGGACCAGGTCGAGACTAATGGACTGGTTGTGTGAGCTTATTGGCACCAAACAAGGACCCACCTTGGCCAAACCACTCTATAATCAAAACAAACATGTCATTACAAAAAAATAAAAGCAAACCTAAACCAGACACCCAACAAAAAACACTTTCGCCTTTGTCCTTGAGGCTCGCATTCACAAATATCCGGGGACTTAGAACCAACATCCTGACAAACTCCCCGGATATCCTAGCTCTAAGTGAAACTAATCCTCAATCTCCTCTCACCACTTTGACATGACTGACTACCTCCCACTCTACCGTAAAGACTCCGATAAACTCCTAGTTCATGCATATGTTTATGTTCGGGACCCCCCCCCCCCCCCGACTAGAGAACATAGGTTAGAATCAGATGACCAAGACTACATGTGCTTTAGATTGACTTTACATCACAGCGTCAGTTACTTATATTTCTTATACCGTTCCCATCGACTCAGGACTGTACTCTGCTAAACTGTCTCTGAAAGCATAGATAGAGCACTCTTAATTGACTCGAATGCCCAGATACATGTATTTGGGGATTTTAATGCTCACCACCGCGACTGGTTGGGATTCTCTAGCCTTACTGACGCAGCCGGCAACTCTACATATAATTTCTCCTTAGCTCACTCCCTCTCTCAGACTGTCGATTTTCCGACCTGCATCCCCGATCGAGTAGACCAACAAGCCTCACTTCTAGACCTTTTCTTGACCTCATGCCCGAAGCTTGTGTGACGAAAGCTCATAACCCACTTTAGAATGCTGATCACATTGTGCTAATTATACATATCACCCTAAGAAGTCGTCCAAAAGCTGATGAACCGTTGCTCAAAACAAGATACTACGAGCAGGCTGATTTTGAGTCAATCAGAGATCACATCAGCGACGCCCCATGGAGGGAAACCTCACTCCCTGCCGACCAGTGTGCAAATAAATTAACTGAATGGGTCAAAGCAGGCATTGAAGCCTATGTCCCCATGCGAATATTCTTTAGCAAGCCCCACTCTCCTCAATGGTTCACCTAAGAATGTGCAGCTGTCATTGCTGAGAGGCAACAAGCATTCTGTAAATTCGGCCGCCATAAGTCAGCTACTAATAGACAGAAATTTATAGAGTCAAGAAATAATTGCAAGGCCGTGATAGGCGAAGCGAAGAGAAGGTATAATGAGTTAACAAAAAACACATTCAGTCACAGAAACTAGGTACTCGTGATTTCTGAAAAATTTACAATAGTGTAGTGAATAATGGTCAATCAACGATTCTCCCACTATCAAACCACAATGATGTCGTTTGCACGGCCACTAATATACACATGTTATATATATATATACTGGCCAGTACTAAATGGGTGACCATTTGGGAATACCAGGTGCTGTATGTGCTCTTTGCTTATCTTGGCATTGTTTCCAGTCGTCTTGTATTACTACTTGCCATTGGAATCAAGCAATGCCGACTCAGGGGAGCGGTTGTTGGGGAGTGCGCAACCCTTGCAATTACAAATTCAGGCGGGGCACTCATACGTCGAAATCGACGGGAGAGTCCATCATATATATATATATGCATTTTTATGTAATTATTTTTATTGGTGATTGCAACGTTCGTTGTTTTTTTGCTTACTATTATTTCGATTGTCTCACTTCCTAAGTGATTATGATGCAGAAAATTGCATTATTAGTCGCTCTTATAAATGTTTTTTATTTTATTGTTATTTCTTTGAATATAAACAGGTACCCAGTTCATAAAATACTTTAGACATACGTGGGATTCGAATTCAGGTATTAACATCATAAAAACTATTGCCTTAGTAATGTGTACTCTGCCTATTCCTTTTTCGTCAACCAAACACAAAATGCAGTTTCAAGCCTAAGTGTGAACGAGTCACTAAACGAGTCCTTGATTTCCTTCATCCGTTTAATCAATCCTTTTTGGTTATCTAATATGTAAACAATGCCTTCTGTAAATAGTTAATTGCAAATAATTCAATGAATGTGTAGAACCATGTTGCCCCGCCCGATGACCATCAACCCCAACGTTGTGTGCCCGTGGCATTCTTGTCTCCATCGTTTAACTGAGTCGTCTATCCACTGACGAATCGTCGAGGGCACAGCACCAGTCCACAAGTTAAATACAAGAAACACAACCCTCGATAAATAACACAAACACATATGTTGTATATAACTTAGTTGGAACTATGAGTGTGTGTGACACAGTCGCGGACTGTCGAGACCCCAATTGTCGTTGCTCAAGTTGTCAGCTCATCTCATCGTTTTCCGGTCCGATCCGCTCTCTGCGGAGGTTCGACCCCTAACTGTTCGTCTTTTCTCCGAAACCCAAACTTGTTAACTTTTTGCCATAAACCTTACTGTCATCAAACTGTCGTAAAACGTTGTCACTCCTAAATGTCATGTCCGGTATTCTTTTCTGAGTCACCTGTCCTGAACAATGGAAACTGACCACTCCCGCATTATCTTTTGTGGCTGTCAATGAGTCACTTCCTATCCTTGTGGCCTTCATCGTATCACACACCTCCCATGCCCAACTTGTCATTTATTATCTAAATTACAATACAAAAATCATATTACATAGGTTAAGAAACGGCAGAAACATAACAGACAACCAAAAACCGACTGGGTGATCTCCGAACTGGAAGCGCAAGGATGCATTTAACCCTCTCTCCAGCCCAAGGGTATTTGAGTACCCTTAAAAAAAACAAAAAAACAACAAAGCAATTCCTTTTTGGACAGGCTCCTGTCCACTGGTACAAATGCAATGTACACTTTTTCATCAATAGTTTGGGTGGGGGTTCATACCTGTCTCAATTGTATCTAAGTATAAGTAAACATACAATATCAGATGGGATTTGAACCAGGGTTGTGGAGTCGGAGTCAGAAGAATGCTGGGAGTCGGATTTAAAAAATTTTTTTGCTGTTGACCGTCTTAACTAAATTCTCAGAGCAATGCCAAGTAAATCAGAGGAGTGAGTGGCCAATGACAAAAAAAAAAAAGCTGAAATCGAAATGCTCCCAACATGCCTCCCCCCACACACACAATAATTTCCCAACCTGTGTGTGTGGAAGGGGATGCCTCCCTCTTATCCTCAGTCCCAATCGTGTGAAATATAACGTAAAAGGATCCCCATTTCCGAGTCATTCTAACTTTTTAAGACAGTTAATTAAAAAATAGTTTTGCTATGGGAGATAAATTCTGTGCATTATTTTTTTCATCGTAATAGGTTAGTAAAAAAAAAAATAATTACTTACCTTACCACCAATCCCAGGACAGAGTGGTAAGCCCACTAAAAAATCTTTTCCTTGACTACCACTAACTCGAGTTCAAGTGGCAGCTCCCCCCACCCAAATAAAAAGAAAAAAACTTGTAAAACCACACGTAATCGCCTAAGCAAAGTAGACCCCCCCCCCCTAAAAAAAAAAAAAGAAAATACAACATTTATCTTCTATAGAAAAAACAAAAAAACAACAAATAGTTAACTGCTAGAATAGCTCGGAAATGGGAGGGGGTTATTTTACGTTAAATTCATATGTGAAACTGATCCCCCACTCTAAATTCTAAAAAAAAATCTTTTTTTTGTTTCTGCCAAGTTTTTCAGAGTGCTACCACATAATCGCCTGAAAAAGTAGAATCTCATTTTGGGTGGAGGGGGTGGGAGGTTACGAATGGGTGTTAATCTACAATAACTTTTTTCATACTGAAAGTATAGACTGATATATTTTAACTTCATTTAGCTTTTAAATTAATTAAATTCTATTAAAATTAGCTTTTTGTGTAAAAAGAATGTTCAAACTTTATTTTGAAGAAATAAACAAGAAAAAACATGGCCGTTAGCTAGAGAAAGACTCCAAGTGCGTAGTGGGATAGGAAGTCATTCTTTGATGAAACAAAAGTCTTCTACCCCCCCTCTCGATCGTGAATCGTTTGATGACGTATGGCATCTGACAAAGCAACACCAATTAAGTCAATAAAGGATGATACAATGTATTTTTTAATTATTTATAACTCTTTGTACCTACCCGGCATAGCAAGACATTTATTAATGTATATTTTAATATAATTTCTTTTTTTTATTAAAAAAATAATCTGTAAAACAAAGATTTAGCTTTCTTTTTTTTTTCATCTAAGGGGGATAACTCACATTTACCTTTGAGTTAAAATAGAAATTATTTCCCTTACATTTCGAGCATTTTAGGTCATTATTTAAAATTATCTCCATTGTCATAATCTTCCTTGCCGGAAAAATTATTTCTGCAAAGAAACTGCAGTGAATTACACTTTTTGGTGTATAGAACATGCTGCCAGGATAAAAAAGAAATTAGTCAGAATCGAATACAGTGTTATGGAAATATGGATCTTCATTGCTATTTAGGCGCAACATGAAAAATCCAACAAGATAACTTTATATATTAGAAAAAACTCCTTTGAACATTACATTGAGATTTCCCTCTCTATGTTGGCCATGAAGCCAGGCCTGAAGGCCTTTGTCTGCCACTATCATCGGATTCCAACTAACTTAAATCCAAGTATTTTTTTTGTTGTCATTATTTGGTTGTTGTCATTACGGACAATGAGGGGCAGACTTCCATAAAATGCTGACGGACATATTGAAAATTGTTAGTGATGTTAAAGACTGAAGCAGTTCACATGGGAAGCAGAGTTGCAGAGTCGGAAGATATAAGGTCAGACTCCTAGGATTCCAAAAAATTTGGTTCAAACTCCTTATTTTAAAGTATTCCGATACTTAGACGGTCCGTTGATTCTTTGGAGATTAAAAAATCTGATTTCGATCCTAGCATTCTTACGGGTACGTCCCACACCTCTGACTCCCTCCAACTCGGAAGAATTGAATTGCAAAGATATCAACCAATTACACATAAGAATCAAACAAAAAGCATTACCAATAAGTATCGCTTAAACCATTTTTTTTTTTAACACATGACTCAGCTGTGCCAATCAGACTCAGCCACACTTCATACAATAACACTGATTTCATTTTTAAGAATCTGATGACAATTTTTCACATACGACGCCACATCTGGTGATAGTAGCAGCAGTATTGCGGATATTTTAATCAACTTCCTAATCATACGATAATCACACACTTCAGACGAAAGATTTGATTACATCATTACGTGATCAATAAATTCAATTTTATTTCAGTTGCCATGGCAGCATTTTCTTCTGGATAGAAAAGTACACATTACACGAATTACGAAAATTCAAATGAATTTTTGTTAAAAATGGAATGCTTAAATCCTGTTCAAATTGCTAGTTTAAGGAAATTAATTTTTTCTTTTAAAAAAAAAAAAAAAATGATCGGCATGAGAAAAATGGTATCAGCAAACTAGCGGAAAGGGTACATCTGAGGCTGCCTTTTGGTTTTATTTACTCCTCCCCAGGAGTTAGGCACAAGGCCAGTTTTATCTTACTCCCACAAGTAAGATGTGACCCAAGATCGGGTCGAGAAAGTGGGGTTTGAAAAGCCAGCGCTCGAGAGGTGAGCACTCTGGCCATTTAAAAATTGCCTGGACAGCCCCGTCGGCATTCCCCGGTAGGGGCGCCTCAGACAGTAAGCAATAAACTTACTCCTCCCCAAAGAGGGGAGGCAAAGCCTGGGAGGGTGGACCTCCTAGAACTGCACAGGACAGGCGTGCAGTATCCATCGGAACAGATACTACACTTTGATCTTAGCCAAAAGGCCAAGAGGCTGCCTTTTGGTGACCACTCGTGTTTGTGTTAGGGTTAAGGAGGCAGCTGCATTGTGGATTATGTGTTATCTATCTTGTATCATTTGGAGATAAGAGTAATCTCCCTTGATTCGGGGGTTAACTATTTAAGCCGAGTTCTGATAGAAAGTGGAACTCTTTAATCTTTAAGACGAAAGAGATTGTGTTGTTGTATTGATGATGTACACGAATGTGGAGAGTTTTGACAACGTCCTCCCATTATTAAATGAAACGATTAATTTTATTAATGGGAACATAGAAAATCCACACAGATACTGGATGCATCTAATTTTTATTTGTAACATTAACCATTTCATTTATTAACAGTTTTATCTATACAAACATGAATGTCCAACAAAAAACAGCATTATACATAAAAGATCTATCTTTATATCTACCTATATCCATGTGTGTGTGTGTGTGTGGGGGGGGGGTGTGGGTGTGTGTGTGTATATATTTTAGAAAAAGAAAAAAATACATCAACAAGTACCATTTATTTTTCAGACTTTGGTACTTGATGCTGTATTTTTTCTTTTTCTTCAATCTCCCATCCTGATGAAACCTAATAAAGGTGAAACGTAGATGGATATTTAATTAATATTTTGGTTTTCCTTATTTCATTTTCCATATACTATATATATATATATATATATATATATATATATGATGTTGAGTGTCTGAAGGCAGGAGCAATGCAATGTTGAAAACCCGGAAAGATAGAAGATGGAATGAACAAAAATAAATGACAAGAGACAGTAAATGTGTACAAATCTCAAATCAATTTATTAATATTTCAAACAAACTTTAAATATAATAACAGTAAATTGGGGGGGGGGGGGGGGGGGGGGCTTACTGCTAAATATTAAAGGTCCGGAATGGTAAAAACTTTGAGAGTAATAATCTCTCTTTTTCAAAAAGAAAGAAACAGAAGTCGAACCGATCTGTAGGTTGAAGAGAACCAAGATAGACGCTGCTGATATATATCTGATCAACTCTGCTGGGAAGCCATGAAATAAAATACTGTTCTGTTTTTAAATTCCCGAAACAGTTTTTCATGGTTAACAACTGATGATCCCTTAAATAATGTTAAGACTAGCGTAAATTTTTGGAAGCAAACTAATATAATGACTGCAAAAAGTAAATTGACTTACAAAAAAGTGATTTTCCACCGAACGACTTGGGACTAAAATATTTTTTTTGTTTTTTTTTTTATATAGTTTTAATGGTTGAGAAACTTCCGAGACATATATTGAACATGTAGTCTCACTCTTGAAGCATCGTCGAAATTTGAATATATTTAGAAATTTAGAAAGCCAAATAAAGAATGCGTTTTTTTAAATAAATAATTATTTTAAAAACTTGAATTTTGGTTTAAAACGTCCTAGTGGTAATTAGTAATAGAAGCCTGCTCGATGATGTTGACGGTTGGGGTTCAATGTCGATATGTGAGGCTGGCTGTGCTTGTTGAAATAATGAAAATGTAGACTTGCTTTTGAAGCATTGTTAAAATTTAGATTGGGACCTGCGCTAAAATACTATTGGCGTCGGTGCTTTCTGGCGTTTTATGTAAAACGCCGGAAATGCCCGAAGCGGTTAGTCAAGTGAAACTGCAAGATAATGAATAACTGATAGAAATGAATATGCAGACGACATCTGAACTTGATAATTGAATTTTTGACGTCTGCAAACGAGCCTGCCCAAACCCTAACCCTGCCCTAACCCTAATTCCTAACCCTGTCCAAACCCTAACGAAAGCAACAATAATAATCAGTAAAAACAAATTTTTGTAAATAAAATTTAAAAAAACAAAAAAAACACTTGATTAGCTTTTTAATTCAAACACTTATCAATGTTATTTGTTTGTTAAAACTTTTTTTAATTTAAACACCTGTTTGAATCACTTATTTCTTCGTTAAAAATATAACTATTCATTTCATACAAAAGATTTTACTGGTTAGCGCTAAAAAAAGGTACATTGTTCTGTTTTTGTTATTTTAAGCACACTTTTCAAGAATTATGTTTGTTTTCTTTCATATTGACCAAGTTTGAAATACTGTCTTCACTGTGAAGAAATACTATCCATGTTTGTCTCTACCCTTTAATACACAGACATTTTATCCGATTTGAAAGCAATGTTCAATTAATTATTGAACCGCCATTCATCGGACACATTTTGCATGTATATCAAGTAACAGAACAACAGACTTTTCAAGAATAATTTATATTTATACCAGCAAGACTACCTGGTGTTGCTCGGAGCCATAAAAACAAAAAGTGTGTGTAACTTCTTTCTCACTCAATCTGTCTATCTTTCTTTCCGACCTCCGTTCTTCCACCCCCCCCCATCACCACCATATTTCTCTCTCTTGTTTTAACCTATTAAAAATAATAATTATCTAAGTCATTCACTTCTTTATATAATAGATAACATAAATGGCTGAAAAACGACATCATTGACGAAATCTGGCACAAAGAATGAATAATTTTTTTTTTTTAAATTTTAGAAATTGTTCATCCAGGGCAATGCTGATCAAAAATATACTAACTTTGTGGGTGTTCGTTTTGTAGTTTTGATGTAAAAGGAAGCGATGTTGTCCTTTATCTATGCTTCAGTCAGCAAATGAAATAACAAAAATCTCTGCTTACAAAAAAAACACAAAAAAAAAACCGAATAGGCTATTTTGCTGAGACCGACAGAATAACGATGGGGCTGTTATTTTGTCGGCTCATGTTTATCTAACTGTTACAGTGAAGATTTCATGAGTCAACTTAACTGCCGGTTTATTTTTATTTCAACATTTTTTCCAATAAAAAAAAAGAAATAATTAAAACTTCTATTTTTAAAAATTAAATAAATAATTCATACGGTGATTTTCGCCACGACTTACGAAAAAAATAAGTTTTATTTCACCATAGACTAAGTAACTACAATGAATTTCTATGTCTATTTAAATGCATTTACGTATTGTTTTTATTGTAAAAAAAAAAATACAAATTATGTTTTTAAGTACAAATAATTCGCTTTGAACCTCGTTTATGTCTACTTCTTAAAAAAATATAACTCTCTACCAGATTTCCTCACAATGTTTGTTTGTAAAACAATTCAACTTTGCATTAAAATTCGTCGTTACGTATAGCAGTTGAAATTATTGACAATTACTACTGTGATTTTATCGCAAGAAAAACATTCAATTTAATGGTTAATTCAGTGAAATGATGAAAAATAGTCCTAACATTTATCTTAAAAGATAATGAAAAATCAGTTTTAAAATTGCTGTTTAGACTGTTTATAAAACTGAAATTATATAAACGTACATACTGTTAAAAAACAAGTATATCTGATTTAATTTCTTTAGGGACTTATCTTTAATTATTTTAATAATCAGATTTCTTAAGAGTTATTTATTTTTCATATCAATGAATGAAAACTATTTTTTTTTCTTCTTAAATAACTAAAACATTTTTTATCCGACGCAAATTACTTCTAAATCCGACTAAAGAATCTAATTGTCTGTAATATTTTTGTTCATTTGATTAATTTTTACTTTTAATGTTTTTTTGTATTAAAAGCAGATATTTTTTTTATATTCAAAAGATTAAAATAACTGACAGAATAACAACTGATGATGACGATAAAAATAAATTGTTATTAAATATTTGTCCTTATTTATTTCATTACCCTTTCTTTCACAAGACGATAACAGTTAGGTTAGAAAAACATAAGCCGGCAAAATAACGAGGGGCTCGTTATTTTGCCGGGATCGGCAAAATAGCCTCTTCCCAAAAAAAAAAAAAAAAAAAAAAAAAAATGGGTTTATTCGATAAGGTTACCTATACCGTTTGGTATCAGTGGAAAAATGTTTGACAGCGTCTGAGAGAGGATGAGGAAAGTAGGATGTTCTTAGAGCCGCCAGAGCTCCGTCAGCAAATATCTTCAGGCGAAGATAGTAGGGGCTGTTAGCGTCCAGTGGACAAGGAGGCAGGAAGTGTTTCTCTGAGGCGATCCGTCTTGGCTGGTGCCAGGGAACCGTCTGCAATCTCCTAAGGGGGCTGATGATATCAATGCACCTTGTGAACTGATTGGCCAACATTTGGCTGGTCAAACCACCTCACAGGGACACTGATATGCGTTACAAAGTAAAGCTCATTTATGACCGCTACACACATACACAACGGCCCTTTATATAATAGATTACCTTAGTACCACATTCACCTGTCCTTACATGCATTATTCTCGCGAACCATCATTTCATATCCACTCACAAAAACTTCTGTGCTCTCAGCATTCTCGTCTTCAATGCTTTTCAATTCTTTGTTGATACCTGTTCTTTATATCTTCTATTAAATAAACTCCATTGAGAATACGTTCCTATTCTATTTAAAATCTTCAAACGCGTCTTATTCTCTCATATCCTTTGTGTTTGTAGATCACCCAGGTCCGTAACACTTAGATGTTTCCGTGCATGCCACTTTTGATCTCTTGTCATTTTATTTCCGATTTCCATTTTCTGCAAGGCCACCAAGAATACAACACTGCTTCCAACCCCGCAAAAATTCCTCGTCCCCCCAACTCAACCTATGGTTATTTTTAAAGAGAAACAAACAAAAAAATTCAGCGGGAAGTCAGTACCTTTCTACCCTCTGCAACAAGGTTAAGAGGTATTTTCTCAAGAAAGCCAATTACGGAGCACATGGTAAACATCAGATTGTATCACATTCTTTTTTACCTTCAAAATTAATAGGACGGGTTAGGGTTTGAGGCTTTCCAACAAGCATGTTGAATAAGGAGAGGTTCTTCAAACAAACTGAAGATGGCATATTCGATATCATCTTTTAACATTCGTATCAAAGGTAATGATAAAAATTTTATTTTTTAAATTAACGTTTTATATTATCATTCTTGTATATTTATTGCTAGAACATTTTAATTATGTTCCACGTGTTCACTTATTAGAGATTTCAATTGATTTAGAGCAGATATATGACATAATCACGTTGGCACACTGATTTCCATTAGATCACCGTAGTTAAGCAACGTTGAGCCTGGTCAGTACTAAAATGAGTGACCATTTGGGAATACCAGGTGCTGTATGTGCTCTCCGCTTATGTCGGCATTGTTTCCAGTCGTCCTGAACTTCTACTTGCCACTGGAATCAGGCAGTGCCGACTCAGGAGAGTCATCGTTTAAGATTGTGATTGAGGATTGTGCAACCCTTGCTTAACAATTAGCCGCACAGCCACCCTTACAGGGGGTATCCAGTGTCTCGAGACTGAAGGAGGCCATGAAGAACAGAAACATTATAATAGCGAGAATGGCTATTTTTAAGATGTGTCCATTCCAACAGAAATGCTATCAGTTCAAACATGAGCGTGACAAACCAAATGACCTACAAAGCTTCCGAGATGTGAGGACACATTTAACAGACTTTTCCTTTTCTGAATTTTTTTAAAAGAGAACCACATTCTTAAACTGTGCTCACTTTCTCAAGTAATAATTACTTCAAATTAAATTTTAAATTCCAATTACAAACCTAAAAAGTAATAAAACAATTATCAATATTTATCAAAATAGAATGAAGTATGTCTGTCAAATAGGGTTGTCAAAAATAATCAATATTCAAAGACTGAAGTAGCCAAAGAATTGGAATAAAGATGTGACAATCACTGTATATTCGTTATCAAAGAAGTGAGGTTTTACTTTTGAACTTATACAGTCGTAAAAAGAAAAAGAAAAAAACTGTAGCCATTGAGACGAGTAGACATTATAGATGATAACCTCTATTTGCAGTTGTTAGTCTGCAAAAATCGACAACGTTAGTTTCGCGGGGATGCCTTGTAAATGTGTGTGCTTTTTTTTTTCAAAAACAAAGTTCACCCCAAACAAGGCAGACCGCCACTGTAGACGTAAGGGGCTACTGAGAAAAAGGGTGAGAGTTTTTTTTTGTTTTTTTTATGACGGGGAGGAGGGGGCAACTTAAATTGGGAGCTGCGCAGCGAAATGTCTGTTTACATTAGTTTTAACTTTCTGTATTTCAGTATCGTCAGGAAAACAGGGAGCAGGGATGGAGTTCCAGAGTCCAGCAGCACGAAGAAAAGCTTTTGGAGTAGAAAGCTCTTCAGCATCTGGGGACCTCCACAGTGAATGGATGGGATTTGGCAGATTGTCTGGTTGGTCTAGTGAATTTGCGTCGTGGGGGCACCAGAGCGGAAAGTTCATCAGAGCACAATCCATTGAAGTACTTTTAAAACAGGCACAAGGAAGCAACATTGTGACGGTGGGATAGGGGCTGGAGCTTGGTGGATAGTGAGGGTCCTATTAAGTTGGCGACTCTTTTTTGGACCTTGTCTAAGACGGAGAGACTAGTGGATGATGCCCCAGTTGTTGGCCTTCCACATATGGCACCTGGTATTTCCAAACAGTTACCCAGCTAGCACTGACCAGGCTCAACCTTGCTTAACTTCAGGAACCAGTGAGGCAATATGATTATCTACTATATAAAAGAAATTTGGCTATTTGTGTGTGCATGTCCAGCTAAAAGTTTTAAACTACACAAGACATACCCACAAAACTGATATATACTTTTTCAGCTTGTTCCGAAAAAATATGTATTATATATATATATAACTTCTTTATAATATAGTAGGAAAAAATCCCAGCAGAGTGCTCGATTAATTAAGAATTAAAGTTAAAAATTAAGAGCGTAATATTTATTTATTTTGGTACAGAAAAAATAGTACAACATTCGTACCGTCGGTTTCAAGCACAGAAGGACTTAGCCATCCGGCTCTCTTCAGCTTCTGTTGTCATGTGTTTCAGAAATGTTTCCAAAACAGATGACAACAGAAGCTGAAGAGAGCCGGATGGCTAAGTCCTTTTGTGCTTGAAACCGACGGTACAAATGTTGTACTAATTTTTCTGTATCAAAATAAATAATTATAATATATATATATATATATATATATATATATATAATTAGTGAATAAAATTTTGTCAGAGATGGGTATATTTGCTGATGACATCATGCTCTATTCTTGACATGTGGGTAAAACGAACGTGCACATATCTAAGACAATGGCTGAATCTTTAGAAAATGACCTAGAGTCTGTTGTGGAATGGGGGGACATTTAATGCTACTAAAACAAAGCTCCTTTCCTTTAACAATCATAAGAAACCGTTTCAACCACCGAGTCCCATGGCTAATAGCACCCTACCCGAGAGTAAAACATTCAAACTCTTTAGCCTAACAGTCACAGGTAACATAAATTGGAACAAATACATTAAAGATACTGCTGCAAAGAAAAGTGGGCTCCCTCTACCGTGCTAGAAAAAAAAAAACTTCTCACACCTGCTAGTGTCTTACATCTTTACAAAGCCACCATCCCCGGAGTATTGTTGTCACATCTGGGCTGGTGCACCAACCACTAATGTCTCCCTCTTAGAGACTTTTTTTGGGACACTGTCTAATTTAAAATCAGAAGTAATTACAACATGGCGTCCAACGATTAAAGTTCGAATTTCAAGTCTTGAAAAATAAATTAGAATTTTATTTCGGGATAAAAAAATACTAATTAATAAGTTTCGTCCAAAATGTGCGAAAATCCAATGAAATAAGTGAAACATTCAAATAATATATTGTGAATAAACTGTCCATTTGGAAAAGACCCCCCCCCCCCCCAAAAAAAAAACATGACTGTTTTAATTTATTACAAATTTTTACTATATTGTAAATAAACTGTTCGTTTTGAAAAAAAAAAAAAACACATTTTAATCAATTATTTTGAATTATTGATTTTGTGTTACGTTACCGAATTCGTAATATTTCATGTTTGATTTACTGTTCAGTTAAAAAAAAAAAAAAAAAAAAAAAAAAATCAAGAAAATTATTTTTCTCAAAAATGAGAGCAACTCTTATCAAATTATTCAACTAAAACTAATGCTAATGAACTGTTCATATAAAGAATAAAACTGCCCAAGAATCGGGATTTGTCTCGTATTTATACACCAAGAGATATTTTCATTCATTATAACTGATACTAAGTCTTTTCATTCTATGTAAACCGGGAAAAATGAACTTATTTAAAGAATAAATATTAAATCAGGACAATTATTTTTACAAAGAAACATGTTCATGTTTTAAAAATGAAAAAAATTATGACAACACCATTTTATTATTAAGTATTAATGTTTGCTGTCTAGCCTACGCAAATTACACGAAATAACATATTTGCACTAGGATTTTTAATAAAGTAATGGGTTAATTATATTTCATGATAGTTAATAAATAGTGAAAAATGTCATTAAAATTGGTTGATTTCCTGAATTTTGATGAATTTTTAAGTGAAAGGAGGGGGTCAAAATACCCATACTCTGACTGTTCGACACATCTCATTTGTTACTTTAGAGCATGACGTCATTTTCCAGCTCTCTGGCCTGCTTTACGATGGCCGTGACTGACTCCACACACAGCCTACCGAAGTCACTCACACATCCTCTCATACGCATTGACAGAAAACAAACACACACTAGTGCAGCTTTCTCACTTCGAACATTTAATTTTTCAAACACAGCCGTGAAAAATTCTCGCACGAAATATCTTTAAAACGATTATAAAGTTGTAAATATATAAACACGCTCGGTTCTCTAACCATACTTTTATCTTTTTCATAACATTTGTGTCCATTCCTCCATTTATTACAACTTAATTTTTAGCGTGGCTATTAGTAAATTTTTTAAAAAGGCGACCATCTTGTTAAAAAAGGAAAAAGTTAACAATGATTTAAAATTTTTTTTTTTTTAACATATTTCACCCCAAACAAGGCAGGCTGCCACTGTAGATGTAAGGGGTTACTGAGAATTAGGGTGTAGGTTTTGGGTGTCATCCTAAATTGGGAGCTGTGTAGCGAGATGTCTGTTTACATTAGTTTTAAACCTCTGCATGTCGGTACAGTCAGGGAAACAGGGAGGGAGTTTCAGAGGTCGGCAGCACGATGGAGATAAGCTATTGGAGTAGAAGGCTCTCCGGCATCTGGGGACCTCCACAGTGAATGGATGGGATTTTGCTGATTGACGAAGTGGTCTAGTGTATTTACGTTGAGGGGGCACCAGAGTAGTCAGTTCATCAGAGCACAATCCATTGAAATATTTATAAAACAAGCACAAGGATGCAACATTGCGGCGATGGGACAGGGGCTGGAGCTTGGTGGATAGTGAGGGACCTATTAGGTTGGCGACTCTTTTTTTGGACCTTGTCTAAGAGGGAGAGACTAGTGGATGATGCATCAGCCCAGATGCGGCAACAATACTCCATGCATGGGCGGATGGTGATTTTGTAGAGATACAGGATAATGTCAGGTGTGAGGAATTTACTAGCACGGTAGAGGGAGCTAACTTTCTTTGCTGCAGCCTTGGCAATGTCTTCAATGAATGTGTTCCAATTCATGTTACCTGTGAAGGTTAGGCTGAGGAGTTTGAATGTTGAACTCTCAGGTAGGGTATTATTTGCCATGGTAATCGATGGTTGAAGAGGTTTCTTGTAGTTGCTGAAAGAAAGGAGCTTTGTCTTTGCGGCATTAAAAGTTACCACCCATTTATGACTCAAATCCACGACAGCCTGGAGGCCATTTTCTAGGGATACAGCATATAGTGAATTAATAATCCTTACGAGGGTAGCCATGTTCTTGGCAGGGGAATAAAGTCACAATAGCAGGAACAAGTTAACAATTTTTAAATAGGCGACTTATCCAAGGCAATATCAATGCTACAATGAGAAGCCACTTTAACCATACATCCCTATATTCAACAAAACGGATACTTGTATTTATGTATTTTGCAAGACAATATTTCGTTATAAAAATGTATTTTAAAAAAAATAAAAGAATAAAAGACAATGATTATTTCGATTTCTTCTCGTTAAGTCTAATTGGATCATTCCAAATATTGGTAGGTCAATGGATCAAGTGGATCTGGGACAGTGTGTAAAATTTTGCTGCAAAAGTCCATATTACTCATGAAGTGGACATTCAGAGGTAATTACATCACAATATTATATATATATATATAAGCATACATATCTATTAACAATATACACATTCACATATATAGAGTCGATGCTTAGGGCTCAACTGTACGACCAGTTGAGCAGCAAGATAAGTCAGACTGCCAAGCACATAAAATGCCGGTTTATAATAAGGTTAGAATGTTCCATTATGCTCAGAAGGGAAAGCCCATTCTCTGTGTTCTGATTGGCTGAGATTCATAAGTGGCCATTCTAGTGTATAAATGTTCATTCATTCAAATAAGTATTCTTCTATGAGATGGATGCCAGTTGAAGCCTTTATGCCGGTAAGTGTTAGTTTGATTCTATATCCCCCCCCCCCTCACCTCCCCTCAGTATGCGAACGCAATGGTCTTTGGGGAAGAATGAGTTCCTTCTGGCCTGGTTGATTGTGGGGGAGTAACCTGGACAATGTCTGGGCAGATTTCACTGGCATTGGTTTAGCAGTGCTGGGTTAGGGTTGGGTGCCTCGGCGATGTCATTACATCTCCTCTGTTATGCGGCAATGGTGTACCAGGTGTATGGGAATCCCAAGGCGTTGGATTGGGAGATTCAGGCAAAGCACTAGGAATAGGGACTAGAATTACAAGTGTTGCAAGTTTTCTGAGGAATCTGCGGTTTCTCAAAGTGATTCTGCCTGACCCATCAATCCTGATCCGATACTGACGGTTAGGGAGAGTTTCGACAACACGACCTGTTGTGTCCCATCGACGATTGTTTGCACGTTGTATTGATACTCTTTCTCCTTCTTGGAGTGGGCATAAAGTATGCGCTGTGCGATTGTACCGCTCGGTGAGGTGAGCATTGCGCTGATATAAGCTTATCTCACGGTTCCTAGCTGCAGCTATCCATTTTGCATGTGGTTTATATAGTGCGTGTTGGGATGGTATGAAGTCACAAAGTCGGTGGTGGAGCAAGAGTTGTGCTGGGGATAGACCAATGCCTTGGATAGGGGTGTTGCGATACTGCAGAGTGGCTCTGGCAACACTGTCATTATTCAATGAGCCCTGGGGACCTGTATTTCCATGAATTATCCTCTTCGCTGTTTTTACAGCTAACTCTGCTCGGCCATTAGATTGAGGATATGCCACTGAGGACTGTTTGTGCTTCACACACCATGTTTTGAGGAACTGCTGAAACATGTTGGAATTAAAAGGTGGGCCACCATCACTACTAAGTTCTTCTGGGGTGCCATATGTGTGGAATAGTTTCCGACAAATAGATATTAGTTTTGAGGTGATGGCATGACCTGGTTTAAGATGATACAAAATAATCCCGCCAGTGAGTCTGTCTGCACAGACAAGGTATGCAATGTGTCCGACGTAAAAAAGGTCCATCACTATCTGCTGGAAGGGCCAATCTGGAGCTTGGGTTAATACGAGTGGTTCAGGTGGCTGACTTGGGGCAATGCTTGTGCAGATGAGGCAATTGGTTCGAAAGTTGCATATTGATGCATTCATACCGGGCCAATACACCGATTCATTGGTACGGGCTTTCATGCCAACTACGCCCTGGTGGGCTGAGTGTAGATAATGTAGTACTTTTCCTCTGAGAGATTTGGGTACCACGATTCTTGCATATCAGTGCTAAGCACCTGTCGGTACTTAGTCGATGGCATACATCCCAGAAGTTACGGATTTCCGGTTCAGTAAGTGAACGTTTGGATGGGAAACCTAGTTGTACCGTGTTGATCAGAGTCGTGGAAGATGGATCATTTCGGCTTGATGCACGTACGTGATCAGCTGACAGGATTATATCGTTGTCTTTAAAATAGTTCATGGCCTGCTGGGTTGCTACCTCCACCATAGCATCTATTTTATCCGAGAGATGGATGTTTTCGGAGGAAGGGTGTGTGGAAGATAGGGATGTAAGGGCACTCATTGTAGGGACTGGGTTGCGAGAGACAGCATTGGAACCCTGATGCAACTTTCCTGGGCAGTGTTGGATGGTAAAAAAATACCTGAGTGATTTCTCTTTAAGCTTAAAGAGGCGTGGGTTATGTATCTTGCTCAGGTCCTTGTCGCCAAATACTTCTAGTAAAGGCTGGTGGTCTGTTACTACTATTACGTTAGGGCAGCCCATAATAAATATACGGCATTTGTCTAATGCCCAGGCGATTGCTGCTGCTTCGCCTTCAATGGGTGCATATCGGCGCTCCGCATCTGTGCAAAATCTGCTGCCTGCAAATACGACGTGCCAGCCCTCAGGACAACATACCAGTGCTTTCTCAGTGGAGCATTTACAGTGTTTTTGTAATAGCAGGATACCCATACCTTCTTTATTCCAGTCTGGAGCAAGGCAGGTTGCTCTGTTAATATCAAAGGTCGTTACACCCTTTTTTACCAAATTTACAATGATTTGCCTGGATGTGAAAAATGCATTCGAGATCCTGATTCCAAATGAAGCATGAATTTTGTTTGGCAAGGTCTCAAAAGGGAGACATTATGGGGCTTAGGGAATGTGCCCATGCTACTTGGTTAACTAATCCAAACCAAGACCTTGCATCAGTTATATTCTTTGGGATAGGAAAGTTGGCAATTGCATTGAGTAAATTCTCGGATGGGGCTACTCCTGATGATGCTATTTGAAGGCCTCCAAACTGAACCACATCTTTGCAAAATTGGAATTTATTTTTGTTAAGGACAATTCCGTTTTTTGCGCAAAGCGATAGGTAGTCAAATGTATGATAGAAGGCATTTTCTATACTGTTGTCAAAAAGTAGTGTATCATCAACGACCTTCACTTTGCGAGGAATGTCCTTAATGATCTCATATCTACGCGTATAGGCATCACCGGAGGCTAAGTATCCCTGAGGCATGCGGAGATACATGAAACGACCCCACTCTGTGATGAAAGTTGTAAGTGGCTGAGATTCCTCATCTAGAGGGATTGAATGATAACCATCCATTGCATCTATGACGTTTTTTTTTTGTTGGGTGGCACCTGTAATGCCAATTGGAATGGCGAGCTAGTGTGGTGTGTTTCTCGTTTGCACTGCGAGTTTAAATGCCGATAGTCCACCGTTCTTCTTGGTTTTCCATCTTTTTTTGCAGTGATTACCATAGGGCTGCACCAATCGGTAGGGGTACCAACGCGCACAGCAGTAAGAATGCCTCTTTTAACATCATCCCAAAGTGCGAGTCGTACTTGCTCCTTGAAATGATAAGGCATAGGAATTGGGTTGTATCTAACTTTTGGGACCGCTCCCTCTTTAAGGTGAATATGGGCGGCGGGGCCGGACATAGATAGGAACACCCCATCGTTTTTGAACGTTGTCTTGGCAAAATGCTCTAGGAGCCAATCCTTAAGTCTACTAATGTTTTCTTCCGTCGGGGTAAAGGGAAGGCTTTTGGGGCGACTTGGCAATTGATTCACATACTCAATGTGTTGTATTGCGATATTTGCCTGGGTTGAAAATGCTGCCGCAGGGTTTGGGAAATCTTCAGGCAGCATTCTCACATCAATGCATGCTGCCTTGCTGAAATAAAGTCGCTGGATCCCATCACATATGTAAAGGGCTTGCTTGGTTGTTCTTCCACGAACTTCGAATTTCACAGGTAACCATCCCTGACACACAAGTGTGAAATCTCCCACAGTCCGAACGATTTTTCTTGATGGTACGAAGTTATTCATTGTGAGCCCCATGTTAAACAGATGCTTTGATCCCCCTAGACATATAGTGGCCTCACTATCAGGGAAAATCTTTAGCTTTGTTCGGTAGTCACCAGGGATGTTCTTCGCTTGTCTGGGATCTGGATTTGGTGAGAATGGGATAACATACACATCTATTTCTGCTATTTGATTTTCACTTGCGGTCGTATATGTATCCCTTGTCTGGTTAAATGTGATGTGAGCGATAAGAGAATCCATGGGAGCCTCGTCAATTCCAATACAAGGTTTCTTTGCTCGGCACACTCTTGAAAGGTGGTTAAGTTTCCCACAAGTGCTGCATGTTTGACCCCATGCTGGATATTTTAACTGGCGGGAGCTTGTTCCTGGGATACCATGATAATGGCTATCACAACCCATGCAAGCTTGAAAGTTATCACGTTTGGCGGAGTTGCTGATACTAACATGACCTTTATTAGCTTGAGCACTGGTTGTTTGCTTGCGGTACGTAGATATCCGTGCAATAGCCATGTCAGAGGTGTCAGTCATTGAAGTTTGGTCTTTCAATGCAGATTCGAACGCCTCAGAATGGCGAACATTTTGTTCGAGAGTTGTAAGTGTTCCAGCTTTGGCCAGCATGTCTGCTTGGAGGGTATTGTTTGCTATTCCCCTGATGAGCTGGTCCTTGATGTACATGTTAGACAGGTCATGCTCACAAAGGGGACATAAAAAGTTGCAGTCCAGGGCTGTGGCCCGGAGGCGGACGAGATAGTTCTGTATTGTCTCAGTCTCACCCTGTGACATGGAGGCAAATGTAAGGCGATGAACGATGGGATTCGACCTTCGAGTGACCAATGCCTCTATCATTCCTAGTAGCTTGTCTGGGTCAGTGGTGAAGAATTTAGGGTGAGTGTTGACTATAGCATTCTGGACGGACTCATCAGTAGAACTGTATAGCTGTATGTTGGCCTGAGATGTTGGCATACCCGTCATCTTGGTGAATACTTCCCAATCAATTCTGAATTTTCTGGGGGGTCATTTCAAGATGGAGCTGGGACAGTTTAGCGGCTGGTGCTTTAGCGTATGTTACCTCAGCAGAGAGTTCCTTAGCTTCTTTAAGGATTGAGAGGGCTTCTCCCATTGTCACGATCCCTAGCTCTTTCAACATGGCCCAATCCATCATTTGCAGGTTCTTCTTTGTCAGCTTTTCACTTGCAAATGTGGCAGCATAAGTTCGAGCTGAGATAGCAGAGATCCCTGCTTTGAGGAGGTACTGCTCCCAATCTTTAGAATCCATATATCCTGTTCGTAGCGCCATATAGAGTCGATGCTTAGGGCTCAACTGTACGACCAGTTGAGCAGCAAGATAAGTCAGACTGCCAAGCACATAAAATGCCGGTTTATAATAAGGTTAGAATGTCCCATTATGCTCAGAAGGGAAACTCTATTCTCTGTGTTCTGATTGGCTGAGATTCATAAGTGGCCATTCTAGTGTATAAATGTTCATTCATTCGAATAAGTATTCTTCTATGAGATGGATGCCAGTTGAGACCTTTATGCCGGTAAGTGTTAGTTTGATTCTATAAAATATATCTGTATTTAATTTTTATTTACATACAACACACAGACATGCACGACCTCAAATGACATCTATAGATTCTGGGACGACACCGTAATTGACATTGCTTTGCCTCGAACGACAGCCAGGGAGATGCGTTGGAACAACCAAGCTGACTCTCGAGGCTCGTTCCTAGACGTTGATATCATCTGTCCGATGTCTTGAAAAAATCTAACAGTCTCGGGACCAAGCACGCCTGCCATTTCCACTGAAATTGGTTAGAAGATGAAGCGGTAAGTGAGTAAGCTGTATTTGCCGTGCTTCCTTGTTTCGGCAAACAGAGCCGCTGTGCCGGACTTAACCGTGGATTCCGCAATCCTTGTTGGTGAGAAGGAGTCGGAACAAGTGGCGTCCCAGATCAGTGGCTCGGAAAGCAAATACCGTCATTCCTGTCCAGGCCGATTGGTTCAAGAACTGATGCAAAACCTACCGAGTTGAGACCTCGCTTGACTACGTCGTTAATTGCAGAGTGGTGAGGTAGGCGGCTGGCACTAGATCGACAAGAGAAGGGATGCAGGACAAACTCGTCAACAACTTGACCACGGAAACACCGGTGTGGGTGACATAAATGTAACCCCAGCCGTTGTGACATGGTGATCCTGATAGCGTCATTGTCCAAGAGGTTTTCCAATGTTGCTGAAAGAAATGGCACTGAGCCAAGCGTCGCTGTAAAGTGAAGCTACTGCTCTCAGGACGGCAGCTTTATGCTGGTTACTGCTATGGACGAGTTCGGCAAGTCTAGACTGAATGTTGTCCCAGGACGACTGCTGTACGAAATCGGGTGGTTGCTGAAGGTTTGTCGTCATTGACCATGTTGACAAAACGGCTGTCAACAGATCTGAAGACGAGGATTCGAGATACGAGAGAATCTCGTTGATGAGACTTGCTGAAGCAGGAGTCGAAGAAGCATATGCCAGCTGCGCAGTATCGGTTGCAGAGTGCAGACTAAGGCCACCGAACTGAAACGGCAATGTGGCTTGGCACCAACCGGTATCGTCAAAATCTATGTTACACTGTCCGAGCAACGTAAAATTTTGTCCAAGTTTTCCAGAAGTTTGACTTGATTGTGGAATGGAACACTTCTCAGTGGCAATAGGAGCCTGGACATTGCGAAACAGTTTTGCAGTTGGAACGGTGCCGCATGAGCGTCAATCATGTTGAGGCGCTCTGCCATAGACTCTAGCTTTGTCGACTTGTCTTGCAGGGATGCAGCTACACCTTTAGAGCTGATAGGCGATCCGAGAATTATTGTGTCGTCTCGTTCGGTTATCGAAACGGCTCTCAGGGTGAGTCGTAGGCCATCTATTCTCCGTTAAAACTCCTCGGTAGAACAGTCCAAGTTGATAATCTCAGATTTGTAAGGGTCAACTAATATTTGTTCCCATGTTCCGTTTCATTTTGTATGGCAGTTATTCGGAGTACCTTAAACGGAATCATTGGCCATTTTTTCTTCTTCTTCATATAACTCAAATCTAACCTTGTACCAGATGAGCGAATAAAGAATGCCATGTGTTCGTGTTATTCTCGACAAAAGAATTTCAATTAACGCCGGTGACGGCTGCTGTTTTAACATCACCTTAGTTACAAATGAAGAACTAACTAGGACGACAGTAAAAAAATATCTTGTTTAAAACTGAACTTATATATAATTATACGTAGGTAATCATTACTATTACGAACAAATTATTTTAAAAGGAGATACCGTTGAGAAATTAGTCCTAAATAATTATTTTGCTTTACCTACTCATTTGTGACCTATTTGCGTTGAGTGAGTGAGATATAGATATATATATATGTGCAGTTCTAGGTCCACCCTCCCAGGCTTTGCCTCCTCTCTTTGAGGAGGAGTAAGTTTATTGCTTACTGCCTGAGACGGCCCTTCCGGGGAATGCCGACGGGGCTGCCCAGGCATTTTTTGTAGGCCAGAATGCTCATCTTCTCGGGCGTTGGCTTTTCAAATCCCACTTTCCCGACCTTGTGTCACATCTTACCTTGTGGGAGGAAGATAAATAAAACCGTATATGTTAACCCTCTGTGCGGCAAAGTTAGACACCAACTTTGTGGTTAGGATTAAGAAAAACGTGAATTGGAAGCCTTTTATTTTTAGTGTTTTTTTTTGTTTGTTTTTTTCGAATACCGAACAAATTCCACGTTGGCATTTAAGGTTATTTTGATATATTCTTAAAACAAGTTTCGCAAGGTTAAAAATAATACTTCCTAACTTCCTCATTTTGGTTAACAACAAAATAAATAAAAAGTCTATTTACCTGACACGATTTGTGGTATTTTTTTTAAAATGTTTATTTTAACAGAGCGGAAGTGGAATAAAAGTTATAAAAATTAAAAAAAAACAACAACCAGAATAAGGAGTGCTCAACATTACCAAGTGTAGCACACAGCACATTTTATTTGTTGACTTGTCTCCCACAGCGACAAAGTTAAACAATGTCAGTTTCGTTTTGTTTGTGTGTGTGTGGGGGGGGGGGGGAGTGGGATGGGGGTGTTCATTTCAAATAAAACAAATATGGGAGAGGGTAGGGGGGGGGGGGGTCACTCTGGATGGGTGCAAAATTAGCCATGATCGCGTCCCATCGGAATTCCCTGGCGAGGGAGCCTCATGTGATCGGTCATAAACCACTACTTGCAAACGAGGAGGTAATGCCTGGAAGGATGGCTTCCCGAGACCAAACAGAACAGATAATAGATTTTGATTCCGACCCGGAGGCCAGGTTGTGTGAATTGATATAGATTCGGAATATAGGCTGCATCGAATGAAGATGGAATGTGATAAAGAAACCGTTACCACGATAAAGGTAAAAAAATTAAAAAAATAATACAAAAATTAAATAAACGTTGATAACTATTTTTGCGAATTATTTGCAAAAATAATTATCAATGATTGATATATAGGGCCTCCAAAGCTTACCATATAATTTATCCCCCCCCCCCATATGTAACACGATTTAACTTTAATTATCATCATAACTTTTTTTTAACATTCAAAAGAAGAAACATAAAATAAACTACTGGTGATTAAAAAAAAAAAAAAATTTTTTTAGCGTACGAAAATAATGAAAATGAGAAATTAAAAACGTGTGTACTTTCCTTAAAACAACGTTCTTATGTAGTGACCAATTTTTATGCGCTAACACCCGTGTGTTTAATAAATCTAGCAAAAATCAAGTAATGGCCAGATTTTCACGAAATTTTCAATACTTATTCATCATTAGACTAATTTATATATACAATTATTTTTTTCGGAAAATATTTTTTCTACGTGATCCCCCCCTCTTATTTCATTTTATGAAATCTGAACAAAATATATTCTGATCGATCGAAATTTTATAAAATGGATTCTTTTTATTATGTAGATCATTGATCTACATAATAAAAATAATCCATTTGATAAATTTCTTTAATTACAAAAGAGATTCTAAACCCAAACGAAGCAACGTTCAGTTTACTATATAAATATAACTTCACAATTATCACCCACTTTGTTTCCAGAAAATGGTAGAGATCACAAGGTTCTATCACATGAGACAGTGAGTAGCCCCCCCCCCCCCCCCAAAAAAAAATGGCCCCTTTCAGCAGACAAAGAGCAGCACCTTTCCAGAAAAACAAGCCTTCCCTTAACCCTAACATTTATTTCTAACCCGAACTTAGAGTTAGAGAAAAAACGAAAATCTGAAATATACTCGTAGTTACGAGGGGGTTAAATGGCAGCAATTTTGAAAATACAAAAGAAATAGTTACTCGTTCCGTCTTACGCTTGGTCAAGAACTGGATGATCCTTTTACGTGGAGTAAATTTAAAATAGTTATTTTTTACCCCCCCCCCCCCATATCACTCCCCAGGTATTTCCAAAATGTTGAAATTGTAACCGCACGAGAGAAAAAAGAAAAAAGAAAAAGGTTCAGAATAGTTGACAAAGGTCCCAGCATTAAGAATGGGGTTTCTAAATAACGTTATAAACCCCATTCTTAACATGAAGAGTTCCTACACCGAATCTGATTCTTACATGTTCGTTCATAGAGTGAAGCAAAGAATAAAATACTGAATTCATATATATATATATATATATATATATATATGGGAAATGAAAGAGGAAAAACCCCAAAAGATGATGTTTTTTATGTATTCATCAACGTTTCGTCTTTATTTGTTAGACTTCCTCAGGATGATAATTTTAAGAAAAATGTCATGCAAGTACATGAAAATATTGGGTTGACATGATGGGTTAATAAGAAGTAGTATTGATTTACTCCTCTCCAGGAGTTAGGCACAAGGCCAGTTTTTATCTTACTCCCACAAGTAAGATGTGACCCAAGGTCGGGTCGGGAAAGTGGGGTTTAAAAATTGCCTGGGCAGCCCCGTTGGCATTCCCCGGTAGGGGCGCCTCAGGCAGTAAGCAATAAACTTACTCCTCCCCAAAGAGGGGAGGCGAAGCCTGGGAGGGTGGACCTCCTAGAACTGCACAGGACAGACCCATAGACCGGCGTAAATCAAGCCCCGAAAGCCAAGACAATACCAGTCTATGGGGTGCAGTATCCATCGGAACAGATACTACACTTTGATCTTAGCCAAAAGGCCAAGAAGCAACCGACTTCTCTCAGCCCGGACCTCGGTCCTGCGCTCCCAGTAGTGGCTCATTAACCCATCATATCAACCCAATATTTTCATGTACTTGCATGACATTTTTCTTAAAATTATCATCCTGAGGAAGTCTTACAAATAAAGACGAAACGTTGATGAATACATAAAAAAACATCTTTTGATTTTTCCTTTTTCATTACGTCGGATTACCTTCCTTTCTCTCTCTCATTATATATATATATATATATATATATACTAATCACGTGAGATGCGCAAATTCACTTTCTGAGGTCCATTCAAAGCAGAGAGCGCCCATCATTTCATGTGCTGGTGTTTTTCATACCGATAGAGTCGCTGCCATTTGAGTGAGGTGGACTTTTTTTTCTGTCGGGCTGACATATGGTTCTGTGCTGTTCTAGGACGTCCACCTTCCCAGGCTTTACCCCCCCCCCCATCTCTCTTTGAGAAAGGGTTGATCTATTGCTAATCGCCTGAGCTGCTCGCGCATTTTGTGTAGGCCAGAGTGATCTACCTCTTCGGTGCTGGCTTTTCAACCCCCACCTTCCGACCTTGTGTCACACCTTCCCGCGATAAATACTAACTGGATTCGCTAATAACGAACGCCATTACAATTTTTTTTATTTTTTTTTTATTGTCCGCCAAAAGTGAAGCAAGTTACGACTTACGCGGTACAGGACAATTATTATCAATTATTATTATTATTAATTATTATTATTATCATCATCACGCACAACAAATAGTAGGTAACACATGTGCGCGCTTGTGTGAACATTTGAACAACAACAACACAAAACAGTCAATCATTGAACAATACGCAAATAAAACGATTTACTTGAGAAAAGAGAAAAGAATGGTGAAGCATCTGGGATAATGTAAATTGATTTGTAATGGCCACAAACATTATTTGATTAAACTATAATAATAACTCAAGTGAAGAAATTAAGTCATTTCTTAAATCTTTTTATTTTCCCCGAATAAACGAAAAGATCTGTAAGTAAAAAAAGTCGAAAAATCGTTAACAAATAACAAATAACAATAGAATTTAATTATTTAGCGACGACCTGTATACTTTTAACATGTCGAAACTGTTTTAAAGTTTGTTTTTTGTTTTTAAGCTGCCTTTACAACACAAGAGAAAAATGTCCGCTTGTCGCTTAACTGTTGAAAGGGAGAAGGGGTTCATTCCTTAACTGTTGAAAGGGAGAAGGGGTTCATTCCTTAACTGTTGAAAGGGAGAAGGGGTTCATTCCTTAACTGTTGAAAGGGAGAAGGGGTTCATTCCTTAACTGTTGAAAGGGAGAAGGGGTTCATTCCTTAACTGTTGAAAGGGAGAAGGGGTTCATTCCTTAACTGTTGAAAGGGAGAAGGGGTTCATTCCTTAACTGTTGAAAGGGAGAAGGGGTTCATTCCTTAACTGTTGAAAGGGAGAAGGGGTTCATTCCTTAACTGTTGAAAGGGAGAAGGGGTTAATTCCTTAACTGTTGAAAGGGAGAAGGGGTTAATTCCTTAACTGTTGAAAGGGAGAAGGGGGTTCATTCCTGAAAAGGAAGTAAAAAATGACTTACCCTTACTACTAACCCTAAGTCCCGGGGCTTGCCACTCGGACTTAGAGTTAATGGCAGAATAAGCGACCATTTTCTCATCTGCCGTAAAAACCGCTTTGGACGAAATACAATTTTAAAATAAAAAACAACTTTAAAACAGTTTCAGCATGTTAAAAGTATACAAGTCGGTAGATAATCAAATACTACATTTGAACTAAGCTACTTGTTGTATTTTTGTTTTACGATTTCTCGCTTGTTAACTATTCTGCACTTTTTTATGGAAATCGCCCCAGACAAGGCATGCAGCCACTTGATGTAAGAAGCCAAAAGAAAGAGAAAAAAAACTACTTATTTATTTGTTTTTTTTTTACTTGTTTATTTTTATATAAACCAACGGTAAGTGTTAGATATATTCCGACCCATAAAACAGCAATTCTTCCCCCTTTGTCAGAAACATCACTCATGGAATGTGAGGACCAAAGAACAAAGGGAAGCGATTTCAGCCTTCATATATTGGCTCGGTAAAATCCGGGAACGAGTTACAACAGCCGAAAAGCAACCACACAAAATGAAACCCAGATTCCCGAAACGTAAAATCAATAACCATTCACCGATTTATTTACATTGGTTTGGTTTTGTTTTACTGATTACATTTAGATAGTAAAAATGAAATCACGCACTTACTGGTTACTATTCCGAATTCATATCCTTAAACTTCCATCATGTTTCTCCTTTACTATTTGTTTTCACAATTATTAACTTGTTTCCACCCGAACTTGGGGTTAGGGTTAAGAGAGTGTATGTTTTGTTTTGTAAGAAACAAATAATAAAATGGTAAAAGATAAACAATCGGTAATGGGGAAGCGATCTACTTGGTGGCAGCTCATGAATTCGGAATAGCCGCCACCAAGTGCAGTTTCAATGTTAGCCTTTATTTTAGTGTTATTTTTGTAATCACGTGAACAGTTTGTTTTTGTAAATGGTTGCATTTTATTATTCATAATTTACAAAAACAAAAGAACTGTCTGCGTGATTGAAAATTTCATAAACCTAACATTAAAAAAAAAAACAAAAAAAAACGAACGAAAATACAATGCAAAATGCCATATACATAAATCTGTTTTCCGCTTCAGGAACCTAGGTTTCATTTTGATGTGGTCGCCTTTCGACTGTTATATCTAATCTTTACCAAGCACATATGGGGAGTCATGAGGCGGATCTATACACACACACCAAATAAAATTAGCTGACATTTTTACACATAGAAACTGCTGTAAGCTTTAAAAAAAAAATAATAATGAACGCTTGAACTTGAGTTGAGCCGAGGCCACACGGTTCTGAAGAAGGAAAGAGTTCCCGAAATATATTATACGGAGTTTTACCCCGCCTAATAAACCGGTATTGTCCGGGCCTTCGGCTCTGGATTTACGCCGGTCCTGTGCAGTTCTAGGAGGTGCACCCTCCCAGGCTTCGCCTCCCCTCTTTGGGGAGGAGTAAGTTTATTGCTTACTGTCTGAGGCGCCCCTACCGGGGAATGCCGACGGGGCTGCCCAGGCAATTTTTAAACAGCCAGAGTGCTCAAATTCTCGAGCGCTGGTTCTTTCCCGACCTTGTGTCACATCTTACCTTGTGGGAGGAAGATAGATAGAAACGGAGTTTCCACCAGACCATCTTGATACAGGTATTACATAACATTGTAACATTGTGTAGATAAACAGATGTGTTTGTGAAGAAAATAAATAAATGTATATATATATATATATATATATATATATATATATATATATATTAAGGGTGAAACTATTTAACTTGTTCCACCATTATGACTTATTTGCTCCAACTTGTGTCTATCTGTCACACCTCTGCATTGTATTGCCTTCTAAGTATCACATTTCTATATACTAATAAACAATCCTTCAAGCAAACTACATAAACTTCTTTCAAAAAAAAAAAATAAGTTGGAAACTGATCAAGTTTCCATAAGTTCGTCTGTTCAAAAGCTTTTCATAATACACAATGTCCTTGCTATCCAACAAAGTTGAAAAAAAAAATGCTTTTAAAAAATCTAGTTTGTTAGACTTCTAGGTTGATTTTGTTTTCATTAAAAAAAAAAAAAAATTTTTTAATTAAAATTAAAAAATTTTTTTTTTTAAATTGTCAGATTTCAATTTAAAGAAAAAAAAAATAAAAGGAACACCTGCTCTCTAAAATAAACAATGTGCATGAATAAATATTGCTTTATATAAAATTCTAAACCAAATTTTAAATGACGGACATTTTAGAAATACAAAAAAAAAAAAAAAATGGTTACACGTTCTGTCCTACGTTATGTAATCAAGAACTGGGTGACTATTTTATCTTAAATTTAGAGTGAAGTGAATTCTCGTTTCTTTTTTTATATCACTTTTTCAAGGTAGCGTGTAATCGCACGAGAACAAAATAGAATCTCATTTATTTTTCCGTTGACAGCGTGGGGGCAAATTGTAACAGTTTACCAGTAATTTTCCATTCACCTTCTGCAAGATTCTTTAAAAGTGCAAATACCCGAAACCGGTCGGTAAAAATGGTAAAAGATAAACAATCGGTAATGGGGAAGCGATCTACTTGGTGGCAGCTTGCGCTTATGAATTCGGAATAGCCGCCACCAAGTGCAGTTTCAATGTTAGCATTTATTTTAAGTGTTATTTTTTTTATCACGTGAACAGTTTGTTTTTGTAAATGGTTGCATTTTATTATTTATAATGTAAACAACTAAAGAAATAAGTTAAAGAAATAAAGTTAATGCTGATATTCAATTCTATTTGGTTATCTTTACGATTCGTGACTGAATTTCACTTCCGGTTGCTGGTTCGTTTATCATTGAATTTTTACGCTTTATTAAATTGTTAGGTGAAAGTACAGAATAGTTTGAATAACGTTATTATTTAGAAAAAACATTCCTAACATGGGGAAGGGTAACCGGAAATGAAATTCAGTCACGAATCGTACAGATATTTTATATGAAAATAAAAAATTAAATGTATTTCAAAGAAAAAGAACAATTTTAGACACTGCAGACGATGACACTGCCGCGCCGACTTCCGGTTTATCCTGCAGTAAATGTAGCTTCATATCAAGTATGGATGATCAAAATTGATAAACTGCTTTTTTTTTTATTATTATTTTTAATTCATATTAATTTGAGATTTTCACAAATATATTTTATTAATAATGTAAAAATTTTAAATATGATTTTGTCACCTGTTCAAAAATAACAACGAAAAATTTAGAATTGTATTTTTATCATAATAAAATAAGTTGTCAGCAAACAGGTTATCAAATGTTTTTATTTTTTTATGAAAATACACTAAATCTTTAATAAATCTTTTTTATGAATCAAATATGTTGAAATGTCTTTTTATTGATATAAAGTTTTGAAATGTCTTTTTGTATTGTGTGAAACAGCAACACAATGTGTTTTGATTTTTTAATGAAAATATAATAAAATAAGTTGTTAGCAAACAGGTTATCAAATGTTTTTATTTTTTTATGAAAATATACTAAATATTTGTTTATGAATCAAATATGTTGAAATGTCTTTTTTTTTTATTGGTATAAAGTTTTGAAATATCTTTTTGTAAAACAGCAATACAGTGTTTTGATTTTTTTATGAAAATATAATAAAATAGCTTAGTATTTTAATAATTTTTAAAGCAAATATTTTATAACAATTTAGTAACAAAAATAAGCAAACATTGTTTTAAACAAAGATTTGAAATGTCTTTTTGCATTTTGCGAAACGGCAGTAAAGATTTTCATATTTTCATATATGAATAAAAAATAAAAAAAACAACGTTATTTTAATTATTTTTGATCATCCATACTTGATAATTTACATTTACTGCAGGGTAAACCGGAAGTCAGCGCGGCAGTGTCATCGTCTGAAGTGCCCATTTTTTTCTACTCGAAGACAATAATGGGCCGTATATATTAATAAAATTATGTGACCACTTCGTGTGTGTGTATCTCGCCACTACGCAACTTACATTATTTTTATTTACTAAACATAGATTATCTATTGAAATCAAAAATACAATAACGTAAAATAAAACGGTAAATTAGTCGTTTCCCAGCCCAAATATCGGATAATGGATCGGTTGCAATTTTCTGATTTTTTCCGCCCTCGCAAATGAGAAAGTAAACCCAAATAAATTGTTTTGGGCTAATTTCCAAACTGTATTTCTTTTAAAATAATTTAAGGTAAATTTTAAATTAGTCCAAAACAATTTGTGTTTACTTGTACTCATTTGTGCGGTCGGAAAATTGCAGCCGATTCATTGTCCGCCATTTTGGCTGGGAAACGACTAATTTACCAATAAAACTTAAAAAAATACTATTTAAAAATTCGATCCACCAGAATGCATTTCCCCTTTTTCGTAACCAAGTCTTTTGTTAATAGTTGAAAAGAAAATTCATTATTTCGCGACCCTTATAGTCAGAATTAAATTAAAAGTTGGCATAGAGTTTAAAAATAGGACTTTAATCTTCCAAATAAATTATATACCCTAAAATGTCATTTTAGTGTCATAACGAAGTGTGGAGGGGGGGGGGGAGGAGGATGTAAACAGCTGATGATGAGTAAGACTATTATTCGAGAATATTCGTTTCGTAAGAAAACAAAAATTATTTTTTGGTTATCTTTACGATTCGTGACTGAATTTCACTTCCGGTTGCTGGTTTCGTTTTCCATGGAATTTTTACGGTATCTTTTGTTTATTAAATTGTTAGGTGAAAAAGTACAGATTAATTATATATATATATATATATATATATATATATATATATATATATATATATATATATATAAAAGACCCCTCCCCCTGTTAAGAATGAAATTTTAAATAATAACGTTATTATTTAGAAAAAAAAAAAAGCCATTCTTAACATGGGTGAGGGACAACCGGAAGTGAATTTAGTCACGAATCGTAAAGACAAGCATTATTTTATATTTTACTGTAACTGTACGTAACCAGCGTTACCCGGGAGAAATTTATTTCGTTTTTTTTTTAAATGTGCTTTGTTGTCATTTAATTATTACGGTATCGATTGGTCATTAAATGATTACTTGAACCAAATTGTTATAAAACTAGAATTAATTAAGTTAATGTTTTATTTATAAAATTTGGGAGCAAATAGATTCCAGAAGTTTCACTATTTTTATAGATAAGGATTTGCCAAGAAAAATTACTTTCTGCTCGACAGTTTAAATGCTTCCAAATTACTTTCAAATTTCGAAGGATCACGAAGTAATTCGTTGTTTTTTTTGTTCAACAATTAACAAAGCATTAAAATGACTGACTTGTTTACGAAGAAACCAAAATGCGTTCTGGTGGATTTAATTTCATAATTATTTTTATACTTATTTCGTTTTATTTTCGCTATTACCTTTTTCGTTATAAATAGTAAATTTTAAAAAGCGTTAGTCACGTAGATGCGACAAACATGAGAAGTGATTAACCAATTTTATTAATATGAAGATTAAAATTACGGATATAAATTTCTCTTAAGAGATAAAGATGTATTTTATTTTTAATTAAAAAAATATATATACATTTCAATTTAAAAGTTCGCATTTGGATACATTTTATTCTTGGATTTTCATTGAGAATTCCATATTTATAATTATTTGGACTTTGCTTTTTTAAACTCTGGAATTTAAAGTTTTATTAATCTAGCCATTTTTATTTATTGAAAACGTTTAAATTTAAATTATCAATTAATTATTTCAGAGTTTTGCTTTTAAATTCGTTAGATTCCGTAAAAAAAATATTTTTCTTTTTCTGTAAATCCAAAAGTGGGTGCTTCTACAGATGAGGGTACATAAGAAAATCGCAGTTCCAAATAAATTAACCGGAAAATTCTTTGAAATACTTATGTATCAAGCAAAAATAGGTTTGTACACCAAAAACTAGCAAAAACTATCGAGTAGAATTGTAATAAAAAAATTAAAATCCGTTATATCGTTTAATCGGGTTCGACCATTGATTCGAGCTAAAAAAAAAAACGACATTCAGGGGGAGATAACTCAGTCTGTCATATTAACAAGTAATAAATCAATGGCAGTCATCAAAATACGATGAAACTGATTTTTATTTTTAATTAAAATTCTACTCGATCATTTTTCCTACTTTTTGGTGAAGATATACTTATTTAAATCTGCTGCGTAAGTATATAATACTGTTTTTTTTATGGTATTGATAATATACTCACGTGAGCACCCAAAAGTGTATTTTTGTATAAAAAAACATGTTTAGATCGTACATTTTTTTTTTCATTCATTTTTCGTTATGTTATTAAATTACAGATTTATAAGGGGTAGGGGTCTAGGATCAAGGTCTAGTTATCTGTTTTGTCGTAAAAAAAAAAAATGGTTTTATAAGAAAAAATTAAATGTTGAGACAAGATTTTACAGAGATGAAGTCACGGTAGAATTAAATCAGTTGTTTCATTTTAATTCATTTAGTTTCATTTATTAGAGAAGATTAAAGTTCACATGCAAGTAATTACATGTTGAGAATGTGTAGTTTTTTTTTAGTTTTTTTTTATTTAGTCATGTTTTTTGTTGTTTTAATATATATTTATTTACATATTATTCGAAAATGATGTTATTTTGTTAAGTTGATACACCCCCTTATTTTCTTTGTGCGTACTACAAGAAAAACAAACATGCTATCAATGTCATTTTTTTTTTTAATAAACAATGGATGTCTTTCGGTTGTCTTGCTAATAAAAATGAATTTTACTCACCATAAATCATGGAAAGTCCAGTTTCGTGAACAAAACGAAAGCGGCGATGCTTAAAAAGCCAAATTGTCAAAATAGTGAGAAGCAGTAAAGACAACAGCATGAGAATTGTGAGACTGTCTGTCTTGTGTCTAAACGTGACATTAGCCTCCTCCTGGGCTTCGACCGACTGTTCTGTCGCCATGACCAAGGGAACAACTACAGCCAGTATCCATGCAGCTGAAGCCCCTAAAAGAAAAATATAACGAGACGGGCGAAAATCCGTGCCAGGCGATGTCGCCATGTTTGCAAAAAAAATATATAACTCTGTACTAAGGTAGTGCCGACACGAGCCGATAGAGGGCGGCGCTGCTGCTAGTGATGATGTGCAACTTCCGGTTGCAGAAATTCAAATCAAATATGACGCGCCACTTCCGGTTCGTCTGCTATACAGACACACACAAGATATTTAAACCGGATGTAATTTATTAGATACATTTTTAAATTTATTTTTTAAATACCTTACGTAGTAAATATGAAAGCAAAGGATTTTTTTAAATGCCGTACAAAGTTATGTTCAATTACCGCTGAACGACTCTGTCGAAAAATCTCAACTTTTTTGTTTTTTTTTTGTTTTGCGAGCATATGGTGCGAACACTATTGTTTTGCTTCCCAACTATAATTACCTAGAACAGGCCCTCCGCAGGCTTATATGAGAGAGTGGAGAAAAGTTATGTTTCGTGCTTGAGGGGGAGGACATCCTCACAGGTATTACCTCCTCCTTCAGGAGGTAATACCTGTGAGGATCCGCCTTCGGGAGGAGGTTGGTTTATGGCCGATCGCCTGAGGCGCACTCACCGGAGAATACAAATGAGGCCGATCACACAAATTTTGAAACTATCGAGAGTGCCCTCCCGCCTTTTGGGGGAGGAGATTCACCACTATAAACTTGCTGCAGTGTGGAGGGGGGGGGGCAAGTAAATACATTTACTTTCATCCCCACGAAGGCAAAGTAAGACACGGGGAGAATTCATATCCCATCCCCCCCCCCCTCCAAGGGGCACTCTGTACTGAAAATAATTTTTTTTTAAATTTCCATAGTCTCGGAAGATTTCTCGTCCTATGACTGACGACAGAACAGATCCTATCCGAAACGCTGAATAAAAATGTAATTTGCGGCATATTATTGTCTTGTCATTTTTGCATCCAAAAATTTATTTTAAGTTTTAAAATAAGTATTTTTTAATTGAAACGTAGATTTTGATAAACATTAAATTGAGGGGAATTCTAAAAAAATGACGCTCGACGCTATTTCAAAACAACTTATTCTTGCATGGAACCATTAAATTCAATTTTTTTTTATTTTACAAAAAAAAAAAAATCGTTTAAAAATATTACCATAGTACATAAAAATGGTTATCTCTCTTTCTTGCTGAGTGGGTCTCTTTTTGTCCGTCACGACACCCCGCTTATTCTGAAAACTCCCTTTTGATTGGCCAAGACGATTTTCCTTGACCAATCAACAGACACTTAATTTTGGCGGGCTTAATAAAAAAAAAACCCAAAAAACCCTTAATCTCTCTCTTTCTAAATATGATCTCGCCCAGACAACAAGTAAGGAATATTTATCCTTAATTTAAGTATGACAGTTGGAACCTGAACAATTCAGAGGGCCGTCTAATTTTCTTGGATGTTAAAGAACTTTCTATTATTAGTTGGTCTTCTTAAAGCCGCAAACTCAATTAGTTTTGCAAGACTTTTGTATTGTTATTTAATTTAACAATATTAATACATATTTCCCCTCTATCTTTGTCTTCGGTGTCTTCAATTTTTCTTTCAGCATTTTGGCAGCCGGCTCAGAACCTGCAGCTGTTGTTGTTTTTGTTTTTTTTTTTGCTCAAAACGGCTGCAGGTTGTGAGCCGGCTGCCAAAACATTCTGTACTTTTGTGATGTTTTCTTCAGAAAAATCATCCTGAGGAAGTCTTATAATAAAGACGAAACGTTGATAAATACATAAATAATATTTTTTGGTTTTCCTTTTTCAATGCTTATTACGTAGGAACACTTTCTTCCTTTCTTTATCATATATATATATATATATATATATATATATATATATTCTCACATAGGCAGTTTGTTGAAAATAAACGTAAGAAAAATAAACCTACAGACATAATTACTAAGTTAAATAATACACTAATGTCTTAATATACAAACGACATGTATTTCTGTGGCCAGAGAGTATACAGAGATATATATGTGTATGTATATGTATATATATGTGTAAGTAGTAGCCGTGGCTACTAAGAGCGCTGGACCAGGGTCCAGGCTGCGAGACGTCAGTGAGTGTTTGGTATGTAGGTGGTAAAAACATACCAAACACAGAGTATCCCCCCCCCTTCTCTCCTCTTTCTCCAGCCTCTCAAAATCCATGCCACACCTCACCGCGACAAAAACCTCAGCCCCCCCTTTCCTCTCTCCCACCCTAAGGCAAATTCACTAACACTCTCACCCATCCCCTTTTTCACTGCTGCCTTAATGGTACCCACTCAAAGCTTTCCATATTCATTTCATTCTCTGCCACTACTGACTTCTCGCAGCCTGGACCCTCGTCCAACGCTCTTAGTAGCCACGGCTACTACTTTTCCTAATCAACCCATCATGTCAACCCAATATTTCGATGTATTGCATGACAGTTTTCTTAAAATTATCATCCTGAGGAAATCTTACAATAAAGACGAAACGTTGATGAATATATAAAAAATATCTCTTGGTGTTTCCTTTTTCATGTCCCATATATATATATATATATATATATATATATATAACTTCTTTTGTCATATGGTGCGGAAAATCCCAGCAGAGTGCTCGATTAATTGAGAATCGAAATCTGACTTAATCAGTATACCAACATTATTACTCTCACAAGTCTCCACTATACCTTAGTTAAAAATGTTAAATCCCAAGTACAGAATCATTAAGAACCTTGTAGAGTTATCCCCCTTAGACCGACTGACAGCTGCAATGACCGGACTCGGATTAAATCGTAATTTAAATTCCCTTTAGATTGATTTAAAATCTTTTAATCCAGGCCTTGACTTTAAATTTGATGTGTTTTTTTTTTAGCCTTTTTATTTTTTCATAAGTATAATCCTTAAACCCAATTTCTCTCCTTAACAATCTCTAGAAGACACATAATTAACAGTAACGGCCAAATATACGCTCCTCATAAACATTGACTAACGGGATTTGTATAGAGATATTTTTAAATTTTTCATTATTTTTTTATATTTTTAAATTTTTCATTATTTTTTTATATTTTTAAATTTTTCATTATTTTTTTATATTTTTAAATTTTCCATTTTTTTTTATATTTTTAAATTTTTCATTATTTTTTTATATTTTTAAATTTTTCATTATTTTTTTATATTTTTAAATTTTCCATTTTTTTTTATATTTTTAAATTTTTCATTATTTTTTTATATTTTTAAATTTTTCATTATTTTTTTATATTTTTAAATTTTTTTCCAATTTTAAATCTCAACTGTTTCATTTCACCCCCCCCCTTTTTTCAAACCTTATTAAACCTCCCTAACACTAATTTTAAACAAATATACATAACGCTCTAAAGCAAATAACGTATACAAACGAGAGTGACACGTGAATTCACATTTCTGAAACAGGTGACAACATAAGCTGAAGAGAGCCGGATGGTTAAGTCCTTCTGAGTTTGAAACCGACGGTACTAATGTACTAATCTTTCTGTACCAATATATAAATATATAAAAGATAAAAAAAGGTATAACTAGACAGATGAGTTTTATTATTTTTAATAATGTTGCATGAATAATATATAGTAATATATATAGTACAAAAAAAAAAAATAGTAATATGTAGTAAAATAAATATATATATATATATATATATATATATATAGTAATCCAGGTAGGGTAAAAATCCACAGGGTAGAAATCCAAAGGGAATCAAACCGGGCTTATAAAAGAGTGCTCAATAAAAATATAGAGCTGTATTGTGAATGCTTTTATTCAAACATGTACAAGGTCTTCTACACTGGCATGTCGATGTTATCGATCTACAGCTATCAAAAGCTGAGGTCTCATCAGGCAGAAAGTTTTTTATGATCCAACCCGGTCGCTGAATTCCAGGAAGAATGGAGTCAAGCAAAGAAGAAGAGGAAAAAGACATGACTTTTATTTCTTTTTCCTCTTCTTCTTTGCTTGACTCCATTCTTCCTGGAATTCAGCGACCGGGTTGGATCATAAAAAACTTTCTGCCTGATGAGACCTCAGCTCTTGATAGCTGTAGATCGATAACATCGACATGCCAGTGTAGCAGACTTTGTACATGTTTGAATAAAAGCATTCACTATATATATATAGTAATGTATAGATATATGTAGTAATAAGTGATGATCTATATTGATAAATAGTAAGACTGCACGTCTAAAATACAAGAATAGGTTTAAGGTTCCCAAAATTCCAGGACCCGTGGCGTAACGAATAAAGTACTAAGTAACATTCACTTCTAGGTGCAGTCTTCTGAAGGTTGGGGTTCAATCCTTAGTGCGGGCGATACTAGGAATTGCGAATTACACGAAACAAGAGCATGCTACGTGGGTTAAATAAAGGGTTCCTTTCAAAATTCCTTGCAGATTATCAAGTTCGACAAGATAGAAGGTTGGAGATTACATCGGCCGAAACCTGTGAGAACAACACTCAAGATGAGAGGGTCCTGTATTTATTGCAATAGTTCTCAATACATAATAATTGTAATCTAATAGAGATTTGGTATCTGTCTGAAGCCGAAACTATACTATTCTATTTATTGTACTATTTTAATGCTTAATTCTGGATACTATTTCAGACTGATGTACTATCTTTCATGGGGAGTGTAGTATTTGATCTGTTGCCATGAAACCATCCTCCCGGGCATTACTTCCTCCTTTATGGAGCAATGAAGTATATGTCCGTTTGTTATGATGCCTTCTTCGCAGGTATTACCTTTTCCTTTTTAAGGGGTAGTGTAGTATATGTTTTAAGGGGTAGTGTAGTATATGTTTAAGGGGTAGTGCAGGTATTACCTTTTCCTTTTTAAGGGGTAGTGTAGTATATGTTATGTAGACATGACACAATTCTCCCAAGTATTACTTCCTTCTTTTTTTTGATGGGGGGGGGGGTAGCGATATACTAACAATGATAAGGTAAAGGTTGCACACTGCAATTTAGGAATAGAAATCAAAGGTATAGAGCTGGTTTCAGTTTTCTCGGATGCGGCGACATCTCAAACAGAATTTTACATATCGGCAATGCGATTATTGATACTGGTTCAAAAACCAACCTAATTCTTCTGCTCTTCTACAACATCACAGTCTTTGATATTCAGTTCTGCTTTAGTAAACACGTAATTTTATCATTTAAGGGACGAACTTCCGTGACCTTCGTAAGAGATAGCTTTTCTATTGAGTCTCGTTTTTTCTGCTGACGTCACAATGGTTAGTATTAACAGTTAAACGGCTTCACTGTTTACACGCTAAGAACGCGTTTTTAATAAGAAACAAATTTACTCTAGCAAAACACAGCAAAGTGAAGATATTTGTATTTTTTTAAAATGTATTTATTAAAACTTTATTAAAGTAATTTCATTACCTTAATGGATAACATGACTTACATCAGCACTTTTTAGGTAAAAAACTAACACGTTACTTTAATTTAAGGTTAAAAATTCACCCGTTTTACAACTTTCTTTTTTAAATGAGATTTTTTTTTTAAATCCTTTAATTTCCATAAAAAATTTTTTTAGTTTTTAAAATTGTAAAACAAATAATTTTTACATTAAATTTTTTTAGTTTTTAAAACTGTAAAACAAATAATTTGTACATTAATTTTTTTTTAGTTTTTAAAACTGTAAAACAAATAATTTTTACATTAAATTTTCTTTAGTTTTTAAAACTGTAAAACAAATAATTTTTACATTAAATTTTTTTTTAGTTTTTAAAACTGTAAAACAAATAATTTGTACATTAATTTTTCTTTAGTTTTTAAAACTGTCAAACAAATAATTTTTACATTAAATTTTTTTTTAGTTTTTAAAACTGTAAAACAAATAATTTTTACATTAAATTTTCTTTAGTTTTTAAAACTGTAAAACAAATAATTTTTACATTAAATTTTTTTTTAGTTTTTAAAACTGTAAAACAAATAATTTGTACATTAATTTTTCTTTAGTTTTTAAAACTGTAAAACAAATAATTTTTACATTAAATTTTTTTTAGTTTTTAAAACTGTAAAACAAATAATTTTTACATTAATTTTTTTTTAGTTTTTAAAACTGTAAAACAAATAATTTGTACATTAAATTTTTTTTTAGTTTTTAAAACTGTAAAACAAATAATTTGTACATTAATTTTTCTTTAGTTTTTAAAACTGTCAAACAAATAATTTTTACATTAAATTTTTTTTTAGTTTTTAAAACTGTAAAACAAATAATTTTTACATTAAATTTTTTTTTAGTTTTTAAAACTGTAAAACAAATAATTTGTACATTAATTTTTCTTTAGTTTTTAAAACTGTCAAACAAATAATTTTTACATTAAATCTTTTTTTAGTTTTTAACACTGTAAAAAAATAATTTTTACATTAAATGTTTTTAGTTTTTAAAACTGTAAAACAAATAATTTTTACATTAATTTTTCTTTAGTTTTTAAAACTGTAAAACAAATAATTTTTACATTAATTTTTTTTTAGTTTTTAAACTGTAAAACAAATAATTTTTACATTAAATTTTTTTTAGTTTTTAAAACTGTAAAACAAATAATTTGTACATTAAATTTTTTTTAGTTTTTAAAACTGTAAAACAAATAATTTTTACATTAAATTTTTTTTAGTTTTTAAAACTGTAAAACAAATAATTTTTACATTAATTTTTTTTTAGTTTTTAAAACTGTCAAACAAATAATTTTTACATTAAATTTTTTTTTAGTTTTTAAAACAAATAATTTGTACATTAATTTTTTTTCAGTGTGTTCTCTTAATGCTAAATAAAACTTTTCATTGACTATTTTTAATACATTTTGGAGTTATCTTTATTGTTCGATATAAAATTTTGATATTCCAATTTACTTGCCTCCTCACGAGGTCTGTGTTAGACACAAGGTCGGTTTTTAATGTTTAAAAAAAAAATTATATTGAATAAAGTTCAGTTTCAGTATAAATCGAATCATGTTCATTTCTTTTTTGTTAAATGCAATTTTTAAAGTTTTCTAATGCTTTTCTTTAAAAAACTCTTACTGATTATCGACAGTCTGACTGTTCGACCGATCTCACTTGTACTTACTAGCATGACGTCATTTTAAAGTGAACAGGCCATAGTTTACTTTTTACAAAGGTCACGGCCAACCTGAGTCGGGAGTTGGGTAGCAAGATGTTTTTTTCATATTACATTTAAATTTCTGCATGTTGGTACGGTTGGGGTAACAGGGAGCAGGAAGTGAATTTCAAAGGCAAGTGGTCTGAGGAAAGAATCTATCAGAGTAGAAAACCTTCCAGCATCTAGGGACCTCTACAGTGAAGGGGTGTGATTTTGCTGCTAGTTGGGTGGGTTGGGGGTATTTTCGTTGAAGGGGTGCAAGTTCAGTAAGTTCATCAGTGCACATTCTATGAAAGTACTTGTGAAACAAGCACAGGGATGCGACAGAGGCCGGAGATTGGCAGACAGTGCAAGACCTAGGTTAGAAATTCTTTTTTGCAACCTGTCCTAGAGGGAGATGCTAATGGTTGGTGCATCAGCTTAGATGTGGTAATAATAGACTGAACCAATCCCCCCCCCCCTCCGACATAAACGACAAAAAATAGGCTGTGCCGTGCATGAAATTTGCATAGCATCCAGTTGAATTGATAAAAAGAAAGGATTTGAAAATGAAGTTACAATGAACTGGAAAGTGGCAGGACGACGATTGTTCCGGATTTTTCGTTTTGTTTTGTGCGTTGATTTTTTCACAAGCTATTTCGGCATCATGATGGAAGACACGATTGTTCTGAAGCTAATACCAGAGTTTAGTGGTTCGAATCACAGCCAATCCATTATTGAATGTATTCAGAAGGCTGAGCTTGTGTGTTGGCTGTGCTCTGTAAAGAAAATAGAATGCATAATCTCTATGCATTTGACAGACGGCGCCTTTGCAGAGACCAATAATTGAGTGAAGAAAAAAAAGGGGGATTATGCCTACACAAAGGAAGTTTTATTTACAATGTTTGCCCTGGATTCCTATGTGGCGTATGTGCTGTTTGTGGTATGATCAATGCCCCCCCGGGTGAAATCGTAGATGTTTATCTGGCAGATCTGCAGAAGTTTTCTGTACCATTTGATGGTATGATAGACCGAGGCCCCAAAGCAGCCTTAGTCCATGTCCGACAGTTCCTACGAGCTTCTTCTTGAATGGAGGACATGAGCATTTCTCAGCATCTAGCTCAAGCGAGAGCTATACTGACAGATGACCCACCTGTACCTGCGTTAATTACAGCAGCCGTGGGGTCAATGCCAACCAAGGCAAGCCAGGCGAAGAGCACCGGGATAAGGTATTTCGAATGCAATGGAATTAACCACTTAGCTAGGGATTGTCTTGCTCGGCTCGACAGATGGAGAGCTCAGGACCCTCAACTGCGGAGAAGTGGTGCACGTTGTTACCGATGTGAAGAACTAGGCAACACTTCTCTGAATTGCCCGGGGAAAAGGTTTAGGGGGACGCCAGCTATGTGCCAGCTTCTTCCCCCAAACAAGATGTGAACTTGTCGCTGCCAACTATAAGAGTATTGATTTACTCCTCTCCAGGAGTTAGGCACAAGGCCAGTTTTTATCTTACTCCCACAAGTAAGATGTGACCCAAGGTCGGGTCGGGAAAGTGAGGTTTAAAAATTGCCTGGGCAGCGCTGTCGGCATTCCCCGGTAGGGGCTCCTCAGACAGTAAGCAATAAACTTACTCTTCCCCAAAGAGGGGAGGCAAAGCCTGGGAGGGTGGACCTCCTAGAACTGCACAGGACAGACCCATTGACCGGCGTAAATCAAGCCCCGAAGGACAAGACAATACCAGTATCGGGTGCAGTATCCATCGAAACAGATACTACACTTTGATCTTAGCCAAAAGGCCAAGAACAACTATAAGAGTAGCTGTGATGAGAAGTGTAATGGACTAAGTCACCCCCCCCCCCCCCCGACATACACGACAAAAAATAGCATGTGCGGTGCATGAAATTTGCATAGCGTCCAGGTGAATTGATAAAAAGAAAGGATTTGAGAATGAACTGGAAAGCGGCGGGAACGACGGTTGATTGTTAGACGATGTTTTATTTTGTGTGTTGCTTTCTTACACATGGACAAATGGTGACTCTATAGAGATATAAGATACTGGCAAATGTGAGAAGTTTTCTAGCCCGATAAAGGGAGCCTACCTTCTACAAAGCTCCTTTTTTTTTCAAGCCTTCACATATGATTTATCCTCTATTATATTACTAGTTGTACCCACCCGGTGTTGTCCAGGATGCAGATATGTAGACAGTATTTTTAATTTTTTTAAATTGGTTTCGGAAAAAAATAAAAAATACTGGAAACTATCTATATAAAAACACAACAACCTAAAATTACCAACATCACGTATGAAACCAGTGATAACATTTTAAAATGCTTAACGTAATGCGATTTTTTGTTCTGTGATGTCATTCCAGCATCGTTGAATTTAAATCGTCAATGACTTTCCTGGAACAATGCGAAACACATTCTCTGAGCATTTCTCTGCCGTCTTTTTGGAAAATTCTGTTCTTTCTCCAGCCTTTTTGTTAATTTGCTTTTGAGACCTGAGGATGATTCGACGAATAATCGAAAACGTCCGTGAAACCTATGGAACATTTGTTAATTTTTTTGCTTTTAATACAAAAAAGACCATCAGAAAAATTGAAAAAATAAGAAAAATTATAATTAAACAGACGAATTTTGTTATTTTTAACAATGTTTGCATAGATGAAAAAATGCTGCCTAAATACACACAATTCAAATATATATATATATATATATATATATATATATATATATATAATTATTAATGACAATATATGTATTAGCATATACTATCAGTGCCCTTTTACTTTGCAGTCTCCTTAAAAGATTCAGCTCAATGATTGTCAATTAGTGATAACAGGGCAAATATAAGTCAGTTCATATTATATTCCAATAACCATGGTTTTATTTTATTATTTTTATTTTTTCACATTTCCAAAAAACATAACATTTATGTGAGATATATTTTTAACGGTCCGTTTCATTTGTCTTGTGCCAAACAACGTTTTTATGTCAATATCGTCTCTGCAACATTACAAAATCATCAGAAAAATTCACAAAGAGTAAAAAGTTTTTGGATTAAAGTGTCTTGAAAAAACCTACACTATACAGTGGTTCATTTTTGGATGAAACCAAACAAAAAACAAAGAAAAAGGGCAAACTCACACGTGGAGGAACCCACTAATACGCCATTTTGAATTTTTTCGTTCAGAGCTAGTACATCCTAAAAGTTGTGCAGACATTTATAAATTTTAATTCAGTAATATTTCTTAAAATAGTTAATAAGTTCTATAATTTATTTATAAAAATTCTAATTCACTTGAGGGTAATTTTTTTACTTTCTAAAGTTACATCAATTAGCCTTCAGATGTCTATTTAGGTCATTTGGATACGAAACTCTTTTAAGTTCAACAGTTTAGAGCTAGTTTCATAGACTCAGCCATCCATTCAAGCAACTATTAAAATTGTTATACTTCCGTGTTTTTGTGGAAGATGTTTAGTATTTATTTATAAATCGTTTCAATCAATACTAAGATAAGCTTAATTACCAAGAATTCTTCACTTAAGTAGTGGGGGGAATTTGTCACTCACAACGAAAATATGTTATAGTTACCTAGACATGATTCCAAATACCGAAGGGAGCTATTAAATATTTATTTATTTATTTTATTTTTTATAAAATGATGTTTAAATACCTCATTTTAAAGTATTATGAGGATTCAAAAATACTTTTAAGGACATTTATACTTAAAGTTAATTGTGATTACATTTTAAATTTAACTCACAATTATCATGTGAATACCGACAAGCACCAATGTCAATATAAGGTCCCACTTTAATTGTATGCCTATATTTAATATTAGGTTGTGTTAAATATAAAACGTAATCACAATTACTTTAAGTATAAATGTCCTTAAAAGTACTTTTGAATCTTCATAATACTGTAAAATGAGTTATTTAAACATTCATAAATTAAGGAATGTACATGTAAAAGAATACATATCTAAACTAGCATGGAACCAGCAAGATAAAAAGCATTCAAACACCAGCATATTTAAGAAATCCAAATCGTATGATTGATAATAACTATATGAATTACTAAGCATATGTTATTTGATATGTTCACTTCAGCAATTTTTTTCAGACCCCTTATGACAGTCTGCATCGGTAACGGATGATTTCTACCAACTTTCACATCCCTAGATCTAATGGACTTTCAGTAGCTAACTTGTATGGAGTACTGTTGTCATATTTAGGCTGGTGAATCTCTGCCCCATTTGAGGGTTGTTGATAAGGTGCAGAAACGTATCTGTAATTTGATTGGCTCTCACTCTTTCTTCTTCTCTACACCCTCTCTCTCTCTCTCTCTCTAATAGGCATGATGTTACTAGTGTCAGTCTTTTCTATAAGTACTATTATAACATGTGTTCTTCAGAATTGTGTGATTTATTCCCTGCTTCCTTTGTTCCAGCTCGTTTGACTTGTTGATCTTCTTTTTTTTTATGGAAATCGTTCCAGACAAGGCATGAAGCCACTTAATGTAAAGAACTAACAAGAACAATAGATGATTATCGCAAAGGCAGGAGATGCCTATTGGCCTTAGGCTTGAAAAGACCAAGGCTATAGGTAGGAGGGAAACAGTCAGCAGGAAGAGAGTTCCACAAGCCTGCAGTTCTTGGAAAGAAGCTACTGGTCTTCATCAATTTGCTGTTCAGGTACCTCGTTATAATACATCTTCCCCTACTTCTGCAGTTTATGGACCGTGCTATATTTTAGATAGGATTTTCAAGTTAAATTCAATTTTTACGGTATCTTTTGTTTATTAAATTGTTAGGTGAAAGTACAGAATAGTTAACAAATCCCCCCCTTCCCATGTTAAGAATGGGTTTCAGCACGGTCCGTAACCTGCAGAAGTGCCCAACTTCCTATTCCAGTAGTTTCTTTCCGAGAACTGCAGACTTGTGGAACTCTCTTGCTGCTGACTGTTTTCCTTCTACCTATAGCTTTAGCCTTGAAAAGACTAAGGCCAATAGGCATCTCTTGTCTTGGTGTTAATCAACATTCTTTCTTTTAAGCTCCTTATATCAAGTGGCTTCATGCCTTGTCTGGAGCGATTTCCATAAAACAATAAAATTAAAAAGTAATAAAAAAAAAAATATAAACAGATGTCAGTAATTTTATTATAGATTTCCACAAATCGCTTAACTTGTAGTGCTTTTCAGTTACAATAACTTCGTTTTTGTGACAGCTGCTTCCGTGCAGATTAGTGTGGTCACATGTTGGCTTCGTCACGATCTGACAGCAGATTAATCTGTGTCAATGATTTAATTGATTTTAAGCAAGAAAACATTTGCATGAATAAACAGTTGACAGCACTAAATAATATGTTTTGTTATAGAACATCTTTAGACTCGGAGTGATGAAGCCGTATATATAGCTACCCGGCGTTGTTCGTGTATTTTTATAAAAAAAATAAACAGGACGATCACCCGTCCCATGACGGGTAAAATTTATTCCCCCGAAACATAACTGTTTTTAACTACTTTTATGTCCCATTACAAGGATTAAAATCAAGATATAATGATTCTAAACCTTATGTCTAGAATCCTTATTTGAATTTTGATCAAAATCCATGACATGACTTTGATTCTAAAAATGTTTAAAATTTAAGGCTTATGTCCCCTTACAAAGATTAAAATCAAGATATAATGATTCTAAACCGTATGTCTAGAATCCTTATTTCAATTTTGATCAAAATCCATTACATGATTTTGCTTCTAAAAATGTTTAAAATTTAAGGCTTATGTCCCCTTACAAAGATTAAAATCAAGATATAATTATTCTAAACCTTATGTCTAGAATCTTTATTTCAATGTTGATCAAAATCCATTACATGATTTTGCTTCTAAAAATGTTTAAAATTTAAGGCTTATGTCCCCTTACAAAGATTAAAATCAAGATATAATGATTCTAAACCGTATGTCTAGAATCCTTATTTCAATTTTGATCAAAATCCATTACATGATTTTGCTTCTAAAAATGTTTAAAATTTAAGGCTTATGTCCCCTTACAAAGATTAAAATCAAGATATAATGATTCTAAACCGTATGTCTAGAATCCTTATTTCAATTTTGATCAAAATCCATTAAATGACTTTGATTCTAAAAATGTTTAAAATTTTAGGCTTATGCTTAAGGGATTTTAAGAAGAAATTGAAAATCAGGGAATTGGTGCTGCGGACTGAAGGCCTGGGTGTGCCAAGTTCGAATCCAGTTCGTTCCACAGAAACACTTTCATCAAACCTACATCTGACCTTGTGTCTAACCTCCTAGAAACGAGGTAAATAAAATAACTATGGATCAAATTCAATGCAAATCTGAAATATTTGAATTTTCAAACGGGATTTTGTGCCTTTATTATGCCACCCTAAAAATCTTTTTAAATACTCCAAAGAAACTGAAATTTTGGGAATATTTATTAATTGATGTCTTATACTTATTATTCAAATTTTGTGTTCACATCGCTTGACCAATCATCACCAAACTTGATCAAAATATAGGTCATAGTTGAACTTAGAACTGATTTAATTTTGGGATATCTAGGTCAAAGATAAAGGTCAAGGTCATGGAAAAGTTAAAATACACACTTTTGGCGATAACTTTGTTTCTGTTCATCATAGGGACTCACTACTAGGCCTATATTGTAGCCAATGAAGTCCCGAGAGACAGATAAAATAATAATAATATTCAAACTGAATTAGATACTAGTGGGCCTACTTGGGAAAATAGGGTACTTAGTATTGGTTTACTCCTCTCCAGGAGTTAGGCACAAGGCCAGTTTTTATCTTACTCCCACAAGTAAGATGTGACCCAAGGTCAGGTCGGGAAAGTGGGGTTTAAAAATTGCCTGGGCAGCCCTGTCGGCATTCCCCGGTAAGCGCGCCTCAGGCAGTAAGCAATAAACTTACTCCTCCCCAAAGAGGGGAGGCGAAGCCTGGGAGGGTGAACCTCCTAGAACTGCACAGGACAGACCCAGAGACCGGCGTAAATCAAGCCCCGAAGGCCAAGACAATACCAGTCTATGGGGTGCAGTATCCATCGGAACAGATACTACACTTTGATCTTAGCCAAAAGGCCAAGAGCAAGCAGTAAATAGGGTACTTAGTAGCTGAGTGTGGTTTTAATGTAAGTTTTTTAACGAATTTTTGAAAGAGAATCAGTCCATGGGGTCAGGCTAGGGTTTCATTCTATTTTTCCTGAGTGACTAATGTGTTATTAGAACAAAAACTATGAAGAGCGATTGACCTTTGAGTTGCGCTGGACAATTTCTGTGGTGAAACCGGGGTGAAAAACACTCCGTAATAGATGAGATTAGGGGTGCCAATGAGTGTCAATGTTGGTTATAAGAGAATATTAACTTACACTCCACGAGAAGTCAAGTGTGGCCAACGAAGAGTTCCGGACGATGTGGAGATGAAAAATGATCATAAAAGAGAAAACATGATAAAAATGGTTGGCTCAATTTGGTTCTTGGAGTGGGAGAGTAAGACCTTGCTTGATCTTACAGATGAGAACGGAAAAAAATCCAGAGATATTTTTCGAATATAGGGGGGAAGGAATATTAGATATTGAGCAGGTAGATTCACTAGTATATAATTTAGTTAGTTGAGAATAATAGGAAATGTAAACTGCTGAAGGGTTAACCGAGGTCAGCTTGATGATTCAGAGTTAAAAATTACTTAGGCTGCGGGAATGTACTAGAAACGGACATGACGTCGCGTCTGTTTGGAAGCATGCATAGATGTCGGAGGATATGATTTATTTACTCCTCTCCAGGAGTTAGGCACAAGGCCAGTTTTATCTTAATCCCACAAGGTAAGATGTGACCCAAGATAGGGCTTGAAAAGCCAGCGCCCGAGAAGTGAGCACTCTGGCCATTAAAAATTGCCTGGGCAGCTCCGTCTATATTCCCCGGTAGGGGCGCCTCAGGCAGTAAGCAATTAACTTACTCCTCCCCAAAGAGGGGAGGCAAAGCCTGGGAGGGTGGACCTCCTAGAACTGCACAGGACAAATCCACAGACAGGTGGAATCAAGCCCGAAGGACAAGACGACACCGAGTGCAGTATCCATCGGAACAGATACTACACTTACTTCCTAGCCAAAATGCCAGGACATGAGCTGATAAGATATGACTAATTAGTGATAGCTGCTCTCTCTTCCCACCCCACACATAAACAAACTTATCCGTGATTTGGAATGAATATCATGTTGAATAAATGTCTTGCTGTCTTCCATCAGTTTTGTCAATTATTAAAGAAACTTTAATTACACGCCGGCATACGCTCGGTCTGAGAAGATCATGGCGGAGATGCGTACAGGAGGAAGGATCAGCAACCAAGGTATGAATAACAATTTGTAAAGTTTAATGTTTCTGTAATGATTATGGCAACTTGATTGCTGCATGTATGACACAAGGCTGAGAATAAAGGGGCTTTGATAATAATATTCATAAATGAATATTAAATTATATTTACCTGCAAAATCCGTCGTTTCGAGCTTATGCTCTCATCAGTGTTGAGGGGTGATAATTTCAGACGGCGTGAACCCGGTTAAAGTTAATGAGTAAAAAAAACTGTCGGACGAATCCATTTTAAGTATTTAGGGGAATTGAGAAGGCAAATAGCAAGTCAGACAACCCCCTGCCTTCAATCTATTTCCATAATAAGACGTTCGTTTTCATTTTTATTCTTTTTGCTTAATGTACCGATTCATAAACCCATGCTCTATTGATGGTGGAAGAAGTTTCGGAGGTGTTGTGTCCAAGTTTGAACTTATGCAACGTAAGGCAGAAGATCATGTTTTGGCATGTTCATCATTGAGGGTATTCTATGCTTCAAAAATATTTTCTATCTTAAAAAAAGTTACAAATTATTATTGAGAACGCATTAATTATTATATATTTTAAAATTCACTAGAATTAAACTACAAATTCTGTGTTTAAAATGACGTTTTAGGCAGCCATTATTTTTGTAACGGCCTAATAGTCTCTTGGTGGATTGTTCCTCTGTATTTATGATAGGTCTATGAAATATCCAAATGTAATTAGTAAATTCATTCTGGTAAAAAAAAAAATCTGTGCCTAACCTTCTTAGCCTCTTCAAATATTTATTCATATTTTTTTGTTTTATTTTACGGCATATCAACAATGTGTGGAGTAATATATATATATATATATATATATATATATATATATATATATATATAAAGATAGATAAAAGAAGAGGGATAAACATGTACGAATTACAAATTTATTTCAACTTCGATTGTTCAATGCAAGGTATACTTGGTAAAAAATATGTTTATTATTCTTTCCTTAAGCCAAGGCTTTTCAAAGATTAAAATCTTATCATCAGAGGAATTACATAGATAGATAATTTGGCAGTGGAAAAGCCAAAATTCAAAATTTGAAAAAATATTAAGTAATGGAAAGTGAGAAAGTGAGTGTAAAAAAGATATGGAGTCTGGCCAGTTGGTAAATGTCCGTTGATGAGGTGCCCAATGAAAGGAGATTTACAGATGGAAAAGAAGGGTTTTCGTGAAGGCAGCATAGAAAAAAGTTCTAGAATGAAGTAAATCCAATAGAGAGATGTTAAGTTCAGTCGTAGGTGGAGCGCACTTTTTTTATTTTTAAAAATTTTTCATTTTTATATATATATATATATATATATATATATATATATATATATATTTGTCGCTCCTCGTAAAATAAGTAGAGCACTCTAATGGTAGTACAAACACAGCATGACGTCACTTGCTTTATATGCATCATTCCTTCTTTAATAGAAGTAGAATGCCTCGACATCAAGCCGCTTTTATATGTGTTAAATTATCATTGTTTATCGGCTATTCAAATATTGGGCGCGCGGTTAACGACGTTGGATGTAAGTTGAAAAATACTTGTAATCCAGGGTTTCGAATCGTACGACCGGTAGTGAATAGTCATATCTCTATGCTGATGAGTCCTGATTGAAAAGGGACGAAACGTATACGTACATAGATAATAAACAACAACAAATATTTTATATATATATATATATATATATATATATATATATATATGTATGTGTGTGTGTATATATAGGATATATGCTCACGGTACTGTGTTAAATATTGGCAGAGTATAATTTTGTTAATTGAGAATGACAGTAAATGGGTTTCAGTCGGAGTCAGCTTTGTATACTCAGATTTTCTTTTGATTTTTTAATGATGGAAAGCTGAAAATAAATGTCCGTTGTAAACAATGCGGTGACTCTACAGTGTTGCATCAGTGAATGGACGAGAAAAAACCCAAGGCTGATAGAGACGAGACGAACGTAAAATATGGAGAAAATAATGCAAGAAGACAACTTTGGTTATAGCGTAGAGCGAGATAGATCTCGATCTCCCAGAGCAAGAAATAAGAGAGAGAAATAAAGGAAAGTAATCCCGAAAATAAAACCATCAGAAGAAGTACAAGATCTACTGAGAGTATAAATGTTTATGTTTCAGGGAGATGTAGTGATCCTGGCCATTAACCCTCTAGGCAGAGCTAGGTCAACTATTAAGCAAATTAAACACTTGCTTTGAGCATCAAGGGATGGGGTCACCACAGATTCATTATTTTATTATGTTCATAATTTGAACAAGAACATAAGTGAATAATGAGATGCATACAACTGCCTGACAACGTAAGGATGGGCAAAAGTCTAATCTGGGATTTACTTCTTTATACTGTATGAAACATTCCCGGAGTTATGCCATGGAAACGTTGATAGCTCAAAAACTATTTATCTGATTGGGCTGAAATTTTGCATCGTGGTTACTGTTGTCAAATGGCATCAGATTTATACATCAAATTTGGAAAAATCGGAAGTTAAAATTCCGTAAAAATTTCGAACAGGGTCAATGCCAAGGTCATGTAAGGTACCGGACTTCCTTGGCTACAATATGGACCAAGTAGCGAGTCTCTACAATGAACAGAACTAGAAGTCATCGCCCAAAATATTACTTTCACCTTTTATATCCCCTTGATCTATGATATCCTAAAATGAAATCAGTTCTCTGTTAGACCATTACCAATATTTTGACCAAGTTTGATGACCATTGGTCAAGTGATGTGACATTCGGCTGTACACAAACAAATATAGTTACAAACTTGACCAAAAACATAAGTGAAATGATTCTGGCTATTCAGTAGGCCTAATTAGCATAAGAGTAGGAAAGTGTGGGAAAGTTCATTTTTTTAAGCATCTTTAAAATTTTAAACTTAAAGAAAGAGGCAAAATGCCTTCAAAAACAAATGTGTTAGATGCAGATATTTTTTATTAAAATCAAAATAAAAAATCAAAACAATATTTTTTTTTCTTCTTTATCTTGACTTTTTTATCTAATAATTTCGCTTGATATAACAAGCCTCCTCAGAGCTTTAGACAAATAAAATGTGCGATTTATTTGCACCGTAGTCCACACAACATCAGACGTCACTTCTAGAAGACCAGGTAGGATTGTTACGAAAAAAAAACTACGGTTAATACCTTTTATTTGTCTAAAGCTCTGACGAGGCTTGTTATATCAAGCGAAATTCTTATATATATATATATATATATATATATATATATATATATATATATATATATATATATGTTGTGTGTATTTAGGCAGCATATTTTCATTTAGGCAAACATTATTAAATAACACGGAGTGCTTTTGCTTTATAAGCCTTTTTTTATTTTTTCAATTTTCCGAATGGTTGGTCCATTTAGTGTTTCGGTCAAAATAGTGTATGTAAGTTCGGTGGTTTCTTGTTTCATTTTCTTTCCTTTTACGTTCTAAGCACTTAGAACGTAATCAAATTCTTAGCGGTTAAGCAATCAAACTTTTGAATCTTGCACGCTCTTAGAACGTAATCACACTCTCATGTAACATCTCAATATTATAGACGCTAATTTTTTTAGTTGTAAATTGCTAGCCGTTATAATAAAAAAGAAGCTCAACAGTAAAGACATATTTTTAAAGACACCAAGACTAGCACCGCCTGAAGATGATTTGACAAATCAAATCGAAAATACTCGCGAAAAAGGAAAGAAATTTGTTTAGACAAGATCACCTAAAACAAGTCATGTCTTTCCATTTCATGGCAGTTCCTGAGAACCACAGAAACCTAACTGACCCTCTCTGCCTATCCTGCTGGAATATATATAGATATTGGTTTCATTAGTGGTAGACCATTTTCTGTGCAGTTCTAGGAGGTGCACCCTCCCAGGCTTTGCCTCCCCTCTTTGGGGAGGAGTAAGTTTATTGCTTACTGTCTGAGGCGCCACTACCGGGGAATGCCGACGGGGCTGCCCAGGCAATTTTTAAATGGTCAGATGGCTCACCTCTCGAGCGCTGGCTTACCTAATCCCACTTTCCCGACCTTGTGTCACATCTTACCTTGTGGGAGGTAGATAAATAACAGACCATTTTATTATTTTGCATTAATTAAAACCAATGTTTTATATGCAGCAAAACAGATACAATTAAAATATTATTAAAAACGCTGTAACTTTTAAATGCTAGAAGACGGTGGCTGAGGGTAAATCGTGTCACAGAAATCGGTTAGGGTTAACGAAAGGCTTGATTGTTTAAGTGTCTTTGAGTTATCCCCCTTGGGCTGAGTCATCTCCTTATATGATGTGAGCTCCCCTTTTAGTTTGTTGTTGTTGCTTAGCAAGATGGCGGTTCATGGGTGTACGGTTGCAGGAAACAAGTGACCTGGATTAAGCAGAGCATAGTTTATGTTACTAAATATTAGTTTGTGGATACTAAAACCGTACAGGGGGTTAGACACAAGGTCAGGTGTGGGTTTTGATGAAAGTGTTTCTGTGGAACGAACTGGATTCGAACTCGGTACACCCAGGTCGTCAGTCTGCGTCGTTAACCACTTAGCCACCGTTTGTGCAAGTATACAGTAGGCGAAACCAACAGACTTTTCTCACATTAAAAACCGACCTTGTGTCTAACTCTGCCCCTTACGAGAAGGCAAATAAATAAGGACAGAATGCCGCACTTCAACTCCAAGATGGTAGACTAGAGACTCCATCATCAAGACAAGGGTCATCAGACAAGAACCAAGTCATGTCAGCATGGTGCCAATTTGTAATTGGTTACCCATCAGCTATGTAATATCTATGCACAAAGCCATAACTGTTACTTAGTAGTCGAAACCAACAGACGTCAAGATTTTTTAATTGTTTTTCATTTGGATGCTACGCTTGAGTTTCATATGTGATTCTCGAATGTACGCAATAATTCATGCCTTGCGCACATATCGATATTATTGTGAAGTTCATTAAATCTTGTACAATCTATACTATGTTCTGTAAAGCATGACGAATTATTGAATGTTATAGTTTGTGATACGTAGGTGAAATTGTGAACTTTTTCAATGAGTTTATTGACAATTTTAAACAGTTACTAGTTGTCGTACGTGATTCCGCTAGAGAACAAATTTGTGAATGTAATGTCGAAGTATTGTCGGACACCTCCGACGAGCTACAGATCTTGTCTGTCGTTACAGCATATCACCAAATTTTGGCCATTTACTACTGAGTATTTACTTCTTTTCCAAGGCAGGAAGATCTGGCACAAGGCTGGAAGTGGGGAGAGTCAAGCCAGCGCCCCTAAAGAAGGAGCACTTTGGCCTATTAAAAATTGCCTGAGCATACTTTGTCAGCATTCCTTGATCGGGGCTCTTCAGGCAGTTAGCAATAAATTAACTCCTGCCAAAAGAGGGAAGGCAAGGCCTGGGAGGGTGGACCTCCTAGGACTACCCAGGACCAATACCACAGCCCGACACATAAAAAGCCACCAAAATGGCCCAGTTTCTGCCGAACTGATTGTCAAGAACGGATCCTCGACTGATATCTTCCAGAGTCTCTGAGCAACAGAAGCCGCTCCGAGCCTACTGTAGCAGAATACCTATTGCAAACGATCCATTGTATACAATTAATTGAACACATGTTGCTATTTTACCAGTTGACAGAGATATGTCTAATATATCATTTCAAGAATGAAAAAAATAAATCAAATATGTTCATGGTAAAAGTAATAAATTCATTAAAATAGAAGAGTTCATATTTTTTATTTTAAACTAAATGTTTATTTATGAATTTATGAACTCTCTGTTCTGATTTTATTTTTATGAATAAATATCGCATCTAAACTTGCTTTTCAAGGCTTTTAGCCTCATTTATTATTGAATTCTTGAAAAGATATTTAAAAAGGAAAAAAAATATGAACTCTCCTATTTTAATATAAATATCACGGGCATGCGCGTCACCTCATATTTAAAAAGTGAGTGAGCTGTTAATACCAACACCACGTCCATTTTCCATTCTTACGGACTGCTACAAACATACGGAACTGTTACAGTCTCTAACTTTGACGAAGCTAGGTATCTAGCGAAATGATTAGTTAAGAGATCAAAGTAAAAAATGAAAAAAAAAAATCTGTTCTGATTTTATTTTTATTAATAAATATCGCATCTAAACATGCTTTTAAAGGCTTTTAGCCTCATTTATTATTATTAAATTCATATTTTAAAATATGATTTTTAAAATATTTTTCTTACTTTTCAACATGTAGATATTTGATTTTTTTCCCCCCTTTCTCCAACTTTCCTGAATATTATTACTAATTCAGCAGTGACAATCAAATATGTACACTTTCGATGAACAGATACAAGTTTTTTTTCGCTCGCTCCTTTTCATGCTGTTTTTCTCTTTGTTCATTCTGCTGCTGCTTTTGGCTTCTTCTCAACACTTTTCTTCCCAATCTAAGTCATTTAAGGACGACTGTCTTCGCGTCACTTAGGAGGGGCGTTCAATAAGTAATGCCCCTGACCCATAGCAGTAGATTAATGAAACTTGGCACAGTTATTAGTCTTTCTCTACATAGGAATCACTCAGAGTTATGCATTTCTCCCATCGTTTGATGCAGCTCTGGACACCGTTTTTGTAGAACACCCCAGCTTGGTCCTCCAACCACGTCGTAACTTCAGAAATCAAGGCTGCATCATCTAGAAAACGCTTTCCTTTCAAAAACAACTTCATGGCTGGGAAGAGATGAAAGTCAGAGGGTGCAAGGTGAGGGAGAGTAAGCGGGATAGGGGAGGATTTCATAGCCACACGCCCGTGCTTCTGATCTGGCGACATGCGAGTTGTGGATCGGAGCGTTGTCCTGCAGGAGGAGGATATTTTTGCTGATCTTGTCCCGCCTCTTGATTTTGATAGCTTCTCTTAATTTCATCAAAAGTGAAGCGTAATAGGCTCCTGTAATTGTGGTACCCTTTGCCAGGAAATCTGTCATCACTACTCCGTCCTGATCCCAGAAGACTGTGAGCATGACCTTGCCAGCGGAGGGCTGCACCCTTGCCTTCTTTGGAGGTGATGAGTCCAAGTGTTTCCACTGCATTGACTGGGCTTTGGTCTCTGGATCATAGTGATGGACCCAAGTTTCATCCTGTGTAATCAGTCTTTTGAAAAAATTTGACTCATCTTCTTGGCACATCTCCAAATTCATCCTCGAGCACTTGATGCGTTATTGCTTCTGGAAAGGTGTGAGCAACCTGAGAATCCATCTGGCAGACACCTTATGCATATGCAAATGGTCATGAATGATAGTTTCTACAGACTCTGTACTAATCTTGACTTCTTGGGCTATTTGGCGAATGGTAATGCGTCGAACTTACAAAATGGCAGACTCAACTTGAAGGACAGATGCTTCATCAATGGCAGAAGAGGGACGACCAGGTCTGGGAGCTGTTTCCACAGACTTCCGGCCATGTTTGAATTCACGATGCCAGCGTGTTACAAGGTCATATGATGGGGCATCATTACCATAAGTTTATTTCATTTCATCAAAAGTCTCTTTTGGTGTGTGTCCTTTCAAATACAAAAACCGGATCACTCAACTGGCTCCATTTCACACCTGACTCAGTTCAAACACCTGTAAATCAGAAACCACAATTAGTTCAGAGCTGTTTTTTGCAACATAACCCATACAGATAGAAATCATTACACATGCAAAATTTCATCTAGATCAGACAACTGGAAGTGGGACAGGGGCATTACTTATTAAACGCCCCTCGTATTTAAATCTATACTTTATGTTCTACACATATACCCTCATTGTCATTGCTGGTTTAATATTATTAAACTGGGCTAGACTTCAGGAGAGATGGATAAAAATGATAGATTATTTGGTCTATTTGTAACTAGAATAAAATCGAGTCCGAGATGGGTATATTTGCTGATGACCCAATGCTCTATTCTCAACATGTGGGCAAATTAAACGCACACACATCCAAGATAATTGGTGAATCCTTAGAAATTGACCTCCAGTCTCTAGTGGAATGGCGCCAAAAATGGAATGGTTACATTTAATGCTACAAAGACAAAACCCCAATTCCTTTAACAATTATAAAAAAATCTTTTCAACCACCGATTACCATGGCTGATAGCACTCTTCCCGAAAGTCCAACGTTTAAACTCCCGGCCTAATATTCACAGTTAACATGGAATGGAATAGGTACATAGAAGATGTTGCCAAGGCTGCTGCAAAGAAGGTAGGCTCCCTTTACCGGGCTAGAAAACTTCTTACACCTGTCAGTATCCTATATCTCTACAAAGCCACCATTCGCCAATGGATGGAGTATTGTTACCACATCTGGGCTGGTGCACCAACCACTAGCCTCTCTCTCTTGGACATGGTGCAAAACAGAATTCATAACCTACTAGGTCCCACACTGTCTATCAAGCTCCAGCCCCATGTTGCATTACAGCAGTTTTGCATCCCTGTGCTTGTTTTACTGCCGCGAAATGTGTTACGATGCACTTACTGCACTTGTATCTCCCTCAGTATGAATACCCCGACCCACCCGATTAGTAGCAAAATCCCACCCCTTCACTGTAGAGGTTCCTAGATGTCGGAAGATTTTCTATTCTGATAGCTTATTTCCTAGGACAACTTGCCTTTGGAGTTCCCTTCCTACTCTCTGTTTCCCCAACAATACTAACATGCAGAAATTTGTTTTGATTTATGCTTGATAAAATTTCAAAAGAATATTTCCTTTAACATTGAGGCCAAAAATGGATGGATACATTTAATGCCGCGAAGACAAAGCTTCTTTCCTTTAACAATTGCAAGGAACCTTTTCAACCACCGGTTGTCATGGCTTATATAGCACTCTTCCCGAAAGTTCAACGTTTAAACTCTTCGGCCTAACATTCACAGGTAACATGAATTGGAATAAAAACATAGAAGATGTTGCCAAATCTGCTGCAAAGAAGGTTCGTTCCCTCTACCAGGCTAAGAAAACTTCTAACACTTGCCAGTATTCTATATCTCTATAAAAGCCATCATCTCCCCATGCATGGAAAATTGTTGCCAAATATGACCTGGTGCTCCAACCACTGGTCTCTCCTTTTTGAACAGGGTGCAAAACAGAGTCTCTAACCTAATAGGTCCCACACTGTCTACTAAGCTCCATCCCCTGTCCCATCACCGCAATGTTGCATCCCTGTGCTTGTTTTACAAGTACTTCAATGGAATGTGCTCCAATAAACTTACTGAACTTATAACCCCTAAACGAAAATACCTCCGACCATCCCAACTAAAAGCAAAATCATAACCCTTCACTATAGGTTGAGGTCTCCAGATGTCAGAAAACTTTCTTTCCTCGAACCGCTTACCTTTGGAATTCCCTGCCTGCTCCCTGTTTTCCCGACCGTACCAACATGCAGAAATATACATGTAATGTGAAAAGACATATTGCTGCATCCCCACCTCCACACTTAAGATGCCGCTATAAATCTGGCCCCTAATTTACAGTAGTCCCTTACGTGTCAGTGACAATGTCCCTTGTTTGGCGTGAATTGAAGTAAATACTTGTTATCTGTAAAGAATAAAATTTGAATTTGAATTTTAATAATTTTAATTTTTAATAATTTGAATAATTTTAATTTTTAATAATTTTAATAATTCTAATTTTTAATAATTTTAATTATTAATAATGGTATTGATAATGAAGTGCCAAAGGGGGGGGGGGGAGGATAGGCGTTTCTTAAAAAAATAATGTTTTAAATCCATGATACTTCCACAAGGAGAATTTCTTTTTAAATTGTTTGTTCCAGATTGACAATTACTTGGCAACGCGTCAGTTTTTTTTAAATTAAAATTTCTTTTTTTTTTTTTTTAAATGGAAATCGCTCCAGACAAGGCATGGAGCCACTTAATGTAAGGAGCTAAAAAAAAAAAAAATACTATGCCAATATTTTACGCATACTTATAGGTCAGGGGCGATAACTAAGTATGACCGAGTTATTTGCCCTTCTCGTCTGCTCAGAATGTCTTCCATTATTATATTGTTTACGTTTGGTTGTGTTTGAATAAAATCTCTTTGTACCTTCGAACGGTTTCGTGTGATACTTTTATTTATTGGCGTGGTGGAGGCAGGTATTCATTTAACGGTCACCAAAAACATAACTACACTTTTGTACACCCTCCGTCAAAAATGACGGGGGGGGAGGGGGACAATATGCTTTACCAGTGTTCGCACCTCGCTATTTATCTAGATATGACTAAAATATTCATATGAAATCAGAATTATGTCAGTAAGTTTATTTTTCATACACAGATGATCATTTCTGATGACTTAAGATAAAAAAATTAAATAAAGAAACACTCACTTTTTAATTAAAATAAATTTTTAAAAAAATCATTTTTATCGCCGCTACACGATCTCTTTTTTTTCTTTCAGAAAAGTCGAATACTGCAACAAGGAGAGTTAAATCACTTATAGTACCGAGTGGTTTTGAATTAAAAAACGTTTATGTTTTGTATTTTTTGGACAGCTGCTACAATGCCGTGGGAGATGCGGTCAATATATAGAACGTTTTTGCACTGTCCAGGGGTCTTTATTTACGACCACCATTTGGCGTATGTCCTAATTCTGTTGTTTGACCCCCCACCCCCGCAGAAGTAGAATTACAGACGAGCCAAGATGTTGGTATTGTTGTATACTGCGTATGATTGCAAGGGCGCAAAGAATGACAAATAACACTGTTGAGTTTAATCAACTGAATATGTCTTTTCTTCCTCGTCTTTGTGGTTCACTGCATACCACTATGTCTCACTCTAACACGCAAAGTTTAACAAACACGTTGCCAATTTCCTTCTTTTCGTTTTTTTTATGGTACTGGTACAGTTTTTGAACCAGACAAAATCGACTTTTCATTCGGCCTTTTTCGACTGAAGATTCCGAAGCGTTTATCCAATCAGAAGGTGAGATAAGCAGACGACAAGTTAAATCGTAAATTGGCGATTGTCAAGAATTTCCAACAAAGAAAAAAATGGTGAAAAAAAAACAAACATAGGAATAGTCAATAAATAACTGTTACCAAAGACAATAAAAATAAGTTAGGGTTAAGTTAGGTTTAGGTTAGTATTAGGATACAAAAAACGGTTCGGTTTTTGTCTGGTTCAAAAAAACTTTTTTTAAAAATTTAACTTTCTGTTGAAAAAAAAGAAAGAAAAATGATAGTGGTTTAATTAATTTTTTTCGTCAGAAAATATATTTTTTTCTCCTAAAAATAAACCTACGGTGAGTGTTTTTCTTGCTTTAAATGTTGTTTCATTATTTTTTTCTGTTGGAACGCCGTCTCGTTTTGATTTTGACGCCGGTTCGTTTTCATTCGGCTTTTACGTAATTCTGCGTCGGCAAAAGTCGGTTTTGTCTGATTCAAAAGCTATACCAGTTAAACATTTTTATTTTTTTAAAACCTGTTTGGTTCTGTTTGCAGAATTGGTTTCCCAGTCTCGTTTAAAACTCGGATACTCACAGGATGGACCACGTGGAGGTTACCAACATCTGTAGTTAAACAAAATGTTCGATTGTCGTTCTGGTTATAATTCAATCTTAGATTCATCATTCATGGTGAAAGTGATGCTATGCATGAATCAATGGTCGTTGCCAGAGAGAAATCAATAGTAAGCAGCTGTTGTGATAACGCAAAATCATTGTAATTGGTATTGAGGGACAGAGTTGGACGCCAGGGAATCGAGGAGTAATCATTGATGATTAGTTGTGTGAAAACTCCTAGTGAGTAAAGAAAAAGAAAAACATAATAATAATAATAATAATAATAATAATAATAATAATAATAATAATAATAATAATAATAATAATAATAATAATAACGTGTATAAAAAGTATATATTAAATTTAAAAAAAACATCAAGGGAAATAATTCATATATAAATTATTTGAGTTACTTCCCCTGCTTTTTATTACATAACCGCACACTATATATATTTATTATCTAATTACACACACTAATATATATATATATATATATATATATATATATATATATATATATATATATATATATATATATATATATATATATATATATATATATATATATGAGTAAGGCTACCAACATTTGTAAAAAGTTTTTTTTCAACATTTATTTATTTTGTTATTTTATCATTTTAGAATTTTATATAACGCGTTTCAAGCGGTGGTTCGCTATCATCAGATATGTAAATCCATTTGACGTGTGTGTCTTTCGATTTGAAAGAGTGTTGTTTCATTATATATATATATATATATATATATATATATATATATATATCAATTTCTTAACGGTTTACACAGTCAAACTTAAAAATCTCTCATATGTGTAGAACGCCATCACGCTCTCATGTACATTTATGGTGAGCTACGATGTTCACTCTTTCGCTGCCGAAGGTTCAAGTGCCCCGAAGCATTTCTGCGCATGCGGCTGGACGCGCGTTTTTACAAAATAAAATTGTAAAATTCAATAAATTTATTTTGGACCAATCAGATGATTTTCCAAGTTGGTCCGGAATTCTGTGTCTGTGGGAGCCGATGAAAACCTTTAAAAGAGATGTGTATTTTCCAAAAAGACTAGTTGATTAAAAATTCAGAGATAGTGTTTGAAAATAAGTCTGCTGTCTGCAACTCTACTCGACTCAAACAAGACTACACAACACTCTCAATATAGCAGTCAGCAAATCAGCCAAGGTAGGCGAACACACAGACACAGAAACAAAAACAAACTTTTGCATTTCCCTTTTTATCGTCTGCTCCTTTAAAAGTAAATTTATGAAAATAACTATTTAAAAACTTCTCATTGAACTTTATACTTTGATTAATTTTCTCCAGTCATTGACTCAGTAAAATTTATTTCATATATTTGAGTGAGAAGTTTTCTCGATTTTTCAGACCAGTGGATTTTTCACAGCTCTTGAGTTATCGATTCAGTCTTCCTCGATATCTCAAATTCATTCCCCTTTTGTTCACCAAAAGACATTCATAAAAGAACTATCATTTTCAATGAAAAAGTTTCCTTAAAACTTAATAAATATTTTTCCTTTTGTAAATTGAGAGTTTACTTTGTTTATTTTGTTTATATCATTTCTACGAATTACCTTCGATAATTCGTCCCGTCCGTCTCTCACTCTCTTTCCTTTCCCTTCTCCCACATAATAAATCTATAAGAACAAACTAAAATCCTCATAGGCCAAACTGGTTTCATCGGCTCCCACAAACACAGAATTCCGGACCAACTTGGAAAATCATCTGATTGGTCCAAAATAAATTTATTGAATTTTACAATTTTATTTTGTAAAAACGCGCGTCCAGCCGCATGCGCAGAAATGCTTCGGGGCACTTGAACCTTCGGCAGCGAAAGAGTGAACATCGTAGCTCACCATACATTTCAACTTCACAGACGCTTTTTCAAGTTACAAACTACTTGCCGTTATAATTCAAAAATGAGCACAACAGTAAAGTCATAATTTGTGAAGACACTAAAACTAATACCGCCTGAAGATGATTTGACGATTCAACTCGAAAGTACTTGCAAAAAATAAAAAAGAATGGAACAAGAAACCCATGGATCATATTTACATCAATTTGACCGAAACATTAGATGGACAATTCGGAAAATTGAAAAATAAAAAAAGAAAAAAAAAAGTCGCATCAAACAAAACCACTCCGTGTTATTTAATAATGTTTGCCTAAATGAAAATATGCTGCCTAAATACACACAAATATATATATATATATATACAGGGTGGGCCAAAATAAGGGTCCTATCCTTGAATTTGAATAACTTCCACAAAATAGAAGTTAAACTCACCAAACTTTATGTGTGTGTAGACTGACCCTTCGGAGATTTTTTGAAATAAACAAAACAAATTTTAGCCGAAAAACACTTCTTAAAACTTACAAAAACTAAAGTATTGTTTTTTACACTGTTTTGAGTTTTTTAAGCAAAAATAATGTTTTCTAAATGAGGGTACGTTCCTTAGGGCTAATACGGCTCATGCTTGCTTCGGAAGGGGTCCTTTACTTATTCTAAAAAAAAAAAAATAATAAAAAAAAATCAATAAATAAAAAAGTTATGAATTTTTAAAAATAGGACCCTTATTTTTGCCCACCCTGTATATATATATATATATAAAAGTACAGTGTATGAATCATAATACATGTGGGCATGCGTATGAAGGGGCATCAAGTGTATTTTTAGCGTATTTCGAGAAATACAAGGGTTTAAAGGATTCAGTTTAATAAATGTTTGAATGAACAAAAACAACAACAATAATAACAACAATATTAATAAATTTAATTTACAAAACAGCATCAAGGGAAGTAATATTCGCAAATAAATTATTCGAGTTATCTCCCCTGATCATAAATAAAACTGACATCTGGTCTTTGCTTACTTGTATACCCAACGCAGTTTAGTGCCGTAAACGTGATAATTGACAATAATTTTCACGTTTTTGTGAAGCGAATTTTGTGTGTAAATATATAAAAACAGGTTCAAAATATTGGGCATCTTTTACGAGACTCAGCAGAGTAAAAACGCTAAAAAAACAAATATACAACAAATAAAAGTAACTGTAAGCTGTAAAAGTTAGTTTCAAACTTGCATGTGCTATTTGTTTGTATTTTAAACCCGTTTGAAGTGCTATTTATCAGAAATTTAAGTTCAACACACGGTTTTCGAAGAATTCAAAATGGCCGCTCTACGTAATAATATAGAGGGACTGGCCGGCATTTTTCTTTGAGAAACTAGATGTTTTAAAAAACAAGAAATTTTTTTTTTAACATCTAATAAAAAGCCATTTATACTACGTAAAAATACAAACAAATTACATAGGTAAGTAGAAAAAATGTCTATTCTAGACATAAGTCAACTTTACTTGTTGCAAATTTATGTTTTTAAACTCTTTCTCGTTCTTTTTTTTGGACCCCGTTCGCGCCTCTGCTGAGCGTCGTAACATATACCCAAAATATATATTAGAATTATTTATTTATACATTATTTATTATTCGGTATTATTGTAGACGAAGACCTGCAGCTAAATGACCGCCCTAAAATGAGATTTTACTCATTTGAAATAACAACAAGAAAAAAACAACACATAATTATTTTAAAATTTAGAGTGGGTGATCAGTTTCGCATATAAATTAAACGTAATGTTTCTCTTTTTTTTTCTTTGTTGCTGACCAGCGACCGGACTTAGTGGCAGTATTAAGATATTTTTTTTGGGGTGGGGGGGGGGGGAGGGGGCTGGACAGCTGTTACCACCTGGACTCAGGGTTAGTGATTAGTTTGAATGAGTTTAAAAAAATTTATTTTGGAAGAGGGGGCTGTTGCCATCCGGACTTAGAGTTAGTTTGTAGAATTAAGGGAGTTTTCTTTTGGGGGGACGGAGAGCGGTGCCACCCGGACTCAGGTTTAGCGGCAAGAGTAAGAGAGGGATTCTTTTTCGCCAAGTTTTCCAGCCAATAATAAATACTTAAAAAAAATATTTATTTTCTAAAACGTTTTTTTAAATCTGTTTTTTTTTTGTTTTTTTTTAAATGTTTCTGAAATATTCTTTTTAAAAGTTTTCATTTCAATTTTCTTTTTGATAAAATAATCTATTGTCAATAATTAATTTTTTAAATGATGAAAAGTAATTATTTTATTTTTATCACTGACTTTTGAGTATGAAAAAAATCTCACTCCTAAATAAACGCACACAATTTATCACCTTGCGGTTATATGTTTTTTAATTTTTTATTTTTTAAAGCTATCAGGTTAGACTATGGCCAGGAAGTGGGTGATCATTTTACATTAAATTTATAAGCGAAATTGATCTCCCAAACTAAATTCTAAATTAATTGCTTTGTGTGTGTTTATTTACACAATCACCGGAAAGAGTAGGAATCTAATTTTTTTAGGCAGAGGAGGTTGGGGTTGTGATAATTTTGCTTAGGGTCCTCAACGATACATTTACTGTTTAATCTGCTGTAATTTCAGTCGATATTTTTTTTTAACTCTTTTTGACTTGGTGCTTTCGAACTTTTTGTGTCTGGAGCAAATTCGTTTCGGTTATTTTCCGTTTTTTTATTGTCTCCTTTTAACAATGTCAAGTCATCTGCAATATTTTTTCCCCAAACATTCTTTCGCCCATAAATATTTTGTAAACAAATTCCGATACTCTTATAGCTGACGCACCATGTTTCCGTGACTTCGCGTCGTCAACGATCGGGCAGGTCTCGGAATCGCCCGAGAGTCGACGAAACTATTAACCAAGAAGCCGATAACTGTTTGGAAGAAATTAATCGCGTTCAATAAAAAAAAAATAAAAAAAGAAATAAATGAATTTCTATAATTTCTGTCAGCTCGTTGAATTTCCCGAAGTACTATTTTAGTTTTTTGGAAAAAAATGTAAAAAAAAACAAACAAAAAACAAAACAAAAAAAAACAACAACAAAAAAAAAATGAATTTCTATAATTTCTGTCAGTTCGTTAAATTTCCCGAAGTACTATTTTAGTTTTTTGGAAAAAAATGTAAAAAAAAATCTCCCGAAGTACTATTTTAGTTTTTTGGAAATAAATGTAAAAAAAAAAATCTCCCGAAGTACTATTTTAGTTTTTTGGAAATAAATGTAAAAAAAAATCTCCCGAAGTACTATTTTAGTTTTTTGGAAAAAAATGCGAAAAAAAATCTCCCGAAGTACTATTTTAGTTTTTTGGAAATAAATGTAAAAAAAAAATCTCCCGAAGTACTATTTTAGTTTTTTGGAAAAAAATGTAAAAAAAAATCTCCCGAAGTACTATTTTAGTTTTTTGGAAATAAATGTAAAAAAAAAAATCTCCCGAAGTACTATTTTAGTTTTTTGGAAATAAATGTAAAAAAAAATCTCCCGAAGTACTATTTTAGTTTTTTGGAAAAAAATGCGAAAAAAAATCTCCCGAAGTACTATTTTAGTTTTTTGGAAATAAATGTAAAAAAACAACAAAAAAAACAACAAAAAAAACAACAAAAAAAACAACACAACAAAACAACATTTGCTTGATAAATCAAACAAAATCATCTTTTGAAACTTTCCGGTTCACAAAAAAAAACAAACAAACATTTTATTTAAAATCATTTGATTAACAATGGTTCCTTTGACAAAAAACAAACAAAAATAAACATAAATATTTTGTTTGTTCTTTATTTTTATATATGTATTCTAGTTTGGTTTTCTTCGTCGTAATTTATCGGCTACCGGTTTTCAATTTAGCGTTTAGCAGTTTACACTTAGTCAACTCTCGTGCGCTGCCGTAACCTGCCCGAACGTTGACGACGCGAAGTCACGGAAACATGGTGCGTCAGCTATAAGAGTACCGAAATTCCAATAAATTATTTTTCAAAACATTCGTTACAGTCTTCTAACCTAATCTTAACACTAACCCTAACTGGCAGCCAATCAGATTCAGGGTTAGTGGTGGAAAAAAAAATGTTAACTGCTTAAAAACGCTAGAATGTCCCGGAAATAGGGGATCATTTTACGTTAAATTTATACTGATCCCCCACTCGAAATCTTATTTACTGATTCTCCACTCGAAATTCTAAAATAATTGGTTTTGTTTTTGTGACAAGATTTTCAGGGTGTTTAGACTTAATCGCCCCCAAAAAGTAGAATCTCATTTTGGTGGAGGTGGGAGTGAATCAGCAGGGATGTTAATCCACAAATGTAAAAAAACAAAAAAAAAAAACACAAAAAAAACATAGTTCTTGCTACGGTCTTTATTTTTTTTAGGTAAAGAAAATAAATAGCATTTTACTTACGCTGAAAGAGAAACTCGGGAGATGCGTAGATGTGGCACCGGGACAGACATTTTAAAGCAGGGCGAGTCTGGTTTGACAATTAAGAAAAACAAATAAAATAAAAATTAACATTCACTCTATCGCACGACATTGGGGGACGTAGCAAGTTCGAATTTGAATGCAACTTAATATTTAGGATTTAGGTTTGTTGAATTACTGGAAGCTGAAGGTTACATTTGTTACAGTACCGTAGGGCCCCATTATGCAAGGCACAGTAGGTTAACTAGTATCAAATAGCTAATTTTGTTATTGAAAAATAGGTTTTGTTTCGGGACTCAGAAGTGAGTCAGAGAAGAGTTTGATCCAAGAATAGTCATAATAAATTTAGACACCTGACGTGACCTTTGAGTCAGAGATCAGAGTGAGTCGTTTTTGTCCCCATCTCGTGCGTGGGAATGATGATCACGTCACCACGGAGAACAAGAACTTAGCTTTTTAGAATCAGTCTGAGCTTAGAGGCGATACCGCCCAGACCGGGTGCGAGCATGTAGCCGGCAAACCGGTAAGGCCCCGCTCTGGGAGGGCAGAAGATATCCCAAAAGGAACCAGAAAATAGCCGAAGTATGAGAGAGTCGAAACCGGAATCCCCCTGACAGCAAGCGAACTAAGAAATAAGAAACTTGTGTGAAAATAAAGAAACTTGTATGAAATTTCCCTTCAAAAAAATTCGTGTCTCGTGTATTCATTCTGTCTGAGACAGACCTCTTCCTTCGATCAAGACGACACAGCCAGCGAAGACTAGACGAATCACAGGCCAAAGAAGAGAACAGAAGATAAGGTAAACCTTGAGATTCATTTGAGAATAACTTTTTAGGAACTTTAAGAAATGTATAATGAACTTTCCGTGATTTGATATAAGTTGAACTGAAGCGTTTATAAATGGTAAAAGAACTCTTTCGAGACTGTGAACAGTACGTTTTTATATGTGGAATAAGATTTATAAAAGTTATATGTGAACATTATGTTATTTGATGCCGAGAGCGTTAAGAGACGTGTCGCAAAGGAACAAATTCGTTATTTGAAAAATAAGATCTGTAAACAGTTATCGTACGTATAAATGAACAACGGTCGTAATTGAAAAAGGCTTGAGATGCCGTGAACAGATTCGTGATTTTAAAAAGGCCTGAAGGGCCGTAAATTGATACGTGAAGATTTAAGACTGTGGTTACGAAACGTATAGAGTAAAATGATATGAGTAGACATGTAGGCGTGTATCGTAACACATTCGCTAACAAATATTTACCTGCGAAGAAACCGAATTATTACGAAAATAAATGCCATGTAGGACGTCGATTACTATGGAGCAGAAGATTATCACGGACGAGGGTCGGTTAACTCTTGTATTGTGTGAAACTGCAAGTTGCGGGTGCAAGATATAGACCGCTTCTCGTCTACCATTCGGAAAATCGCAGAGAATTTAAAAGCCATAAGATCACCATAGAAAAGATAAACATTTACGCGGAGACCAACCATAGTGTATCGACCATCAAACAGTTCTTTATAGAATGGTTGAAATATCCGTTGGTCATGCGGCAAAAAATATCTCACCGAGAGAATATTTTAATCGTATTTCTTTTTTTTGCGATTAAAATTCGCCTAGATAATTTTCTAAATAAGTGTTAAAAAAAATCAAAAAGCAAAAAAATCATCACCACCAGCAGCAGATGCATCATCATCATCATCATCATCATCATCATCATCATCATCATCATCATCATCATCATCATCATCATCATCATCATCATCATCATCATCATCATCATCATCATCATCATCATCATCATCACCAGCAGCAGCATCATCACCAGCAGCATCATCACCAGCAGCAGATGCATCATCATCATCATCATCATCATCATCATCATCATCATCATCATCATCATCATCATCATCATCATCATCATCAGCAGCAGCAGCAGCAGCAACAACAACAACTACAGCAACAACAACAGCAACAACAACAATGTGAAAAAAGAAATATTAAACTCAGTTATGGGTAAAATATTTCCACTGTCAGAATGCATTTAAATTTGTAATTTTAAAATGGTTAAAATGCAGATATTAAAAAAAAAAAGAAGAAAGAAATAAAACACGCATATTATTTATTTAAAATCCGAATTTTCGATTCACACAAGAATCTTCATCAAGAGAATACAGACAATAATTTTTCTTTCTTTTTTTTTTTAAGCGACATGTTGTCACTTAGCCTTGCACTTCTGTTCTTGTCGAAGCCTTATATGTAATATCCGATTTAAGTGGTGTGTGCCCTGGTCGGCACGTGTCAGTTATCAGTAAAATATGTCCACTGTTAGAATTAATTTAAATTTTAAAACGGTAAAAAAATATCTGAATTTGACCGTTTTAAAATTTAAAACTCAATTTCAAAAACTAAGATCAAGGGAGATAATTCATTAATAAATTACTTGAGTTATGTCCCCTGCTGTCATAAAATAAAACAAGAGTTTTGGAGTAGAGACCTGTTTATGTAATATGACCAAGGACGGAAATGAATGATTCTATTTATCTTCTTCCCACAAGGTAAGATGTGACACAAGGTCGGGAAAGTGGGATTTGAAAAACCAGCGCTCGAGAATTTGAGCGCTCTGGCCATTAAAAATTGCCTGGGCAGCCCCGTCGGCATTCCCCGGTAGAGGCGCCTCGGGCGATTAGCAAAAAACTAACCCCTTCTCAAAGGGTGAGAAGGCAAAGCCTGGGAGGGTGCACCTCCTAGAACTGCACAGGACAGATCAGACCGAGAGACCGGCGTAAATCCAGGCCCGAAGGCCCAGACAATACCGGTCTATGGGGTTTCCTCCTGGCTGCCGGCGTTCATCCATATAAAATGGAAATGAAATTTTTTAAAAAAATTGAGCAATATTAGGGGTCACCAGTTAGCAAGTGCTAACTTAACATGAATAGAGTTTTGTGAATGAAAAATCAAGGAAAACATTATTAAATAACAACACATTTATAAAACTAAAATTTTCCATAAATATAAAAGTCATTCTAAGTCAGTAAATGTTCATTTAATAAAGTTTATACAACTCGTGTTCTTTGGTAGAAAATGTTCAGTGAATAAGAAGACACGAGGACTAAGGATGTGTATGTCTCTCTCTATATATTTGTTAGTGTGAATATACGTGTGTGAGTAATATGCGTATGTGAGTATTAGACAATGGAGCACTGTGTACGTATGCGAAGGTTTACCTTATTCTGTTAATGCGTGGGTAGCAATTTGCTTTTGTACGCCTGACTTCATGTTGTCAGTGCGTGTGTAGATGTGCGCGAAGTGAGGGGGCTTGTACGTGCGTTTTGAAGTGTTCTTTTCTTTTCGCCTTCCCGGTCAAAACGTCCGGGGGGGGAGGAGAGAGGGACGTTGATCGTACGTTGTTGTGTGTCTTTTCGAGACCCTCCGAGTTGGACCTCTCTTGACTGTTTATTTCACCCTCTCTTATAGAGGGTTTCTCGGTTCACATCGGCTCGTTATTTTGACACAGGCTGGTTAGATTTTGAGTTTAAAACGATTTTTATTGGTTGAGAAATATTGAGTTAAGACTTTCCTGTGAAAACTTTAACTTGCTTTGAGGAGGGAAGAGAAGAGTGTATCCAAACAAACCAGAAAATGCAATTTAATAACAAAATATTTGTTCAAATTGTATTATAGGCGTTGCATGTCAACCCCTTTTGATCATAGAATCATGAGATAAACCTGCCCGACAGTGGCTTTGTGGCTGTCAGGCTGCGGTATGGTTCTGTTCAGTTCTAGGCGGTCCGTTCTCCCAGGCTTTATCTTCTCCTTGAAAATGTGTTGGTTTGATTGCTGATCGCCTGAGACGCCCCTACAGGGGAATACCGATCGGGCTGCTCTAACATTTTTTTGTAAGTCAGATTGCGCTTTCCTCATGCGCTAGCTTCTTAAAATTACAGCTCACGTTATGTCTAACCTCCTGGCAAGGGAGTCAATGATATTTGAACCCTTTGCTTCTAAGATTGTTGTCATTAAAGCATCAACAATCCAACTCAACTCAGAACATACCTTGTTCTTCTTCGCCTGGCTTCTCAGTCTCGGTTGGGTTCTTTTTACACTGATTTATCATATTTAATCAACTCAACACGGGTTTACTTTCGGCAGCCTCATAACTCTCGTTTCTCTTTATTTTCTCCTTTAGTCCTCACATTCAATGAGCGATGTTTCTGACAAAGGGGCAATAATTGCTGTTTTCTGGATCGGAATCTATTCATCTAACATTTATCGTTTGCTAGTTTATGATCTTGAAGTAGTATTTTTTTAGCTCCTTACATCAAGTGGCTTCTTGTCTTGTCTGGATTTCGATACCCCCCCCCCAAAAAAAAATATTCCGATTTTCCCGATTAATCGTCCCAACACTAATTATTATAGTTAATGATTGTTGATGTTGCGTAGGTAGAAAAAAAACCTAACAATTGATAAAATGGCGGAACGCACCCCGCGGGCTCCCCAAAAAGTTTTCAATCAATGACGGTCAGGGGTTCGGTAGTAATACGTGCCGGCCTTGAATGCAAGTTGGAGAGTAAAAGAAATAAAATATATTCAAGAGCGAGAGTCAGGAAAAAAGCGAGCGAGAGAAAGAGAGAGAGAGAGAGAGAGAGAGAGAGAGAGAGAGAGAGAGAGTGTGAGAGAGAGAGAGAGAGAGAGAAAGAAAGAAAGAAAGAAAATGAGAGAGACAGAAAAAATGAGAAAGAGAGAAGGACAGGCAGAAAGAAAGAAAGAGAGAGAAAGAAAGATAGACAGAAAGAATGAGAAAGAGACAGAAAGAAAGAAAGAGAGAGAGATAGAAAGAAAGAAAAGGAGAGAGAAACAGAAAGAAAAAAGAAAAAGAGAGAGAGACAGAAAAAAAGAGAGAGAGACAGAAAGAAAGAAAGAAAGAAAGAGAGAAAGAGACAAAAAAAGAAAGAGAGAGAGAGAGACAAAAAAGAAAGAGAGAGAGAGAGACAAAAAAAGAGAGAGACAGAAAGAACAAGAGAGAGAGAGAGAGAGAGAGAGACAGCAACAGAGAGAGAGAGAGATAGATAGAGAGAGAAAGACAGAAAAAGAAAGAAAGGGACAGAAAGAAAGAAAGAAAGAAAGAGAGAGAGAGAAAGAGAGAGAGAGAGAGAGAGAAAAAGAGACAGAAATAAATAAATAAATAAAGAAAAGTAGACTGAAAGAAAGAGAGACAAAGAAAGAAAGAGAGAGAATGAGAGAAAGAATGAAAGAAAGAAAGAAAGAGAGAATGAAAGAAAGAAAGAAAGAAAGAAAGAGAGAAAGAAAAAAGAAAGAGAGAAAGAGAGAAAGAAAGAAAGAGAGAATGAGAGAAAGAAAGAAAGAAAGAAAGAGAGAAAGAAAAAAGAAAGAGAGAAAGAAAGAAAGAGAGAATGAGAGAAAGAAAGAAAGAAAGAAAAAAAGAAAGAAAAAAGAAAGAAAGAAAGAGAGAAAGGCGGGAAGTAAAACATCTATTTTCGATTTTTTGTCTATTCGTCGCCATTTTGTAATCTTTTGTAGTAACTATTTTTTGGTCGCAGCTTTTATTTGATGTAATTAAAATGTTTTTTAATGATTGTGAGATTG
>OY744542.1:65488279-65490779 GCA_963556195.1 Sepiola atlantica
TCCGCGATGAAATCTTTAAAGGAGGTATCCACAAGAGACAAGCACTACTCATAAACTGGACTGACCGATTCACATAATGTCTAGCTACTCCCCCCTACTTCCCATCATTACTAATATAAACTAATTAATAAATACGAACAAACACCTAATCAGCCCATATCCACATAAATTTCAAGAGCAAAAACGTCGACTTTCACAAAAATATAAAAAATATTTAATTTATTTATCAGTTATTAGACTAATCTAACAAATCCATTTAAAAAACCTCAAACCTTTATTTTCCAACTAAGTTACCTCCCCTAGATCCAGCAATTTCTTTATTAAAATTACTCCGGAATGTCTAAAAGAATTTTAACACGATTTCAACTAACGGGTTTTCCTTTCAGAACGCACACCTTCAAACCCAAAAACAGTAATGGCTAATGATACAAATTCATAAAATTGGCTCACGGGAATTACATAGAAACTTTTTTATTTTTTTATCTTTTTATATTTTTTTATTTTTTTAATTTCTTATGTTTTAATTTCAAATTTAATTTTAACTTTAATTTTATTTTTTATTCCCTTTAATCTTATATTATTATATCTCTCCAAATCTCTTTTGGTTTTTAATTCTCAACCGTTTCCTTACACTAAATTTAAATTCAAACAAACATACATAACACACTTAGCAAATAACGCGTCCCAACGAGAGTGTCACGTGACTTCACATTTCCGAAACAGATGACAACAGAAGCTGAAGAGATCCGGATGACTAAGACTTTCCGAGCTTGAAACCGACGGTACGAATGTTGTACTAATTTTTCTGTACCAAAATATATATATATATATATATATATATATATATATATATATATATATATATATATATATATATATATATATATATATATATATAACGGGCAATATTTTGAAATTCCTGGCGGTTGTTCTCACTCATTAAGCTATACGACTCCGCTGATGAAGATCCGATTTTCTCGGATCTGAAACCTTGGTCCGGATGTTGTTGTAACACTTTATTTAATATTAATAGATATCATGCTCTTATTAATTATATAGTTAATTTTACTTTTACATTAATAATTGAGCACTCTGATGGGAAAGTCTCCCAATTAAGAAATTCGGTATATATATATATATATATATATATATATATATATATATATATATATATATATATATATATATATACACCTAACTTAATACGCTACTCGTCGATAAGCATTAGTGACAATAAGCCTCGTTTTTGATTTAACGAAGAAGGATATACTTTATTTGAATATATACTTTGCAAACATTTTCGGTATAAAAACATGGTTCTTGAACACAGAGTTTGAACCGGAGTCACCTGAGTTTGGAAAGTGGAGTGGTCATTTGTTCACATGAATAAATAAAATGACAAAAAATAGAAAAAACAATTTGTGTCAGACCCCAAATACTCTCTGCATCAACCATTCGCACCGAAAAGGTTGCTGTCGTCACCGACATTGACCTGAGCGATCTTTTGGAGAACAGCAAGGGCCGATGTTGACTCAGCCTTGAACAAAATTAGCCTTTGGCACAGCGGCGAAACCGAACATCAGAGAAAGCTAATTGATGAACAAGTGGGAGTGAGGTGGGGTGGGGGTACGCGGAGAGAGAGAGAGAGAGAGAGAGAGAGAGAGAGAGAGAGAGAGAGAAAGCGAAAGAGAAAGCGAAAGAGAAAGAGAGAGATTGTGTAAGAAAGAGAGGGCATATTTTAAAGAGAGTGCTTGAGAAAGAGTGATAGTGTGTTTATGTGATAGAGTTCTATGAATGAAAGAGAGTGTGTTTGAAAAAAGATAGGAAATGTGCGAGAGAGTGTGTTTGTAAAGTGTGTATGTGTGTTTGTGTGTGTGTGTGTGTGTGTGTGAGAGAGAGTCTGTTAGAGATTGTGTTAGTTTGTTAGAGTGAGAGGAAGAGATGAAGTATGGATGTGAGTTAGTGTTTATGGGCCAGAGAGAGAGAGAGAGAGAGAGAGAGAGAGAGAGAGAGAGAGAGAGAGAGAGAGAGAGAGAGGAAAAATATGTGTGAATGTGTGGGAGAGAGATACTGAGTGTTCGTGTCTGTGTGTGTGTGTGTGTGTGTGTGTGCGAGAGAAAGTATGTGTGTATGTGTGCGATAGAGAGAGAAAGAGATAGATAGATAGAGAGTGTGTATGCGTGTATATGTGCGAGAGAGATAGAGAGAGTGTGTGTGTATGTGTGCGAGACAGAGAGTGTCTATGTGTGTGAGAGACAGTGTGTGTGTATGTGTGCGAGAGAGATATATATAGATAGATAGAGAGAGTGTGTGTGTATGTATGCGAGAGAAAATTTTTTACTAACTAATTGACGATGGCCCTTTGGTTAAGATCACCGACTACGAATCAGTGGCGATTTGTGTTCGGGGTTCGCGCCCACCGACCGTCGGGAATTAGTTCCTAGACTGAAGATTGCGTTAGCATGAAATATCGATGTCTCTAGGTATTTAATATTTATTT
>OY744542.1:65498279-65605779 GCA_963556195.1 Sepiola atlantica
CCGTAAACAGGACATTTCAATGTCTGTGCCCGTGTGTGTGCGTGTTCCCTATAAAAAGAGAGCTTAGACACTCAACATAAAACTAAACGTACATTTCGAGTCCGTTGTTAAAGTCGTTGGAAAAGACTAGTTGGATCATTTTACCGCTCAAAAAATACTTGATTCCAGATACAAGAATACAGCTGCTCCAACCGGAGAGGAGCTCCACAGAGTGCTCATTCTTACATTGACAGAGTTAAAAATCGACCTTGAAAATCTAGTGGGGAATGTGATGTCTTCTATTGATGTCTTCTATTGCATATGTTTTCTAGTCTTTTTTAGTCTCGACTCCTATGCATTTAGTCAAACAGAGATACGACGCATATTATATTGCATACATCGTAATATGGGACAAAAGGGAGAAAGTAGCAACCCTAGTTGAAGTCACTGTCCCTAATGATGCAGGATTGAACAGGGCAGAAAGGGAAAAGATTACGAAATACCAAGGTCTTAAGTACGACATGAAAAGAAACTGGAATCTTAGGAAAATCTCCATCATACCAGTAATTATAGGAGCAACAGGACTAATGAAAAATAATTTTAAAAGCTATCTGGCGAGTATACCCGGTGAACCGAGTGCAAGAGAAATACAAACAACTGCACTTAAAGGGACGGTTAGAATCTTAAAAAAAGATCTCTAGGCTGGAGTGTCTGAAATAGCCGGTGAATGTCTGGCATCCGGTAGGATGCCCCATCTCCAGCAAAAACCGAAAGATAAGAAAAATAAAAAAGAGAGTTTACACTAGTTTGAATTACCTACTAGACATCATCCTCGAGTGTCTTCGGTCTTTCTGTACAAGGGTTTGTCAGGACAACCTGACATTAGGATACTTCACCTTATAAATAAACCCTGACCAAATATTCAAAATAACATAGTATTCAAAACCCAAATAAGATCCCCTCGACATGGCTATACACTAGCTCATGCGAGGAATGGTGCATCTTCTCCAAGCAATGTTACCTCAAATAACATCACTTAGCTGGATACTCCACCAGACTAGATGCATTCTTGTCCTGAAATCCGGCAAGCTCAAGAGATAACAAGAAAGATACACTACAACATAATGAACTGGTCAATTGGGGAGAGGAAAATTAATATTATTAACTTCTTTACTAACTCAACGTTTGAAAAATAAAGAAGAACTTAAATAGAATATTCGAGAGCTAAGGAGTAGTTTATTGGAACAGGCGAATACCTATGTGTCTCATATAGATATCAAGTGTTAGCCCCAGGAAAAGGCCCCTTGATCTCTGAGAACTTCGACTGAAGTAAAATGAAACAATAAAGAGAGAAAGTTTACCCCCCCCCTTAAAGATGACGGAATTATTACGCTTCATTAGTGATCGCTAATATTCATAAAATATCATAGAATTCTGTCAGTAATTTATTTTTAGCATTATATAAATTATTATCATTTCTGATGACCTAAAGAAAAAAATATTATAGAGTAGAGGATTTATTTCCGAAATCATTTCAGGCGGCTGGGCTTTTCTGATTTGCTATTTGCTTTCTCGCTTTCCCTCACCACTTTGACTGGTTTCGTTCGGGGTCAAGAAAAATGGATGGTTTTTATTCTCTTTAACTTCTGTTTTACGGGACAGCTTTACATTTATCTATGTACAAATAAATACACATTAGTGTTTGACTGGAAAAAACGTTATTATAATTGGTCCCCCGATTTATAAAATCGGGGATCTTATGTTTTGAGGCATGTCCGTCCGTCCGTCCGGATTTTTCTCCGCAACCATCCATTGAATTTCTCTAAAATTTGGTCAGGTTAGAAAGTGACATTCTCCGATTTTTGAAAAAAAATCTGGTTAGCCTCTCAGGGGGTCAAAAGGCCCCGAAATGGCCGAAAATGACATTTTTTGCCCCATAACGTTTCATCCATCCATTTAATTTCTCTGAAACTTGAACAAAATGTGGAGGCAATTGTACCTAATAGAAAATAAGTATCGCTGACCTTGGAAAAGATCTGGTTCGCGCCCCAGGGGGTCAAAAACCCCTAAAATGGCAAAAAAATGACCCTTTTCTCCCAGAACGTTCGATCCATCCATTCAATTTTTCTGAAACTTGGCCAAAATGTAGAGGTAATTGTTCTGGATATAAAATGAGCATCCTTGACCTCAGAAAAATTCTAGTTCGCGCTCCCAGGGGGTCAAAGGGGGATCAAAAATGCCCCAAATTGCCCAAATTGCCCAAATGTATTGCATTTTACACTCGCCACATCGAGTCACATACAAAGGGGGACCACGCATGCGCGGCTTGTTACTATATGGAACCATTAGTTTTATAGGAGAACTAATTATTGTCTATTTCAAACAAATCCGTCGATACAAGAAGTTTTTGCATTTATAGAGCACGAAGATAGAAATCCATAGCCTCGTTTTCATTTTTTTGTTTTTTAATAGAAACTATCAATATTGACATCAATTACTCCCCAACTTTTCAATGTTGATTCTTTTATCAATGCAAATTATCCTGGAACGTTTGATTCTTGACGTTCCCTTTCAGAAATCAAAGGCTGTTTCCAGACTCGACTTCAAAACGGTTTCGGCAGATTCCTTAAACTGAGCGCAAAATAATCCATTCTTTTAGATGCGTCGACGTGTTCATAAATCGATCGGTTAGTCTTTCAGGCTTCAGTTTGAAATACCATTTCGGTTTCTCTGTCACGCTTAACTTCTCCTCTATCAACTTTTTTTTAAAATGACGCGTCCAAAACCAGGCAGTTTTTTTTATTTGCTTAATTATCCCTTTTATATTTAAGTGAATTTAGGAATATTTTTTTACATACAATTATCAATATTTTATTTATTTTTTAATTTTTTAAAATTATTTTGTTCGCCCCTAATAAGGCGTATTGCCACTGAAGCGTAACAGGCTGCTGTGATAGGGGTCAGATTTACAGGCGGCAACCTGGGTGTGGAGTTGTGAAGCAATATGTTTGTTTACATTACATTTAAAGCTCTACATGTTTGTACTACTGTACTGGCCTTTTGGCTAGGAAGAAAGTGTAGTATCTGTTCCGATGGATACTACACCCTATAGACCGGTATGGTCTTGTCCTTCGTGTCTTGATTCCGCCGGTCTGTGGGTTTGTTCTGTGCAGTTCTAGGAGATCCACGCTCCCAGGCTTTACCTCCCCTCTTTGGGGAGGAGTAAGTTAATTGCTTACTGCCTGAGGCGCCCCTACCGGGGAATGCCGACGGGGCTGCCCAGGCAATTTTGAATGGCCAGAGTGCTCACCTTCTCGGGCGCTGGCTTTTCAAATCCCACTTTCCTGACCCGACCTTGGGTCACATGTTACCTTGTGGGAGTAAGATAAACTGGCCTTGTGCCTAACCTCCTGAAGAGGAGGTAAATAATACATGTCTGTACGGTCGTGGAAGCAGGAAGCAGAGGAGTGGATTTATTATTATATATCCCGTGTATTTTCGGTATAAGCATAACACACACACACATACACACACATACACACATATACAATTGAAGGGAAAAATGAAATAAAAATTAACGTTTATTTGTTTTATTTGTAATTTTGCAAACAAAAACTGCTTACATTTCTCACAGCATTAGTTTTGGTAAAGTAAAATTTTACATTCATTAGAAACAAAGTTATTTTTTTCTCTCAGTATCCGTTTCAATTTATAAATTCGAACACAATACAGAAGAAATAGTAAAAAGTATTCTATTCTATTTTGAAAAATCGTCACTAAAATACACTACAATTGCTAAAAGATTAAGTGACTTGTATTTAGAAATAAACAAGAACAAACAGAACGAGACATAGCACGAGACATAGAACATCTAAAAATACGCGAGACAGAACGAGACATAGCACGAGACATAGAACATCTAAAAATACGCGAGACAGAACGAGACATAGCACGAGACATAGAACATCTAAAAATACGCGAGACAGAACGAGACATAGCACGAGACATAGAACATCTAAAAATACGCGAGACAGAACGAGACATAGCACGAGACATAGAACATCTAAAAATACGCGAGACAGAACGAGACATAGCACGAGACATAGAACATCTAAAAATACGCGAGACAGAACGAGACATAGCACGAGACATAGAACATCTAAAAATACGCGAGACAGAACGAGACATAGCACGAGACATAGAACATCTAAAAATACGCGAGACAGAACGAGACATAGCACGAGACATAGAACATCTAAAAATACGCGAGACAGAACGAGACATAGCACGAGACATAGAACATCTAAAAATACGCGAGACAGAACGAGACATAGCACGAGACATAGAACATCTAAAAATACGCGAGACAGAACGAGACATAGCACGAGACATAGAACATCTAAAAATACGCGAGACAGAACGAGACATAGCACGAGACATAGAACATCTAAAAATACGCGAGACAGAACGAGACATAGCACGAGACATAGAACATCTAAAAATACGCGAGACTCATAGAAAAAGGAGAAATTATCGACGAACAAATCGTCTCAGGTTCGTAAATTTAGTTTCAGAACGCAAATGCTCGGAATTGTAAAATTTGAAGCTCGGTCGTAGAAACAGGAAGCAGAGGGGTGGATTTATTATTATCCCGGGTATTCTCGGTACAAGCATCAAACACACATATATACAATGTTAGGGTTTGGGTTAGGGTTATTTTGAACACAATACAGAAATAAACTAAGTAAATCCGCATATTGAAGACTTAGAACTTGTACGAGCTGATTTAACCGCTGAAAAATTTGCGAAATACCAAAAGGGGACCCGACTAAGCAGAGAACCTAACACTAAAAAAGGTGTTCGTGTGTAGAGAATTGAAGGAAAAATAAAAGAAACGTCGAAGTTTATTTGTTTTATTTGTAATTATACCAAAAACTGTTTCTCACATCACTAGTTTTGGAAAGCGAAATTTTACTTTGAAATGAGATCATTTACATTTAGCAGAAAACAATTTTTTTTTCAGTATCCGTTTCAATTTGGAATTTTTAACACAATACAGAAATAAACTAGTGGAAAAGTATTGTTTTAAATTTTGAAAATAGTAACTAAAACACACCACAATTACTAAAAAAATTAAAAAATTAGTGACTTGTATTTAGAAACACCAAAATAAAAAATAGTAACTAAAACACACCACAATTGCTAAAAAAATTAAAAAATTAGTGACTTGTATTTAGAAACACCTAAATAAAAAATAGTAACTAAAACACACCACAATTACTAAAAAAATTAAAAAATTAGTGACTTGTATTTAGAAACACCAAAATAAAAAATAGTAACTAAAACACACCACAATTGCTAAAAAAATTAAAAAATTAGTGACTTGTATTTAGAAACACCAAAATAAAAATAGTAACTTAAACACACCACAATTGCTAAAAAAATTAAAAAATTAGTGACTTGTATTTAGAAACACCAAAATAAAAAATAGTAACTAAAACACACCACAATTGCTAAAAAAATTAAAAAATTAGTGACTTGTATTTAGAAACACCAAAATAAAAAATAGTAACTAAAACACACCACAATTGCTAAAAAAATTAAAAAATTAGTGACTTGTATTTAGAAACACCAAAATAAAAAATAGTAACTAAAACACACCACAATTGCTAAAAAAATTAAAAAATTAGTGACTTGTATTTAGAAACACCAAAATAAAAAATAGTAACTAAAACACACCACAATTGCTAAAAAAATTAAAAAATTAGTGACTTGTATTTAGAAACACCAAAATAAAAAATAGTAACTAAAACACACCACAATTGCTAAAAAAATTAAAAAATTAGTGACTTGTATTTAGAAACACCAAAATAAAAAATAGTAACTAAAACACACCACAATTGCTAAAAAAATTAAAAAATTAGTGACTTGTATTTAGAAACACCAAAATAAAAAATAGTAACTAAAACACACCACAATTGCTAAAAAAATTAAAAAATTAGTGACTTGTATTTAGAAACACCAAAATAAAAATAGTAACTTAAACACACCACAATTGCTAAAAAAATTAAAAAATTAGTGACTTGTATTTAGAAACACCAAAATAAAAAATAGTAACTAAAACACACCACAATTGCTAAAAAAATTAAAAAATTAGTGACTTGTATTTAGAAACACCAAAATAAAAAATAGTAACTAAAACACACCACAATTGCTAAAAAAATTAAAAAATTAGTGACTTGTATTTAGAAACACCAAAATAAAAAATAGTAACTAAAACACACCACAATTGCTAAAAAAATTAAAAAATTAGTGACTTGTATTTAGAAACACCAAAATAAAAAATAGTAACTAAAACACACCACAATTGCTAAAAAAATTAAAAAATTAGTGACTTGTATTTAGAAACACCAAAATAAAAAATAGTAACTAAAACACACCACAATTGCTAAAAAAATTAAAAAATTAGTGACTTGTATTTAGAAACACCAAAATAAAAAATAGTAACTAAAACACACCACAATTGCTAAAAAAATTAAAAAATTAGTGACTTGTATTTAGAAACACCAAAATAAAAAATAGTAACTAAAACACACCACAATTGCTAAAAAAATTAAAAAATTAGTGACTTGTATTTAGAAACACCAAAATAAAAAAAGAAAAAAAGAAAAAAAAGAACTGAAAGTTCTAGAAACTCATAGAAACGGGAAATTATCAGTTAACAAAGTAAATTTAGTTTCAGTGATAGAACGCAAATACTCGGAATTGTAAAGGAAAAAATCTTCAAAATTCCTATCCCGTCAATACTCGGGATAATCAGGGAAAAAGTTAAAGTATCCTTTCTATGGAAACTATGTGTCTTTAGAGTGAAATGATCTGTTGAAAGACTCACTTGTGATCCCCTAATAGGCCACAAGGATTTATAACCCCAAGAACAATTTACTGATGCCCCTATTGACTTGGCCCCCTACGAGGGCAGAGTTAGACACAAGGTCAGTTTTTAATGTGAGGAAAATCCAGCTTACCCAAAAAGAAGAACTCGGAATTGAGGCAAAAATAAGAATTGTCTCAGTCTAGAAAGATTTCTCTCTCACTGACCGAGGACAGAAAAGATGAAGTGTAATATCAGAACAGATACTACACTTTGCTCGTAGCCAACAATTAATACTCGGGATAATCAGGCAAAGAGTTAAATCTAAGCTAGTATGTCCGTTGGTCTGTCACTCTACAATTCCAAAAAATAGCATGTCTGTTGCTACTTCCCGCTTCAGTTTGAAATAGCATTTTCGTTGATAAACGCACAGTTTAAATGGACGCATATCTGAAGACATTTAGTTCTAGGTAACTTACGGCTGTATCACGTTGAAATACGTTTTCTCGTCGAGGTTCATACGTTAAACAGCGTTGAGACGAGTCAGTACTTATATGGGTGACAGTTTTGAAATAACAGACAACGTAAGATGGGAGTTACCAAAGGTTCTGATTGGTAGACCAAGGTCACGTGCTAGGAGAGAGGAGAATTTTGACATAATCAGCAGTTAAGCAGTTGGTGAGTACAGCAGTGGCTCGTGGACACCCGAGTAAGAACCTTGTATGCCGAGATACAGACGTGATAATTGAGTGCTTGTGCTGTTCAGCGGCCGTATTAAAAAAATATTCTTTTTATAAAAACACTATTATATACTTATTCAGCGTTATATTCTTACTCACTGTACAAAAAAGTAGAAAAAATTATCCACTAGAACTTTAATTACAAGTATGTTTCCATTCTGCGTATCATAACAGCGATTTGTTCACTAAGCCCCCATCTCGTTTCTTAATAAGATTTCAAGGGCAGATAACTGAAATCTTATTACGAAACAAGATGGAGGCTTAGTGAACGAATCGCTGTTATGATACGCAGAATGGAAAAATTACTTGTAATTAAAGTTCTAGTGGATATTTTTTTCTACATTTTTGTACAGTGAGTAAGAATATAACGCTGAATAAGTATATAATATTGTTTTTATAAAAAAATATTTTTTTAATACGGCCGCTGAACAGCACAAGAACCGATAATTGAATTGTCTAGCATTTAGAGTTACCTGCCCTTCCATCAAGCTTGATATAGCAGATATATAAATAAACAAGCCGATGTGATTACGTGTCATAATAATTAAATCTATTATTATACTAAATATGAGTAAGCAAGGTTCAGTTTCCTTTGGGTTCGTGTACCACTACTACTACTACTACTACTACTACTACTACTACTACTACTACTACTACTACTACTACTACTACATGATTCAATTTTGAATACTCTAAGAACATTTTAAGAGACAATACGAGATTAAAAAAAAGTAATGACATATGATATATAACAATTTCTGGATTAAGGATAGGAAAACGTTTTCTTTTATTATATCAGGAATGTCGCTGTCGCTCAATAATTAGATAAGTCTAGTACCTATTTACTTGCACCCCCCTCCCCCCCCCCACGAGGGCAAAGTTAGACACAAGGTCGGTTTTTAATGTGGATGATATCCAGCTTCTTAATAATGGAACACTTTTGATTTTGACCCAAAAATTAGTAATAGGGAGCTTAAAAAAAAATCCCATAATCAATTATTCTGTCCCTCCTCCTCCCCCCTCCCTCATAAAAAAGAATTGAAATATAATTACCGTTTACAAAACTGAAAACGAAAGAAGAAAATTATGCATCAACTAAACAGTTCAAAATTGCGAACAGATATCGCGCACACCCTGTATATTCGACGTTGATCTTGGTCCGATCTTTAGATGGTTGACGATTTGGGAATACCAGGTGGTGTAAGCAAACTCTCTACCCAGGTGTATGAATGGGTATCAGCTTTGCTGTGAACAGAATACCGGCGACAGACCAGCGTCCTGTCATGAAAACCAGACCTAAGAGCATTTCAGGCCGAGAAAGGGACGACTACTACTACTACTACTACTACTACTACTACTACTACTATGGGTATCAGTCTTGCTAGGAAGTATAAAGCGAAGACAGACCAGCGTCCTGTCACAGAGATGACTTGGGCCATTCGTTCTTTTTAACGCTCTAAGACCGAGGATTAAAACCAGTCCTAAGAGCATTGCAGTCTGATATAGGGACTTTGCTTACTTTTTCTTTTTTTTTATGATAGTTCACCCCAAACAAGACAGGCCGCCACTGTAGACGCAAGGGGCTACTGAGAATTAAGATGTAAGTTTTGGGGGTCATCCTAAGTTGTGAGCTGTGCAGCGAGATGTCTGTTTACATTAGTTTTAAATTTCTGCATGTCAGTAGAGTCGGGGAAACAGGGAACAGGGAAGGAGTGCCAGAGTCCGGCAGCACGAAGAAAATAAGCTATTGGGGTAGAAGGCTCTCTGGCATCTGGGGACCTCCACAGTGAATGGATGCGACTTAACTGATTGTCTGGTTCGTCTAGTGTATTTACGTCGAGGGGGGGGGACACCAGAGCAGCAAGTTCATCGGAGCACACTCCATTGAAGTACTTGTAAAACAAGCACAAGGATGCAACATTGCGGCGATGGGACAGGGACTGGAGCTTGGTTGATAGTGAGGTACCGATTAGGTTGGCGACTCTTTTTTGGACCTTTTCAAGGAGGGAGAGACTAGTGGATGATGCATCAGCCCAGATGTGGCAACAATACTCCATGCATGGGCGGATGGTGGCTTTGTAGAGATTTACTTGCTTACTGACTTACACACTTCTTACTACTACTACTACTACTACTACTACTAATTGAAATGTGTGTATTTTAATCAAATGGGTCTCAAAGGATTTCCACTTCGTGATTAATTGCAGTTTCCTATTCTTTTGTTGTTGCTGACCATCCAAGAATGTACGTTCCGGATTTTATTGATTTCCCCCCTTTGCCATAAAAGAGCATCTCCAGATTCACATTGACAGATTATAGATACCAATTTCTTGGGAATTAAAACAAATGCTGGACTATTTCATATTCTGCCATCTTTTAAAAGAAAATAGATTAAAAATGTTTCTTTTCTTCTTCTTTCTTCTTTTTTTTCCCGTTTTAGATGCGTCCACGCATCTGTACAATAGGATCTGTCTGTCGGCCCTTCTATTACAGCTGAGCTCCAATCTCTGGTTTCTCCTTGTAAGGCATTCACAGCAAGAACTCGTCTTCTTATCACAACAGAAAATAACTTTTCTTTTTATCCCCCGTGTGTCAAGAGTCGGGCAGAATCTTCTTGAACGGAGTTTTTTTCTTCGAAGAACTTCCTATCGGTGGAACGCATTTCCACAGGACTACTTCCCTGCAAGCTATATTATGACTGTCTTTAAATCCAGTGTTAATAAATACTTTTCATTAGCCGTCCCAATAAGTCATCAATTTTTTTCCCATTCCATTCATTACTTTCAATCCTCTCATAATATTCTTCACCATTCAACTGACTATCTACCTATCTCATCAACCCGTATCCTCGAGTGGCTTTAAGTATCGATAAGTTTTGACTAATTAGTAAAAAAATATTTTAAAAATAGCGAATACTGAATGCATGCTTCTTCCGTTCTAGTTAACTACTAAACGATTAATAAAAATATTATGTTTATTAACTTCAGCACGTGTTATTCCTTGATGAATAACTATTTGGTATTTTGTTTGCTATTGAATCATCATTTATCAAGGCCAAGGGCCACTCGAGGATAAGCGTTAATGAGACGGAATGATTATCAGCTAAAAAATGGGGAACACTATGTGAGTACTAATATTGATCAATGGTATGAAAGGTGAGGAACACTATGGGAGTACTAATATTGATCAATGGTATGAAAGGTGAGGAACACTATGGGGGTACTAATATTGATCAATGGTATGAAAGGTGGGGGACACTATGGGAGTACTAATATTGATCAATGGTATGAAAGGTGAGGAACACTATGGGGGTACTAACATTGATCAATGGTATGAAAGATGAGGAACACTATGGGAGTACTAACATTAATCAATGGTATGAAAGGTGAGGAACACTATGGGGGTACTAACATTGATCAATGGTATGAAAGGTGAGGAACACTATGGGGGTACTAATATTGATCAATGGTATGAAAGGTGGGGGACACTATGGGAGTACTAATATTGATCAATGGTATGAAAGGTGGGGGACACTATGGGAGTACTAATATTGATCAATGGTATGAAAGGTGGGGGACACTATGGGAGTACTAACATTGATCACTGGTATGAAAGATGAGGAACACTATGGGAGTACTAACATTGATCAATGGTATGAAAGGTGAGGAACACTATGGGGGTACTAACATTGATCAATGGTATGAAAGGTGAGGAACACTATGGGGGTACTAATATTGATCAATGGTATGAAAGGTGAGGAACACTATGGGGGTACTAACATTGATCAATGGTATGAAAGATGAGGAACACTATGGGAGTACTAACATTAATCAATGGTATGAAAGGTGAGGAACACTATGGGGGTACTAACATTGATCAATGGTATGAAAGGTGAGGAACACTATGGGAGTACTAATATTGATCAATGGTATGAAAGGTGGGGGACACTATGGGAGTACTAATATTGATCAATGGTATGAAAGGTGAGGAACACTATGGGGGTACTAACATTGATCAATGGTATGAAAGATGAGGAACACTATGGGAGTACTAACATTAATCAATGGTATGAAAGGTGAGGAACACTATGGGGGTACTAACATTGATCAATGGTATGAAAGGTGAGGAACACTATGGGGGTACTAATATTGATCAATGGTATGAAAGGTGAGGAACACTATGGGAGTACTAACATTGATCAATTGTATGAAAGGTGAGGAACACTATGGGAGTACTAACATTGATCAATGGTATGAAAGGTGAGGAACACTATGGGAGTACTAATATTGATCAATGGTATGAAAGGTGAGGAACACTATGGGAGTACTAATATTGATCAATTGTATGAAAGGTGAGGAACACTATGGGGGTACTAATATTGATCAATAGTATGCAAGGTGAGGAACACTATGGGGGTACTAATATTGATCAATGGTATGAAAGGTGAGGAACACTATGGGGGTACTAATATTGATCAATGGTATGAAAGGTAAGGAACACTATGGGGGTACTAATATTGATCAATAGTATGAAAGGCGAGGAACACTATGGGAGTACTAACATTGATCAATGGTATGAAAGAGGAGGAACACTATGGGGGTACTAATATTGATCAATAGTATGAAAGGTGAGGAACACTATGGGAGTACTAACATTGATCAATGGTATGAAAGGTGGGGGACACTATGGGAGTACTAATATTGATCAATGGTATGAAAGGTGAGGAACACTATGGGAGTACTTATATTGATCAATGGTATGAAAGATGAGGAACACTATGGGAGTACTAATATTGATTAATGGTATGAAAGGTGAGGAACACTATGGGAGTACTTATATTGATCAATGGTTTCAGCTTCGTTTGATTACATATGATTTTGTTTACGAATGGATTTTGTTGACATTGGATTTAAAGACGAACAAGTTGTAACTAACGGGGAAGCAGTCTCGCGGTAATGTGTTCCACAGGCGAGAAGCTCTTGCAAGGAGCTTTGTCCATGGAAGTTCCGGCGGACGGGGGGACAGGAAACTATTTTTCCGTTGTGGTAGGAAGCCGAGTTCTTACTGTGCATGTTTGTTACGGTTGGATTTAGAGGAGGACGGGCTGATGGGAGTTGACGATGACGCCTGCAATGTTGTTGTGATAGATTCTGTTCCGGGTTAGGGTGGAGGATTAGGGTGGGTGAGGATGATTTTGGTTTGGTTCTTCAATTCTTTTTTTTTTCTGAATGATCTGCTTCTTCTTCTTCTTCTTTCGTGTAAATCAGATGATTCTGGTGTTGGCATTAGTTTCCCCGATGTTTTTCTAGTTAGAAATCTTTCTGGAAAGACATCGGGTACTTAAGGGAAGGACCACGAGAAGGTTGCCAACATCTCTAAGTGAAAGTGGTACTGTGGAACCGACTGGATTCGAACTTGGAACACCCAGGTCTTCAGTCCGTGTCGATATCCACTTAACCACCTTCACCTCCCAATGATCTGCTCTATAGACATCTTTTAGTCAGTAAACGACGCCATTTTAATACAAGCAGCGACGATATCTATCATATACGGGTTTAAAGTCACCCTGGACTAAATATTCGGACGATATATTGATTGGGTTGGTTGATTTGTTTAGTTTATATATAACATCAATGTATATTAAATTATATTTTAATATTTTACCTACATACGGCGTCGTTTCGAGCTCTCGGCTTTCTATCAGTGTAGGGAAGTAACAATCGCAGACGGTCACGGGGCGCGACCCCGGTTCACGGAGACACCTTGAATCTGTAAGCGGTGGCCAAACCCCATTGGCCATGGGCAGTTGTCACGCGATAACGGAGGAATTAAATAATATTTAGGCAGAAAACGGCGAACGTAAACATCAAGACATTCAGATAAGTTCAACGACAGAGTCGGAGTCTCACACTGGAGCATTAGGTGAACGTATATTTTTCTAATATCAGTAATTCCACTGCACAAAAGAAGAAAAAGAAAAAGAAAAAAAAGAAAAAGAAGAAAAAGAAGAAGAAAAAAAAGTACTTAGTTATAAATCCAAAGGCTGAATTTAAAAAAAAGAAAAAGAAGAAAAAGAAAAAAATGAAAAAGAAGAAAAAAAAAGAAAAAGAAGAAAAAAGAAGTAATTAGTTTTAAATCCAAAGGCTGAATTAAAAAAAAGAAAAAGAAGAAAAAGAAAAAGAAAAAGAAGAAAAAAAAGAAGAAAAAAAAAGTACTTAGTTATAAATCCAAAGGCTGAATTAAAAAAAAGAAAAAGAAAAAAAAGAAAAAGAAGAAAAAGAAAAAAAAAGAAAAAGAAGAAAAAAAAAGTAAGTAGTTATAAATCCAAAGGCTGAATTAAAAAAAGAAGAAAAAGAAAAAGAAGAAAAAGAAAAAAAAGAAAAAAAAGAAAAAGAAAAAGAAAAAAAAGAAAAAGAAGAAAAAGAAAAAAAAAAGAAAAAGAAGAAAAAAAGTACTTAGTTATAAATCCAAAGGCTGAATTAAAAAAAAAATCCCTGAAAAACAACTTTGTCGGCACCAATGTTAGTTCTGAGATCTACAATGAAAAAATATTTTAGAGTTTGGTTTGGTTTGGTTGTTTTGTTTGACGGCATAAGCGACGCAATTTTAATTCAAGCAGTGGCGATATCTAGCATATCCGGGTTTAAAGTCACCATGGACTAAACATTCGGACGATATATCGATTGGTTTGGTTGGTTGATTGTTTTGTTTTACGGCATATCAACCCTTTTCGGGTTATTTAATGGCGAATCTGGTCATTTTGGCAAAGTGTTTTATGCTTCAAGTTCTTTATATCTTCAAGTATTTATTCATTGCGTTTGGTTGAGTTAAAAGGGGGAATGGAGCAAGAGGGGGAAGGGAGAGGGGAGGGAAAGATGGGAAGGAGAAGGAAGAGGGGAGGAAAAATGGTTGTTTTATTTTTTGGGCTTTGCAGAAAATGAATGGGTTTTGCAAAGAGAAACAAGAAAACAAGAAAACAGCGACGTAAGCACCAAAAAACCATAAATAAATACTTGAACATATAAAGAACTTGAAGCATCAAAACTTTTATCAAAATGACCGGATTCAGTATTAAATAACCCAAAAAGGGTTGATATGCCGTAAAACGAAACAACCAACCAAACCAATCAGGAAGCCTATATTTTCAGACAGCCTGATCTGGTAGCACACAACGATATATTGATTTCTTCATTAACATGGCTTGTTGCACATTGTTATTATTTTTTTGCCTATGAATTTGATTTGATGTCTACGAAGGAGGAATCCCAGATGGAGCTCAGTCGAGCACCTTCCATGGAAATAACGGTAGAGTTAAGACAGACAAAAACGAACAAACATTGTAGTTCCATTTTATTCTTCTTCTTAGATGAGCCGAAGCATTTCTATGAGAGGTTCTGTCCGTCAGTCGTTCTGTCGTTCGGTCCATGTACTTTTAGTTTTATATCGCATTCTAATCGCTAAACGTGTAGATTGAATGGACTTCCAATACGTTTTAAACGTATTGATAATCTCTATAAGCGGCCATGTTCGTCGATCCGTCTGTCACGCTAACATTTTAAATAGCATTTTTACTAGTTTATCACGCTTAAATTTAAAATAAAATTTTTCTACGTCTGTCACAGTAAAGTCTGAAATTCCTCAGATTGTCACGCTCAAATTTAAAATAAAATTTTTCTACGTTTGTCACAGTAAAGTTTGAAATTCCTCAGATTGTCACGTTCAAATTTAAAATAAAATTTTTCTACGTCTGTCACAGTAAAGTTTGAAATTCCTCAGATTGTCACGCTCAAATTTAAAATAAAATTTTTCTACGTTTGTCACAGTAAAGTTTGAAATTCCTCAGATTGTCACGCTCAAATTTAAAATAAAATTTTTCTACGTCTGTCACAGTAAAGTTTGAAATTCCTCAGATTGTCACGCTCAAATTTAAAATAACATTTTTCTACGTCTGTCACAGTTAAGTTTGAAATTCCTCAGATTGTCACGTTCAAATTTAAAATAAAATTTTTCTACGTTTGTCACAGTAAAGTTTGAAATTCCTCAGATTGTCACGCTCAAATTTAAAATAAAATTTTTCTACGTCTGTCACAGTAAAGTTTGAAATTCCTCAGATTGTCACGCTCAAATTTAATATAAATTTTTTCTACGTCTGTCACAGTAAAGTTTGAAATTCCTCAGATTGTCACGTTCAAATTTAAAATAAAATTTTTCTACGTTTGTCACAGTAAAGTTTGAAATTCCTCAGATTGTCACGCTCAAATTTAAAATAAAATTTTTCTACGTCTGTCACAGTAAAGTTTGAAATTCCTCAGATTGTCACGCTCAAATTTAAAATAAAATTTTTCTACGTCTGTCACAGTAAAGTTTGAAATTCCTCAGATTGTCACGCTCAAATTTAAAATAAAATTTTCTTACGTCTGTCACAGTAAAGTTTGAAATTCCTCAGATTGTCACGCTCAAATTTAAAATAAAATTTTTCTACGTCTGTCACAGTAAAGTTTGAAATTCCTCAGATTGTCACGCTCAAATTTAAAATAAAATTTTTCTACGTTTGTCACAGTAAAGTTTGAAATTCCTCAGATTGTCACGCTCAAATTTAAAATAAAATTTTTCTACGTCTGTCACAGTAAAGTTTGAAATTCCTCAGATTGTCACGCTCAAATTTAAAATAAAATCTTTCTACGTCTGTCACAGTAAAGTTTGAAATTCCTCAGATTGTCACGCTCAAATTTAAAATAAAATTTTTCTACGTCTGTCACAGTAAAGTTTGAAATTCCTCAGATTGTCACGCTCAAATTTAAAATAAAATTTTTCTACGTCTGTCACAGTAAAGTTTGAAATTCCTCAGATTGTCACGCTCAAATTTAAAATAAAATTTTTCTACGTCTGTCACAGTAAAGTTTGAAATTCCTCAGATTGTCACGCTCAAATTTGAAATGGAATTTTCGTCCGTCTGTCACAGTAAAGTTTGAAATTCCTCAGATTGTCACGCTCAAATTTAAAATAAAATTTTTCTACGTCTGTCAGAGTAAAGTTTGAAATTCCTCAGATTGTCACGATCAAATTTGAAATGGAATTTTCCTCCGTCTGTCACAGTAAAGTTTGAAATTCCTCAGATTGTCACGCTCAAATTTGAAATGGAATTTTTCTCCGTCTGTCACAGTAAAGTTTGAAATTCCTCAGATTGTCACGCTCAAATTTGAAATAGAATTTTCCTCCGTCTGTCACAGTTAAGTTTGAAATTCCTCAGATTGTCACGCTCAAATTTGAAATAAAATTTTTCTCCGTCTGTCACAGTAAAGTTTGATATTCCTCAGATTGTCACGCTCAAATTTGAAATGGAATTTTCCTCCGTCTGTCACAGTAAAGTTTGAAATTCCTCAGATTGTCACGCTCAAATTTAAAATAAAATTTTTCTACGTCTGTCACAGTAAAGTTTGAAATTGCTCAGATTGTCACGCTCAAATTTAAAATAGAATTTTCCTCCGTCTGTCACAGTAAAGTTTGAAATTCCTCAGATTGTCACGCTCAAATTTGAAATGGAATTTTCCTCCGTCTGTCACAGTAAAGTTTGAAATTCCTCAGATTGTCACGCTCAAATTTGAAATGGAATTTTCCTCCGTCTGTCACAGTAAAGTTCTAAATTCCTCAGATTGTCACGCTCAAATTTGAAATGGAATTTTCCTCCGTCTGTCACAGTAAAGTTTGAAATTCCTCAGATTGTCACGCTCAAATTTAAAATAAAATTTTTCTACGTCTGTCACAGTAAAGTTTGAAATTCCTCAGATTGTCACGCTCAAATTTGAAATGGAATTTTCCTCCGTCTGTCACAGTAAAGTTTGAAATTCCTCAGATTGTCACGCTCAAATTTAAAATAAAATTTTTCTACGTCTGTCACAGTAAAGTTTGAAATTCCTCAGATTGTCACGCTCAAATTTAAAATAAAATTTTTCTACGTCTGTCACAGTAAAGTTTGAAATTCCTCAGATTGTCACGCTCAAATTTGAAATAAAATTTTTCTCCGTCTGTCACAGTAAAGTTTAAAATTCCTCAGATTGTCACGCTCAAATTTAAAATAAAATTTTTCTACGTCTGTCACAGTAAAGTTTGAAATTCCTCAGATTGTCACGCTCAAATTTAAAATAAAATTTTTCTACGTCTGTCACAGTAAAGTTTGAAATTCCTCAGATTGTCACGCTCAAATTTAAAATAAAATTTTTCTACGTCTGTCACAGTAAAGTTTGAAATTCCTCAGATTGTCACGTTCAAATTTAAAATAAAACTTTTCTACGTCTGTCACAGTAAAGTTTAAAATTCCTCAGATTGTCACGCTCAAATTTAAAATAAAATTTTTCTACGTCTGTCACAGTAAAGTCTGAAATTCCTCAGATTGTCACGCTCAAATTTAAAATAAAATTTTTCTACGTTTGTCACAGTAAAGTTTGAAATTCCTCAGATTGTCACGTTCAAATTTAAAATAAAATTTTTCTACGTCTGTCACAGTAAAGTTTGAAATTCCTCAGATTGTCACGTTCAAATTTAAAATAAAATTTTTCTACGTTTGTCACAGTAAAGTTTGAAATTCCTCAGATTGTCACGCTCAAATTTAAAATAAAATTTTTCTACGTCTGTCACAGTAAAGTTTGAAATTCCTCAGATTGTCACGCTCAAATTTAAAATAACATTTTTCTACGTCTGTCACAGTTAAGTTTGAAATTCCTCAGATTGTCACGTTCAAATTTAAAATAAAATTTTTCTACGTTTGTCACAGTAAAGTTTGAAATTCCTCAGATTGTCACGCTCAAATTTAAAATAAAATTTTTCTACGTCTGTCACAGTAAAGTTTGAAATTCCTCAGATTGTCACGCTAAAATTTAATATAAATTTTTTCTACGTCTGTCACAGTAAAGTTTGAAATTCCTCAGATTGTCACGTTCAAATTTAAAATAAAATTTTTCTACGTTTGTCACAGTAAAGTTTGAAATTCCTCAGATTGTCACGCTCAAATTTAAAATAAAATTTTTCTACGTCTGTCACAGTAAAGTTTGAAATTCCTCAGATTGTCACGCTCAAATTTAAAATAAAATTTTTCTACGTCTGTCACAGTAAAGTTTGAAATTCCTCAGATTGTCACGCTCAAATTTAAAATAAAATTTTTCTACGTCTGTCACAGTAAAGTTTGAAATTCCTCAGATTGTCACGCTCAAATTTAAAATAAAATTTTTCTACGTCTGTCACAGTAAAGTTTGAAATTCCTCAGATTGTCACGCTCAAATTTAAAATAAAATTTTTCTACGTCTGTCACAGTAAAGTTTGAAATTCCTCAGATTGTCACGCTCAAATTTAAAATAAAATTTTTTTACGTTTGTCACAGTAAAGTTTGAAATTCCTCAGATTGTCACGCTCAAATTTAAAATAAAATTTTTCTACGTCTGTCACAGTAAAGTTTGAAATTCCTCAGATTGTCACGCTCAAATTTAAAATAAAATCTTTCTACGTCTGTCACAGTAAAGTTTGAAATTCCTCAGATTGTCACGCTCAAATTTAAAATAACATTTTTCTACGTCTGTCACAGTAAAGTTTGAAATTCCTCAGATTGTCACGCTCAAATTTAAAATAAAATTTTTCTACGTCTGTCACAGTAAAGTTTGAAATTCCTCAGATTGTCACGCTCAAATTCAAAATAAAATTTTTCTACGTCTGTCACAGTAAAGTTGGAAATTCCTCAGATTGTCACGCTCAAATTTGAAATGGAATTTTCGTCCGTCTGTCACAGTAAAGTTTGAAATTCCTCAGATTGTAACGCTCAAATTTGAAATGGGATTTTCCTCCGTCTGTCACAGTAAAGTTTGAAATTCCTCAGATTGTCACGCTCAAATTGAAAATAAAATTTTTCTACGTCTGTCACAGTAAAGTTTGAAATTCCTCAGATTGTCACGCTCAAATTTGAAATGGAATTTTCCTCCGTCTGTCACAGTAAAGTTTGAAATTCCTCAGATTGTCACGCTCAAATTTGAAATGGAATTTTCCTCCGTCTGTCACAGTAAAGTTTGAAATTCCTCAGATTGTCACGCTCAAATTTGAAATAGAATTTTCCTCCGTCTGTCACAGTTAAGTTTGAAATTCCTCAGATTGTCACGCTCAAATTTGAAATGGAATTTTCCTCCGTCTGTCACAGTAAAGTTTGATATTCCTCAGATTGTCACGCTCAAATTTGAAATGGAATTTTCCTCCGTCTGTCACAGTAAAGTTTGAAATTCCTCAGATTGTCACGCTCAAATTTAAAATAAAATTTTTCTACGCCTGTCACAGTAAAGTTTGAAATTGCTCAGATTGTCACGCTCAAATTTAAAATGGAATTTTCCTCCGTCTGTCACAGTAAAGTTTGAAATTCCTCAGATTGTCACGCTCAAATTTGAAATGGAATTTTCCTCCGTCTGTCACAGTAAAGTTTGAAATTCCTCAGATTGTCACGCTCAAATTTGAAATGGAATTTTCCTCCGTCTGTCACAGTAAAGTTTGAAATTCCTCAGATTGTCACGCTCAAATTTAAAATAAAATTTTTCTACGTCTGTCACAGTAAAGTTTAAAATTCCTCAGATTGTCACGCTAAAATTTAATATAAATTTTTTCTACGTCTGTCACAGTAAAGTTTGAAATTCCTCAGATTGTCACGTTCAAATTTAAAATAAAATTTTTCTACGTTTGTCACAGTAAAGTTTGAAATTCCTCAGATTGTCACGCTCAAATTTAAAATAAAATTTTTCTACGTCTGTCACAGTAAAGTTTGAAATTCCTCAGATTGTCACGCTCAAATTTAAAATAAAATTTTTCTACGTCTGTCACAGTAAAGTTTGAAATTCCTCAGATTGTCACGCTCAAATTTAAAATAAAATTTTTCTGCGTCTGTCACAGTAAAGTTTGAAATTCCTCAGATTGTCACGCTCAAATTTAAAATAAAATTTTCTTACGTCTGTCACAGTAAAGTTTGAAATTCCTCAGATTGTCACGCTCAAATTTAAAATAAAATTTTTCTACGTCTGTCACAGTAAAGTTTGAAATTCCTCAGATTGTCACGCTCAAATTTAAAATAAAATTTTTTTACGTTTGTCACAGTAAAGTTTGAAATTCCTCAGATTGTCACGCTCAAATTTAAAATAAAATTTTTCTACGTCTGTCACAGTAAAGTTTGAAATTCCTCAGATTGTCACGCTCAAATTTAAAATAAAATCTTTCTACGTCTGTCACAGTAAAGTTTGAAATTCCTCAGATTGTCACGCTCAAATTTAAAATAAAAATTTTCTACGTCTGTCACAGTAAAGTTTGAAATTCCTCAGATTGTCACGCTCAAATTTAAAATAAAATTTTTCTACGTCTGTCACAGTAAAGTTTGAAATTCCTCAGATTGTCACGCTCAAATTTAAAATAAAATTTTTCTACGTCTGTCACAGTAAAGTTGGAAATTCCTCAGATTGTCACGCTCAAATTTGAAATGGAATTTTCGTCCGTCTGTCACAGTAAAGTTTGAAATTCCTCAGATTGTAACGCTCAAATTTGAAATGGGATTTTCCTCCGTCTGTCACAGTAAAGTTTGAAATTCCTCAGATTGTCACGCTCAAATTGAAAATAAAATTTTTCTACGTCTGTCAGAGTAAAGTTTGAAATTCCTCAGATTGTCACGCTCAAATTTGAAATGGAATTTTCCTCCGTCTGTCACAGTAAAGTTTGAAATTCCTCAGATTGTCACGCTCAAATTTGAAATGGAATTTTCCTCCGTCTGTCACAGTAAAGTTTGAAATTCCTCAGATTGTCACGCTCAAATTTGAAATAGAATTTTCCTCCGTCTGTCACAGTTAAGTTTGAAATTCCTCAGATTGTCACGCTCAAATTTGAAATGGAATTTTCCTCCGTCTGTCACAGTAAAGTTTGATATTCCTCAGATTGTCACGCTCAAATTTGAAATGGAATTTTCCTCCGTCTCTCACAGTAAAGTTTGAAATTCCTCAGATTGTCACGCTCAAATTTAAAATAAAATTTTTCTACGCCTGTCACAGTAAAGTTTGAAATTGCTCAGATTGTCACGCTCAAATTTAAAATGGAATTTTCCTCCGTCTGTCACAGTAAAGTTTGAAATTCCTCAGATTGTCACGCTCAATTTGAAATGGAATTTTCCTCCGTCTGTCACAGTAAAGTTTGAAATTCCTCAGATTGTCACGCTCAAATTTGAAATGGAATTTTCCTCCGTCTGTCACAGTAAAGTTCTAAATTCCTCAGATTGTCACGCTCAAATTTGAAATGGAATTTTCCTCCGTCTGTCACAGTAAAGTTTGAAATTCCTCAGATTGTCACGCTCAAATTTAAAATAAAATTTTTCTACGTCTGTCACAGTAAAGTTTGAAATTCCTCAGATTGTCACGCTCAAATTTGAAATGGAATTTTCCTCCGTCTGTCACAGTAAAGTTTGAAATTCCTCAGATTGTCACGCTCAAATTTAAAATAAAATTTTTCTACGTCTGTCACAGTAAAGTTTGTAATTTCTCAGATTGTCACGCTCAAATTTAAAATAAAATTTTTCTACGTCTGTCACAGTAAAGTTTGAAATTCCTCAGATTGTCACGCTCAAATTTGAAATGGAATTTTCCTCCGTCTGTCACAGTAAAGTTTAAAATTCCTCAGATTGTCACGCTCAAATTTAAAATAAAATTTTTTTACGTCTGTCACAGTAAAGTTTGAAATTCCTCAGATTGTCACGCTCAAATTTAAAATAAAATTTTTCTACGTCTGTCACAGTAAAGTTTGAAATTCCTCAGATTGTCACGCTCAAATTTAAAATAAAATTTTTCTACGTTTGTAACAGTAAAGTTTGAAATTCCTCAGATTGTCACGTTCAAATTTAAAATAAAACTTTTCTACGTCTGTCACAGTAAAGTTTGAAATTCCTCAGATTGTCACGCTCAAATTTAAAATAAAATTTTTCTACGTCTGTCAGAGTAAAGTTTGAAATTCCTCAGATTGTCACGCTCAAATTTGAAATGGAATTTTCCTCCGTCTGTCACAGTAAAGTTTGAAATTCCTCAGATTGTCACGCTCAAATTTAAAATAAAATTTTTCTACGTCTGTCACAGTAAAGTTTGAAATTCCTCAGATTGTCACGCTCAAATTTAAAATAAAATTTTTCTACGTCTGTCACAGTAAAGTTTGAAATTCCTCAGATTGTCACGCTCAAATCTGAAATGGAATTTTCCTCCGTCTGTCACAGTAAAGTTTGTAATTTCTCAGATTGTCACGCTCAAATTTGAAATGGAATTTTCCTCCGTCTGTCACAGTAAAGTTTGAAATTCCTCAGATTGTCACGCTCAAATTGAAAATAAAATTTTTCTACGTCTGTCACAGTAAAGTTTGAAATTCCTCAGATTGTCACGCTCAAATTTAAAATAAAATTTTTCTACGTCTGTCAGAGTAAAGTTTGAAATTCCTAAGATTGTCACGCTCAAATTTGAAATGGAATTTTCCTCCGTCTGTCACAGTAAAGTTTGAAATTCCTCAGATTGTCACGCTCAAATTTAAAATAAAATTTTTCTACGTCTGTCACAGTAAAGTTTGAAATTCCTCAGATTGTCACGCTCAAATTTTAAATAAAATTTTTCTACGTCTGTCACAGTAAAGTTTGAAATTCCTCAGATTGTCACGCTCAAATCTGAAATGGAATTTTCCTCCGTCTGTCACAGTAAAGTTTGAAATTCCTCAGATTGTCACGCTCAAATTTGAAATGGAATTTTCGTCCGTCTGTCACAGTAAAGTTTGAAATTCCTCAGATTGTCACGCTCAAATTTGAAATGGAATTTTCCTCCGTCTGTCACAGTAAAGTTTGATATTCCACAGATTGTCACGCTCAAATTTGAAATGGAATTTTCCTCCGTCTGTCACAGTCAAGTTTGAAATTCCTCAGATTGTCACGCTCAAATTTAAAATAAAATTTTTCTACGCCTGTCACAGTAAAGTTTGAAATTCCTCAGATTGTCACGCTCAAATTTAAAATGGAATTTTCCTCCGTCTGTCACAGTAAAGTTTGAAATTCCTCAGATTGTCACGCTCAAATTTGAAATGGAATTTTCCTCCGTCTGTCACAGTAAAGTTTGAAATTCCTCAGATTGTCACGCTCAAATTTGAAATGGAATTTTCCTCCGTCTGTCACAGTAAAGTTCGAAATTCCTCAGATTGTCACGCTCAAATTTGAAATGGAATTTTCCTCCGTCTGCCACAGTAAAGTTTGAAATTCCTCAGATTGTCACGCTCAAATTTAAAATAAAATTTTTCTACGTCTGTCACAGTAAAGTTTGAAATTCCTCAGATTGTCACGCTCAAATTTGAAATGGAATTTTCCTCCGTCTGTCACAGTAAAGTTTGAAATTCCTCAGATTGTCACGCTCAAATTTAAAATAAAATTTTTCTACGTCTGTCACAGTAAAGTTTGAAATTCCTCAGATTGTCAAGCTCAAATTTGAAATAGAATTTTCCTCCGTCTGTCACAGTAAAGTTTGAAATTCCTCAGATTGTCACGCTCAAATTTAAAATAAAATTTTTCTACGTCTGTCACAGTAAAGTTTGAAATTCCTCAGATTGTCACGCTCAAATTTGAAATAAAATTTTTCTACGTCTGTCACAGTAAAGTTTGAAATTCCTCAGATTTTCACGCTCAAATTTAAAATGGAATTTTTCTACGTCTGTCACAGTAAAGTTTGAAATTCCTCAGATTGTCACGCTCAAATTTAAAATAAAATTTTTCTACGTCTGTCACAGTAAAGTTTGAAATTCCTCAGATTGTCACGCTCAAATTTGAAATGGAATTTTCGTCCGTCTGTCACAGTAAAGTTTGAAATTCCTCAGATTGTCACGCTCAAATTTGAAATGGAATTTTCCTCCGTCTGTCACAGTAAAGTTTGAAATTCCTCAGATTGTCACGCTCAAATTTAAAATAAAATTTTTCTACGTCTGTCACAGTAAAGTTTGAAATTCCTCAGATTGTCACGCTCAAATTTGAAATGGAATTTTCCTCCGTCTGTCACAGTAAAGTTTGAAATTCCTCAGATTGTCACGCTCAAATTTGAAATGGAATTTTCCTCCGTCTGTCACAGTTAAGTTTGAAATTCCTCAGATTGTCACGCTCAAATTTGAAATAGAATTTTCGCTCCGTCTGTCACAGTAAAGTTTGATATTCCTCAGATTGTCACGCTCAAATTTGAAATGGAAGTTTCCTCCGTCTGTCACAGTAAAGTTTGAAATTCCTCAGATTGTCACGCTCCAATTTGAAATGGAATTTTCCTCCGTCTGTCACAGTTAAGTTTGAAATTCCTCAGATTGTCACGCTCAAATTTGAAATAAATTTTTCTTACGTCTGTCACAGTAAAGTTTGAAATTCCTCAGATTGTCACGCTCAAATTTAAAATGGAATTTTTGTCCGTCTGTCACAGTTAGGTTTGAAATTCCTCAGATTGTCACGCTCAAATTTAAAATAAAATTTTTCTACGTCTGTCACAGTAAAGTTTGTAATTTCTCAGATTGTCACGCTCAAATTTAAAATAAAATTTTTCTACGTCTGGCACAGTAAAGTTTGTAATTTCTTAGATTGTCACGCTCAAATTTAAAATAAAATTTTTCTACGTCTGTCACAGTAAAGTTTGTAATTTCTCAGATTGTCACGCTCAAATTTAAAATAAAATTTTTCTACGTCTGTCACAGTAAAGTTTGAAATTCCTCAGATTGTCACGCTCAAATTTAAAATAAAATTTTTCTACGTCTGTCACAGTAAAGTTTGTAATTCCTCAGATTATCACGCTCAAATTTAAAACAAAATTTTTCTACGTCTGTCACAGTAAAGTTTGTAATTTCTCAGATTGTCACGCTCAAATTTAAAATAAAATTTTTCTACGTCTGTCACAGTAAAGTTTGTAATTTCTCAGATTGTCACGCTCAAATTTAAAATAAAATTTTTCTACGTCTGTCACAGTAAAGTTTGTAATTTCTCAGATTGTCACGCTCAAATTTAAAATAAAATTTTTCTTCGTCTGTCACAGTAAAGTTTGAAATTCCTCAGATTGTCACGCTCAAATTTAAAATGGAATTTTTCTCCATCTGTCACAGTAAAGTTTGAAATTCCTCAGATTGTCACGCTCAAATTTAAAATAAAATTTTTCTACGTCTGTCAGAGTAAAGTTTGAAATTCCTCAGATTGTCACGCTCAAATTTGAAATGGAATTTTCCTCCGTCTGTCACAGTAAAGTTTGAAATTCCTCAGATTGTCACGCTCAAATTTAAAATAAAATTTTTCTACGTCTGTCACAGTAAAGTTTGAAATTCCTCAGATTGTCACGCTCAAATTTAAAATAAAATTTTTCTACGTCTGTCACAGTAAAGTTTGAAATTCCTCAGATTGTCACGCTCAAATCTGAAATGGAATTTTCCTCCGTCTGTCACAGTAAAGTTTGTAATTTCTCAGATTGTCACGCTCAAATTTGAAATGGAATTTTCCTCCGTCTGTCACAGTAAAGTTTGAAATTCCTCAGATTGTCACGCTCAAATTGAAAATAAAATTTTTCTACGTCTGTCACAGTAAAGTTTGAAATTCCTCAGATTGTCACGCTCAAATTTAAAATAAAATTTTTCTACGTCTGTCAGAGTAAAGTTTGAAATTCCTAAGATTGTCACGCTCAAATTTGAAATGGAATTTTCCTCCGTCTGTCACAGTAAAGTTTGAAATTCCTCAGATTGTCACGCTCAAATTTAAAATAAAATTTTTCTACGTCTGTCACAGTAAAGTTTGAAATTCCTCAGATTGTCACGCTCAAATTTTAAATAAAATTTTTCTACGTCTGTCACAGTAAAGTTTGAAATTCCTCAGATTGTCACGCTCAAATCTGAAATGGAATTTTCCTCCGTCTGTCACAGTAAAGTTTGAAATTCCTCAGATTGTCACGCTCAAATTTGAAATGGAATTTTCGTCCGTCTGTCACAGTAAAGTTTGAAATTCCTCAGATTGTCACGCTCAAATTTGAAATGGAATTTTCCTCCGTCTGTCACAGTAAAGTTTGATATTCCACAGATTGTCACGCTCAAATTTGAAATGGAATTTTCCTCCGTCTGTCACAGTCAAGTTTGAAATTCCTCAGATTGTCACGCTCAAATTTAAAATAAAATTTTTCTACGCCTGTCACAGTAAAGTTTGAAATTCCTCAGATTGTCACGCTCAAATTTAAAATGGAATTTTCCTCCGTCTGTCACAGTAAAGTTTGAAATTCCTCAGATTGTCACGCTCAAATTTGAAATGGAATTTTCCTCCGTCTGTCACAGTAAAGTTTGAAATTCCTCAGATTGTCACGCTCAAATTTGAAATGGAATTTTCCTCCGTCTGTCACAGTAAAGTTCGAAATTCCTCAGATTGTCACGCTCAAATTTGAAATGGAATTTTCCTCCGTCTGCCACAGTAAAGTTTGAAATTCCTCAGATTGTCACGCTCAAATTTAAAATAAAATTTTTCTACGTCTGTCACAGTAAAGTTTGAAATTCCTCAGATTGTCACGCTCAAATTTGAAATGGAATTTTCCTCCGTCTGTCACAGTAAAGTTTGAAATTCCTCAGATTGTCACGCTCAAATTTAAAATAAAATTTTTCTACGTCTGTCACAGTAAAGTTTGAAATTCCTCAGATTGTCAAGCTCAAATTTGAAATAGAATTTTCCTCCGTCTGTCACAGTAAAGTTTGAAATTCCTCAGATTGTCACGCTCAAATTTAAAATAAAATTTTTCTACGTCTGTCACAGTAAAGTTTGAAATTCCTCAGATTGTCACGCTCAAATTTGAAATAAAATTTTTCTACGTCTGTCACAGTAAAGTTTGAAATTCCTCAGATTTTCACGCTCAAATTTAAAATGGAATTTTTCTACGTCTGTCACAGTAAAGTTTGAAATTCCTCAGATTGTCACGCTCAAATTTAAAATAAAATTTTTCTACGTCTGTCACAGTAAAGTTTGAAATTCCTCAGATTGTCACGCTCAAATTTGAAATGGAATTTTCGTCCGTCTGTCACAGTAAAGTTTGAAATTCCTCAGATTGTCACGCTCAAATTTGAAATGGAATTTTCCTCCGTCTGTCACAGTAAAGTTTGAAATTCCTCAGATTGTCACGCTCAAATTTAAAATAAAATTTTTCTACGTCTGTCACAGTAAAGTTTGAAATTCCTCAGATTGTCACGCTCAAATTTGAAATGGAATTTTCCTCCGTCTGTCACAGTAAAGTTTGAAATTCCTCAGATTGTCACGCTCAAATTTGAAATGGAATTTTCCTCCGTCTGTCACAGTTAAGTTTGAAATTCCTCAGATTGTCACGCTCAAATTTGAAATAGAATTTTCGCTCCGTCTGTCACAGTAAAGTTTGATATTCCTCAGATTGTCACGCTCAAATTTTAAATGGAAGTTTCCTCCGTCTGTCACAGTAAAGTTTGAAATTCCTCAGATTGTCACGCTCCAATTTGAAATGGAATTTTCCTCCGTCTGTCACAGTTAAGTTTGAAATTCCTCAGATTGTCACGCTCAAATTTGAAATAAATTTTTCTTACGTCTGTCACAGTAAAGTTTGAAATTCCTCAGATTGTCACGCTCAAATTTAAAATGGAATTTTTGTCCGTCTGTCACAGTTAGGTTTGAAATTCCTCAGATTGTCACGCTCAAATTTAAAATAAAATTTTTCTACGTCTGTCACAGTAAAGTTTGTAATTTCTCAGATTGTCACGCTCAAATTTAAAATAAAATTTTTCTACGTCTGGCACAGTAAAGTTTGTAATTTCTTAGATTGTCACGCTCAAATTTAAAATAAAATTTTTCTACGTCTGTCACAGTAAAGTTTGTAATTTCTCAGATTGTCACGCTCAAATTTAAAATAATTTTTCTACGTCTGTCACAGTAAAGTTTGAAATTCCTCAGATTGTCACGCTCAAATTTAAAATAAAATTTTTCTACGTCTGTCACAGTAAAGTTTGTAATTCCTCAGATTATCACGCTCAAATTTAAAACAAAATTTTTCTACGTCTGTCACAGTAAAGTTTGTAATTTCTCAGATTGTCACGCTCAAATTTAAAATAAAATTTTTCTACGTCTGTCACAGTAAAGTTTGTAATTTCTCAGATTGTCACGCTCAAATTTAAAATAAAATTTTTCTACGTCTGTCACAGTAAAGTTTGTAATTTCTCAGATTGTCACGCTCAAATTTAAAATAAAATTTTTCTTCGTCTGTCACAGTAAAGTTTGAAATTCCTCAGATTGTCACGCTCAAATTTAAAATGGAATTTTTCTCCATCTGTCACAGTAAAGTTTGAAATTCCTCAGATTGTCACGCTCAAATTACAAATACAATTTTTCTACGTCTGTCACAGTAAAGTTTGAAATTTCTCAGATTGTCACGCTCAAATTTGAAATGGAATTTTCCTCCGTCTGTCACAGTAAAGTTTGAAATTCCTCAGATTGTCACGCTCAAATTTGAAATAGAATTTTCCTCCGTCTGTCACAGTTAAGTTTGAAATTCCTCAGATTGTCACGCTCAAATTTGAAATGGAATTTTCCTCCGTCTGTCACAGTAAAGTTTGATATTCCTCAGATTGTCACGCTCAAATTTGAAATGAAATTTTCCTCCGTCTGTCACAGTAAAGTTTGAAATTCCTCAGATTGTCACGCTCAAATTTGAAATAGAATTTTCCTCCGTCTGTCACAGTTAAGTTTGAAATTCCTCAGATTGTCACGCTCAAATTTGAAATGGAATTTTCCTCCGTCTGTCACAGTAAAGTTTGAAATTCCTCAGATTGTCACGCTCAAATTTGAAATGGAATTTTCCTCCGTCTGTCACAGTAAAGTTTGAAATTCCTCAGATTGTCACGCTCAAATTTGAAATGGAATTTTCCTCCGTCTGTCACAGTAAAGTTCGAAATTCCTCAGATTGTCACGCTCAAATTTGAAATGGAATTTTCCTCCGTCTGTCACAGTAAAGTTTGAAATTCCTCAGATTGTCACGCTCAAATTTAAAATAAAATCTTTCTACGTCTGTCACAGTAAAGTTTGAAATTCCTCAGATTGTCACGCTCAAATTTAAAATAAAATTTTTCTACGTCTGTCACAGTAAAGTTTGAAATTCCTCAGATTGTCACGCTCAAATTTGAAATGGAATTTTCCTCCGTCTGTCACAATAAAGTTTGAAATTCCTCAGATTGTCACGCTCAAATTTAAAATAAAATCTTTCTACGTCTGTCACAGTAAAGTTTGAAATTCCTCAGATTGTCACGCTCAAATTTGAAATGGAATTTTCCTCCGTCTGTCACAGTAAAGTTTGAAATTCCTCAGATTGTCACGCTCAAATTTGAAATGGAATTTTCCTCCGTCTGTCACAGTAAAGTTTGAAATTCCTCAGATTTTCACGCTCAAATTTGAAATGGAATTTTCGTCCGTCTGTCACAGTAAAGTTTGAAATTCCTCAGATTGTCACGCTCAAATTTGAAATGGAATTTTCCTCCGTCTGTCACAGTAAAGTTTGAAATTCCTCAGATTGTCACGCTCAAATTTAAAATAAAATTTTTCTACGTCTGTCACAGTAAAGTTTGAAATTCCTCAGATTGTCACGCTCAAATTTGAAATAGAATTTTCCTCCGTCTGTCACAGTAAAGTTTGAAATTCCTTAGATTGTCACGCTCAAATTTAAAATAAAATTTTTCTACGTCTGTCACAGTAAAGTTTGAAATTCCTCAGATTGTCACGCTCAAATTTAAAATAAAATTTTTCTACGTCTGTCACAGTAAAGTTTGAAATTCCTCAGATTGTCACGCTCAAATTTAAAATAAAATTTTTCTACGTCTGTCACAGTAAAGTTTGAAATTCCTCAGATTGTCACGCTCAAATTTAAAATAAAATTTTTCTACGTCTGTCACAGTAAAGTTGGAAATTCCTCAGATTGTCACGCTCAAATTTGAAATGGAATTTTCGTCCGTCTGTCACAGTAAAGTTTGAAATTCCTCAGATTGTCACGCTCAAATTTGAAATGGAACTTTCCTCCGTCTGTCACAGTAAAGTTTGAAATTCCTCAGATTGTCACGCTCAAATTTAAAATAAAATTTTTCTACGTCTGTCACAGTAAAGTTTGAAATTCCTCAGATTGTCACGTTCAAATTTGAAATGGAATTTTCCTCCGTCTGTCACAGTAAAGTTTGAAATTCCTCAGATTGTCACGCTCAAATTTGAAATGGAATTTTCCTCCGTCTGTCACAGTTAAGTTTGAAATTCCTCAGATTGTCACGCTCAAATTTGAAATAAAATTTTCGCTCCGTCTGTCACAGTAAAGTTTGATATTCCTCAGATTGTCACGCTCAAATTTGAAATGGAATTTTCCTCCGTCTGTCACAGTAAAGTTTGGAATTCCTCAGATTGTCACGCTCAAATTTGAAATGGAATTTTCCTCCGTCTGTCACAGTTAAGTTTGAAATTCCTCAGATTGTCACGCTCAAATTTGAAATAAAATTTTCTTACGTCTGTCACAGTAAAGTTTGAAATTCCTCAGATTGTCACGCCTAAATTTAAAATGGAATTTTTGTCCGTCTGTCACAGTTAGGTTTGAAATTTCTCAGATTGTCACGCTCAAATTTGAAATAAAATTTTTCTACGTCTGTCACAGTAAAGTTTGTAATTTCTCAGATTGTCACGCTCAAATTTAAAATAAAATTTTTCTACGTCTGGCACAGTAAAGTTTGTAATTTCTTAGATTGTCACGCTCAAATTTAAAATAAAATTTTTCTACGTCTGTCACAGTAAAGTTTGTAATTTCTCAGATTGTCACGCTCAAATTTAAAATAAAATCTTTCTACGTCTGTCACAGTAAAGTTTGAAATTCCTCAGATTGTCACGCTCAAATTTGAAATAGAATTTTCCTCCGTCTGTCACAGTTAAGTTTGAAATTCCTCAGATTGTCACGCTCAAATTTAAAATAAATTTTTTCTACGTCTGTCACAGTAAAGTTTGAAATTCCTCAGATTGTCACGCTCAAATTTGAAATGGAATTTTCCTCCGTCTGTCACAGTAAAGTTTGAAATTCCTCAGATTGTCACGCTCAAATTTGAAATGGAATTTTCCTCCGTCTGTCACAGTAAAGTTTGAAATTCCTCAGATTGTCACGCTCAAATTTGAAATGGAATTTTCCTCCGTCTGTCACAGTAAAGTTCGAAATTCCTCAGATTGTCACGCTCAAATTTGAAATGGAATTTTCCTCCGTCTGTCACAGTAAAGTTTGAAATTCCTCAGATTGTCACGCTCAAATTTAAAATAAAATCTTTCTACGTCTGTCACAGTAAAGTTTGAAATTACTCAGATTGTCACGCTCAAATTTAAAATAAAATTTTTCTACGTCTGTCACAGTAAAGTTTGAAATTCCTCAGATTGTCACGCTCAAATTTAAAATGGAATTTTCCTCCGTCTGTCACAATAAAGTTTGAAATTCCTCAGATTGTCACGCTCAAATTTAAAATAAAATCTTTCTACGTCTGTCACAGTAAAGTTTGAAATTCCTCAGATTGTCACGCTCAAATTTGAAATGGAATTTTCCTCCGTCTGTCACAGTAAAGTTTGAAATTCCTCAGATTGTCACGCTCAAATTTGAAATGGAATTTTCCTCCGTCTGTCACAGTAAAGTTTGAAATTCCTCAGATTTTCACGCTCAAATTTGAAATGGAATTTTCGTCCGTCTGTCACAGTAAAGTTTGAAATTCCTCAGATTGTCACGCTCAAATTTGAAATAGAATTTTCCTCCGTCTGTCACAGTAAAGTTTGAAATTCCTCAGATTGTCACGCTCAAATTTGAAATGGAATTTTCCTCCGTCTGTCACAGTAAAGTTGGAAATTCCTCAGATTGTCACGCTCAAATTTAAAATAAAATTTTTCTACGTCTGTCACAGTAAAGTTTGAAATTCCTCAGATTGTCACGCTCAAATTTGAAATAGAATTTTCCTCCGTCTGTCACAGTAAAGTTTGAAATTCCTTAGATTGTCACGCTCAAATTTAAAATAAAATTTTTCTACGTCTGTCACAGTAAAGTTTGAAATTCCTCAGATTGTCACGCTCAAATTTAAAATAAAATTTTTCTACGTCTGTCACAGTAAAGTTTGAAATTCCTCAGATTGTCACGCTCAAATTTAAAATAAAATTTTTCTACGTCTGTCACAGTAAAGTTTGAAATTCCTCAGATTGTCACGCTCAAATTTAAAATAAAATTTTTCTACGTCTGTCACAGTAAAGTTGGAAATTCCTCAGATTGTCACGCTCAAATTTGAAATGGAATTTTCGTCCGTCTGTCACAGTAAAGTTTGAAATTCCTCAGATTGTCACGCTCAAATTTGAAATGGAACTTTCCTCCGTCTGTCACAGTAAAGTTTTAAATTCCTCAGATTGTCACGCTCAAATTTAAAATAAAATTTTTCTACGTCTGTCACAGTAAAGTTTGAAATTCCTCAGATTGTCACGCTCAAATTTGAAATGGAATTTTCCTCCGTCTGTCACAGTAAAGTTTGAAATTCCTCAGATTGTCACGCTCAAATTTGAAATGGAATTTTCCTCCGTCTGTCACAGTTAAGTTTGAAATTCCTCAGATTGTCACGCTCAAATTTGAAATAAAATTTTCGCTCCGTCTGTCACAGTAAAGTTTGATATTCCTCAGATTGTCACGCTCAAATTTGAAATGGAATTTTCCTCCGTCTGTCACAGTAAAGTTTGAAATTCCTCAGATTGTCACGCTCAAATTTGAAATGGAATTTTCCTCCGTCTGTCACAGTTAAGTTTGAAATTCCTCAGATTGTCACGCTCAAATTTGAAATAAAATTTTCTTACGTCTGTCACAGTAAAGTTTGAAATTCCTCAGATTGTCACGCTCAAATTTAAAATGGAATTTTTGTCCGTCTGTCACAGTTAGGTTTGAAATTCCTCAGATTGTCACGCTCAAATTTGAAATAAAATTTTTCTACGTCTGTCACAGTAAAGTTTGTAATTTCTCAGATTGTCACGCTCAAATTTAAAATAAAATTTTTCTACGTCTGGCACAGTAAAGTTTGTAATTTCTTAGATTGTCACGCTCAAATTTAAAATAAAATTTTTCTACGTCTGTCACAGTAAAGTTTGTAATTTCTCAGATTGTCACGCTCAAATTTAAAATAAAATCTTTCTACGTCTGTCACAGTAAAGTTTGAAATTCCTCAGATTGTCACGCTCAAATTTAAAATAAAATTTTTCTACGTCTGTCACAGTAAAGTTTGTAATTCCTCAGATTATCACGCTCAAATTTAAAACAAAATTTTTCTACGTCTGTCACAGTAAAGTTTGTAATTTCTCAGATTGTCACACTCAAATTTAAAATAAAATTTTTCTACGTCTGTCACAGTAAAGTTTGAAATTCCTCAGATTGTCACGCTCAAATTTGAAATAAAATTTTTCTACGTCTGTCACAGTAAAGTTTGTAATTTCTCAGATTGTCACGCTCAAATTTAAAATAAAATTTTTCTACGTCTGGCACAGTAAAGTTTGTAATTTCTTAGATTGTCACGCTCAAATTTAAAATAAAATTTTTCTACGTCTGTCACAGTAAAGTTTGTAATTTCTCAGATTGTCACGCTCAAATTTAAAATAAAATCTTTCTACGTCTGTCACAGTAAAGTTTGAAATTCCTCAGATTGTCACGCTCAAATTTAAAATAAAATTTTTCTACGTCTGTCACAGTAAAGTTTGTAATTCCTCAGATTATCACGCTCAAATTTAAAACAAAATTTTTCTACGTCTGTCACAGTAAAGTTTGTAATTTCTCAGATTGTCACACTCAAATTTAAAATAAAATTTTTCTACGTCTGTCACAGTAAAGTTTGTAATTTCTCAGATTGTCACGCTCAAATTTAAAATAAAATTTTTCTACGTCTGTCACAGTAAAGTTTGTAATTTCTCAGATTGTCACGCTCAAATTTAAAATAAAATTTTTCTACGTCTGTCACAGTAAAGTTTGAAATTCCTCAGATTGTCACGCTCAAATTTGAAATGGAATTTTCCTCCGTCTGTAACAGTAAAATTTGAAATTCCTCAGATTGTCACGCTCAAATTTGAAATGGAATTTTCCTCCGTCTGTCACAGTAAAGTTTGAAATTCCTCAGATTGTCACGCTCAAATTTGAAATAGAATTTTCCTCCGTCTGTCACAGTTAAGTTTGAAATTCCTCAGATTGTCACGCTCAAATTTGAAATGGAATTTTCCTCCGTCTGTCACAGTAAAGTTTGATATTCCTCAGATTGTCACGCTCAAATTTGAAATGGAATATTCCTCCGTCTGTCACAGTAAAGTTTGAAATTCCTCAGATTGTCACGCTCAAATTTGAAATGGAATTTTCCTCCGTCTGTCACAGTTAAGTTTGAAATTCCTCAGATTGTCACGCTCAAATTTAAAATAAAATTTTTCTACGTCTGTCACAGTAAAGTTTGAAATTCCTCAGATTGTCACGCTCAAATTTGAAATGGAATTTTCCTCCGTCTGTCACAGTAAAGTTTGAAATTCCTCAGATTGTCACGCTCAAATTTGAAATGGAATTTCCCTCCGTCTGTCACAGTAAAGTTTGAAATTCCTCAGATTGTCACGCTCAAATTTGAAATGGAATTTTCCTCCGTCTGTCACAGTTAAGTTTGAAATTCCTCAGATTGTCACGCTCAAATTTGAAATGGAATTTTCCTCCGTCTGTCACAGTTAAGTTTGAAATTCCTCAGATTGTCACGCTCAAATTTAAAATAAAATTTTTCTACGTCTGTCACAGTAAAGTTTGAAATTCCTCAGATTGTCACGCTCAAATTTGAAATGGAATTTTCCTCCGTCTGTCACAGTAAAGTTTGAAATTCCTCAGATTGTCACGCTCAAATTTGAAATGGAATTTCCCTCCGTCTGTCACAGTAAAGTTTGAAATTCCTCAGATTGTCACGCTCAAATTTGAAATGGAATTTTCCTCCGTCTGTCACAGTTAAGTTTGAAATTCCTCAGATTGTCACGCTCAAATTTGAAATAAATTTTTCTTACGTCTGTCACAGTAAAGTTTGAAATTCCTCAGATTGTCACGCTCAAATTTAAAATGGAATTTTTGTCCGTCTGTCACAGTTAGGTTTGAAATTCCTCAGATTGTAACGCTCAAATTTAAAATAAAATTTTTCTACGTCTGTCACAGTAAAGTTTGTAATTTCTCAGATTGTCACGCTCAAATTTAAAATAAAATTTTTCTACGTCTGGCACAGTAAAGTTTGTAATTTCTTAGATTGTCACGCTCAAATTTAAAATAAAATTTTTCTACGTCTGTCACAGTAAAGTTTGTAATTTCTCAGATTGTCACGCTCAAATTTAAAATAAAATTTTTCTACGTCTGTCACAGTAAAGTTTGAAATTCTTCAGATTGTCACGCTCAAATTTAAAATAAAATTTTTCTACGTCTGTCACAGTAAAGTTTGTAATTCCTCAGATTATCACGCTCAAATTTAAAACAAAATTTTTCTACGTCTGTCACAGTAAAGTTTGTAATTTCTCAGATTGTCACGCTCAAATTTAAAATAAAATTTTTCTACGTCTGTCACAGTAAAGTTTGTAATTTCTCAGATTGTCACGCTCAAATTTAAAATAAAATTTTTCTACGTCTGTCACAGTAAAGTTTGTAATTTCTCAGATTGTCACGCTCAAATTTAAAATAAAATTTTTCTACGTCTGTCACAGTAAAGTTTGAAATTCCTCAGATTGTCACGCTCAAATTTAAAATGGAATTTTTCTCCATCTGTCACAGTAAAGTTTGAAATTCCTCAGATTGTCACGCTCAAATTACAAATACAATTTTTCTACGTCTGTCACAGTAAAGTTTGAAATTTCTCAGATTGTCACGCTCAAATTTGAAATGGAATTTTCCTCCGTCTGTCACAGTAAAGTTTAAAATTCCTCAGATTGTCACGCTCAAATTTGAAATGGAATTTTCCTCCGTCTGTCACAGTAAAGTTTGAAATTCCTCAGATTGTCACGCTCAAATTTGAAATGGAATTTTCCTCCGTCTGTCACAGTAAAGTTTGAAATTTCTCAGATTTTCACGCTCAAATTTGAAATGGAATTTTCCTCCGTCTGTCACAGTAAAGTTTGAAATTCCTCAGATTGTCACGCTCAAATTTAAAATAAAATTTTTCTACGTCTGTCACAGTAAAGTTTGAAATTCCTCAGATTGTCACGCTCAAATTTGAAATGGAATTTTCCTCCGTCTGTCACAGTAAAGTTTGAAATTCCTCAGATTGTCACGCTCAAATTTGAAATGGAATTTTCCTCCGTCTGTCACAGTAAAGTTTGAAATTCCTCAGATTGTCACGCTCAAATTTGAAATGGAATTTTCCTCCGTCTGTCACAGTAAAGTTCGAAATTCCTCAGATTGTCACGCTCAAATTTGAAATGGAATTTTCCTCCGTCTGTCACAGTAAAGTTTGAAATTCCTCAGATTGTCACGCTCAAATTTAAAATCAAATCTTTCTACGTCTGTCACAGTAAAGTTTGAAATTCCTCAGATTGTCACGCTCAAATTTAAAATAAAATTTTTCTACGTCTGTCACAGTAAAGTTTGAAATTCCTCAGATTGTCACGCTCAAATTTAAAATGGAATTTTCCTCCGTCTGTCAAAATAAAGTTTGAAATTCCTCAGATTGTCACGCTCAAATTTAAAATAAAATCTTTCTACGTCTGTCACAGTAAAGTTTGAAATTCCTCAGATTGTCACGCTCAAATTTGAAATGGAATTTTCCTCCGTCTGTCACAGTAAAGTTTGAAATTCCTCAGATTGTCACGCTCAAATTTGAAATGGAATTTTCCTCCGTCTGTCACAGTAAAGTTTGAAATTCCTCAGATTGTCACGCTCAAATTTGAAATGGAATTTTCGTCCGTCTGTCACAGTAAAGTTTGAAATTCCTCAGATTGTCACGCTCAAATTTGAAATAGAATTTTCCTCCGTCTGTCACAGTAAAGTTTGAAATTCCTCAGATTGTCACGCTCAAATTTGAAATGGAATTTTCCTCCGTCTGTCACAGTAAAGTTTACAATTCCTCAGATTGTCACGCTCAAATTTAAAATAAAATTTTTCTACGTCTGTCACAGTAAAGTTTGAAATTCCTCAGATTGTCACGCTCAAATTGAAAATAAAATTTTTCTACGTCTGTCACAGTAAAGTTTGAAATTCCTCAGATTGTCACGCTCAAATTTAAAATAAAATTATTCTACGTCTGTCACAGTAAAGTTTGAAATTCCTCAGATTGTCACGCTCAAATTTAAAATAAAATTTTTCTACGTCTGTCACAGTAAAGTTTGAAATTCCTCAGATTGTCACGCTCAAATTTAAAATAAAATTTTTCTACGTCTGTCACAGTAAAGTTTGAAATTCCTCAGATTGTCACGCTCAAATTTAAAAGAAAATTTTTCTACGTCTGTCACAGTAAAGTTGGAAATTCCTCAGATTGTCACGCTCAAATTTGAAATGGAATTTTCGTCCGTCTGTCACAGTAAAGTTTGAAATTCCTCAGATTGTCACGCTCAAATTTGAAATGGAACTTTCCTCCGTCTGTCACAGTAAAGTTTGAAATTCCTCAGATTGTCACGCTCAAATTTAAAATAAAATTTTTCTACGTCTGTCACAGTAAAGTTTGAAATTCCTCAGATTGTCACGCTCAAATTTGAAATGGAATTTTCCTCCGTCTGTCACAGTAAAGTTTGAAATTCCTCAGATTGTCACGCTCAAATTTGAAATGGAATTTTCCTCCGTCTGTCACAGTTAAGTTTGAAATTCCTCAGATTGTCACGCTCAAATTTGAAATGGAATTTTCCTCCGTCTGTCACAGTAAAGTTTGATATTCCTCAGATTGTCACGCTCAAATTTGAAATGGAATTTTCCTCCGTCTGTCACAGTAAAGTTTGAAATTCCTCAGATTGTCACGCTCAAATTTGAAATAGAATTTTCCTCCGTCTGTCACAGTTAAGTTTGAAATTCCTCAGATTGTCACGCTCAAATTTGAAATAAAATTTTCTTACGTCTGTCACAGTAAAGTTTGAAATTCCTCAGATTGTTACGCTCAAATTTAAAATGGAATTTTTGTCCGTCTGTCACAGTTAGGTTTGAAATTCCTCAGATTGTCACGCTCAAATTTAAAATAAAATTTTTCTACGTCTGTCACAGTAAAGTTTGTAATTCCTCAGATTATCACGCTCAAATTTAAAACAAAATTTTTCTACGTCTGTCACAGTAAAGTTTGTAATTTCTCAGATTGTCACGCTCAAATATAAAATAAAATTTTTCTACGTCTGTCACAGTAATATTTGTAATTTCTCAGATTGTCACGCTCAAATTTAAAATAAAATTTTTCTACGTCTGTCACAGTAAAGTTTGTAATTTCTCAGATTGTCACGCTCAAATTTAAAATAAAATTTTTCTACGTCTGTCACAGTAAAGTTTGAAATTCCTCAGATTGTCACGCTCAAATTTGAAATGGAATTTTCCTCCGTCTGTCACAGTAAAATTTGAAATTCCTCAGATTGTCACGCTCAAATTTGAAATGGAATTTTCCTCCGTCTGTCACAGTAAAGTTTGAAATTCCTCAGATTGTCACGCTCAAATTTGAAATAGAATTTTCCTCCGTCTGTCACAGTTAAGTTTGAAATTTTTCACATTGTCACGCTCAAATTTGAAATGGAATTTTCCTCCGTCTGTCACAGTAAAGTTTGATATTCCTCAGATTGTCACGCTCAAATTTGAAATGGAATTTTCCTCCGTCTGTCACAGTAAAGTTTGAAATTCCTCAGATTGTCACGCTCAAATTTGAAATGGAATTTTCCTCCGTCTGTCACAGTTAAGTTTGAAATTCCTCAGATTGTCACGCTCAAATTTAAAATAAAATTTTCCTCCGTCTGTCACAGTAAAGTTTGAAATTCCTCAGATTGTCACGCTCAAATTTGAAATGGAATTTTCCTCCGTCTGTCACAGTAAAGTTTGAAATTCCTCAGATTGTCACGCTCAAATTTGAAATGGAATTTTCCTCCGTCTGTCACAGTTAAGTTTGAAATTCCTCAGATTGTCACGCTCAAATTTGAAATAAATTTTTCTTACGTCTGTCACAGTAAAGTTTGAAATTCCTCAGATTGTCACGCTCAAATTTAAAATGGAATTTTTGTCCGTCTGTCACAGTTAGGTTTGAAATTCCTCAGATTGTCACGCTCAAATTTAAAATAAAATTTTTCTACGTCTGTCACAGTAAAGTTTGTAATTTCTCAGATTGTCACGCTCAAATTTAAAATAAAATTTTTCTACGTCTGGCACAGTAAAGTTTGTAATTTCTTAGATTGTCACGCTCAAATTTAAAATAAAATTTTTCTACGTCTGTCACAGTCAAGTTTGTAATTTCTCAGATTGTCACGCTCAAATTTAAAATAAAATTTTTCTACGTCTGTCACAGTAAAGTTTGAAATTCCTCAGATTGTCGCGCTCAAATTTAAAATAAAATTTTTCTACGTCTGTCACAGTAAAGTTTGTAATTCCTCAGATTATCACGCTCAAATTTAAAACAAAATTTTTCTACGTCTGTCACAGTAAAGTTTGTAATTTCTCAGATTGTCACGCTCAAATTTAAAATAAAATTTTTCTACGTCTGTCACAGTAAAGTTTGTAATTTCTCAGATTGTCACGCTCAAATTTAAAATAAAATTTTTCTACGTCTGTCACAGTAAAGTTTGTAATTTCTCAGATTGTCACGCTCAAATTTAAAATAAAATTTTTCTACGTCTGTCACAGTAAAGTTTGAAATTCCTCAGATTGTCACGCTCAAATTTAAAATGGAATTTTTCTCCATCTGTCACAGTAAAGTTTGAAATTCCTCAGATTGTCACGCTCAAATTACAAATACAATTTTTCTACGTCTGTCACAGTAAAGTTTGAAATTTCTCAGATTGTCACGCTCAAATTTGAAATGGAATTTTCCTCCGTCTGTCACAGTAAAGTTTGATATTCCTCAGATTGTCACGCTCAAATTTGAAATGGAATTTTCCTCCGTCTGTCACAGTAAAGTTTGAAATTCCTCAGATTGTCACGCTCAAATTTGAAATGGAATTTTCCTCCGTCTGTCACAGTTAAGTTTGAAATTCCTCAGATTGTCACGCTCAAATTTAAAATAAAATCTTTCTACGTCTGTCACAGTAAAGTTTGAAATTCCTCAGATTGTCACGCTCAAATTTAAAATAAAATTTTCCTCCGTCTGTCACAATAAAGTTTGAAATTCCTCAGATTGTCACGCTCAAATTTAAAATAAAATTTTTTTACGTTTGTCACAGTAAAGTTTGAAATTCCTCAGATTGTCACGCTCAAATTTGAAATGGAATTTAACTCCGTCTGTCACAGTAAAGTTAGAAATTCCTCAGATTGTCACGCTCAAATTTGAAATGGAATTTTCCTCCGTCTGTCACAGTAAAGTTTGAAATTCCTCAGATTGTCACGCTCAAATTTGAAATGGAATTTTCGTCCGTCTGTCACAGTAAAGTTTGAAATTCCTCAGATTGTCACGCTCAAATTTGAAATAGAATTTTCGTCCGTCTGTCACAGTAAAGTTTGAAATTCCTCAGATTGTCACGCTCAAATTTGAAATGGAATTTTCCTCCGTCTGTCACAGTAAAGTTTGTAATTCCTCAGATTATCACGCTCAAATTTAAAACAAAATTTTTCTACGTCTGTCACAGTAAAGTTTGTAATTTCTCAGATTGTCACGCTCAAATTTAAAATAAAATTTTTCTACGTCTGTCACAGTAAAGTTTGTAATTTCTCAGATTGTCACGCTCAAATTTAAAATAAAATTTTTCTACGTCTGTCACAGTAAAGTTTGTAATTTCTCAGATTGTCACGCTCAAATTTAAAATAAAATTTTTCTACGTCTGTCACAGTAAAGTTTGAAATTCCTCAGATTGTCACGCTCAAATTTAAAATGGAATTTTTCTCCATCTGTCACAGTAAAGTTTGAAATTCCTCAGATTGTCACGCTCAAATTACAAATACAATTTTTCTACGTCTGTCACAGTAAAGTTTGAAATTTCTCAGATTGTCACGCTCAAATTTGAAATGGAATTTTCCTCCGTCTGTCACAGTAAAGTTTGATATTCCTCAGATTGTCACGCTCAAATTTGAAATGGAATTTTCCTCCGTCTGTCACAGTAAAGTTTGAAATTCCTCAGATTGTCACGCTCAAATTTGAAATGGAATTTTCCTCCGTCTGTCACAGTTAAGTTTGAAATTCCTCAGATTGTCACGCTCAAATTTAAAATAAAATCTTTCTACGTCTGTCACAGTAAAGTTTGAAATTCCTCAGATTGTCACGCTCAAATTTAAAATAAAATTTTCCTCCGTCTGTCACAATAAAGTTTGAAATTCCTCAGATTGTCACGCTCAAATTTAAAATAAAATCTTTCTACGTCTGTCACAGTAAAGTTTGAAATTCCTCAGATTGTCACGCTCAAATTTGAAATGGAATTTAACTCCGTCTGTCACAGTAAAGTTAGAAATTCCTCAGATTGTCACGCTCAAATTTGAAATGGAATTTTCCTCCGTCTGTCACAGTAAAGTTTGAAATTCCTCAGATTGTCACGCTCAAATTTGAAATGGAATTTTCGTCCGTCTGTCACAGTAAAGTTTGAAATTCCTCAGATTGTCACGCTCAAATTTGAAATAGAATTTTCGTCCGTCTGTCACAGTAAAGTTTGAAATTCCTCAGATTGTCACGCTCAAATTTGAAATGGAATTTTCCTCCGTCTGTCACAGTAAAGTTTGAAATTCCTCAGATTGTCACGCTCAAATTTAAAATAAAATTTTTCTACGTCTGTCACAGTAAAGTTTGAAATTCCTCAGATTGTCACGCTCAAATTTGAAATAGAATTTTCCTCCGTCTGTCACAGTAAAGTTTGAAATTCCTCAGATTGTCACGCTCAAATTTAAAATAAAATTTTTCTACGTCTGTCACAATAAAGTTTGAAATTCCTCAGATTGTCACGCTCAAATTTAAAATAAAATTTTTTTACGTTTGTCACAGTAAAGTTTGAAATTCCTCAGATTGTCACGCTCAAATTTGAAATGGAATTTAACTCCGTCTGTCACAGTAAAGTTAGAAATTCCTCAGATTGTCACGCTCAAATTTGAAATGGAATTTTCCTCCGTCTGTCACAGTAAAGTTTGAAATTCCTCAGATTGTCACGCTCAAATTTAAAATAAAATTTTTCTACGTCTGTCACAATAAAGTTTGAAATTCCTCAGATTGTCACGCTCAAATTTAAAATAAAATTTTTTTACGTTTGTCACAGTAAAGTTTGAAATTCCTCAGATTGTCACGCTCAAATTACAAATACAATTTTTCTACGTCTGTCACAGTAAAGTTTGAAATTTCTCAGATTGTCACGCTCAAATTTGAAATGGAATTTTCCTCCGTCTGTCACAGTAAAGTTTGAAATTCCTCAGATTGTCACGCTCAAATTTAAAATAAAATTTTTCTACGTCTGTCACAATAAAGTTTGAAATTCCTCAGATTGTCACGCTCAAATTTAAAATAAAATTTTTTTACGTTTGTCACAGTAAAGTTTGAAATTCCTCAGATTGTCACGCTCAAATTTGAAATGGAATTTTCCTCCGTCTGTCACAGTAAAGTTTGAAATTCCTCAGATTGTCACGCTCAAATTTAAAATAAAATTTTTCTACGTCTGTCACAATAAAGTTTGAAATTCCTCAGATTGTCACGCTCAAATTTAAAATAAAATTTTTTTACGTTTGTCACAGTAAAGTTTGAAATTCCTCAGATTGTCACGCTCAAATTTGAAATGGAATTTAACTCCGTCTGTCACAGTAAAGTTAGAAATTCCTCAGATTGTCACGCTCAAATTTGAAATGGAATTTTCCTCCGTCTGTCACAGTAAAGTTTGAAATTCCTCAGATTGTCACGCTCAAATTTGAAATGGAATTTTCGTCCGTCTGTCACAGTAAAGTTTGAAATTCCTCAGATTGTCACGCTCAAATTTGAAATAGAATTTTCGTCCGTCTGTCACAGTAAAGTTTGAAATTCCTCAGATTGTCACGCTCAAATTTGAAATGGAATTTTCCTCCGTCTGTCACAGTAAAGTTTGTAATTCCTCAGATTATCACGCTCAAATTTAAAACAAAATTTTTCTACGTCTGTCACAGTAAAGTTTGTAATTTCTCAGATTGTCACGCTCAAATTTAAAATAAAATTTTTCTACGTCTGTCACAGTAAAGTTTGTAATTTCTCAGATTGTCACGCTCAAATTTAAAATAAAATTTTTCTACGTCTGTCACAGTAAAGTTTGTAATTTCTCAGATTGTCACGCTCAAATTTAAAATAAAATTTTTCTACGTCTGTCACAGTAAAGTTTGAAATTCCTCAGATTGTCACGCTCAAATTTAAAATGGAATTTTTCTCCATCTGTCACAGTAAAGTTTGAAATTCCTCAGATTGTCACGCTCAAATTACAAATACAATTTTTCTACGTCTGTCACAGTAAAGTTTGAAATTTCTCAGATTGTCACGCTCAAATTTGAAATGGAATTTTCCTCCGTCTGTCACAGTAAAGTTTGATATTCCTCAGATTGTCACGCTCAAATTTGAAATGGAATTTTCCTCCGTCTGTCACAGTAAAGTTTGAAATTCCTCAGATTGTCACGCTCAAATTTGAAATGGAATTTTCCTCCGTCTGTCACAGTTAAGTTTGAAATTCCTCAGATTGTCACGCTCAAATTTAAAATAAAATCTTTCTACGTCTGTCACAGTAAAGTTTGAAATTCCTCAGATTGTCACGCTCAAATTTAAAATAAAATTTTCCTCCGTCTGTCACAATAAAGTTTGAAATTCCTCAGATTGTCACGCTCAAATTTAAAATAAAATCTTTCTACGTCTGTCACAGTAAAGTTTGAAATTCCTCAGATTGTCACGCTCAAATTTGAAATGGAATTTAACTCCGTCTGTCACAGTAAAGTTAGAAATTCCTCAGATTGTCACGCTCAAATTTGAAATGGAATTTTCCTCCGTCTGTCACAGTAAAGTTTGAAATTCCTCAGATTGTCACGCTCAAATTTGAAATGGAATTTTCGTCCGTCTGTCACAGTAAAGTTTGAAATTCCTCAGATTGTCACGCTCAAATTTGAAATAGAATTTTCGTCCGTCTGTCACAGTAAAGTTTGAAATTCCTCAGATTGTCACGCTCAAATTTGAAATGGAATTTTCCTCCGTCTGTCACAGTAAAGTTTGAAATTCCTCAGATTGTCACGCTCAAATTTAAAATAAAATTTTTCTACGTCTGTCACAGTAAAGTTTGAAATTCCTCAGATTGTCACGCTCAAATTTAAAATAAAATTTTTCTACGTCTGTCACAGTAAAGTTTGAAATTCCTCAGATTGTCACGCTCAAATTTAAAATAAAATTTTTCTACGTCTGTCACAGTAAAGTTTGAAATTCCTCAGATTGTCACGCTCAAATTTAAAATAAAATTTTTCTACGTCTGTCACAGTAAAGTTTGAAATTCCTCAGATTGTCACGCTCAAATTTAAAATAAAATTTTTCTACGTCTGTCACAGTAAAGTTGGAAATTCCTCAGATTGTCACGCTCAAATTTGAAATGGAATTTTCGTCCGTCTGTCACAGTAAAGTTTGAAATTCCTCAGATTGTCACGCTCAAATTTGAAATGGAACTTTCCTCCGTCTGTCACAGTAAAGTTTGAAATTCCTCAGATTGTCACGCTCAAATTTAAAATAAAATTTTTCTACGTCTGTCACAGTAAAGTTTGAAATTCCTCAGATTGTCACGCTCAAATTTGAAATGGAATTTTCGCTCCGTCTGTCACAGTAAAGTTTGATATTCCTCAGATTGTCACGCTCAAATTTGAAATGGAATTTTCCTCCGTCTGTCACAGTAAAGTTTGAAATTCCTCAGATTGTCACGCTCAAATTTGAAATGGAATTTTCCTCCGTCTGTCACAGTTAAGTTTGAAATTCCTCAGATTGTCACGCTCAAATTTGAAATAAAATTTTCTTACGTCTGTCACAGTAAAGTTTGAAATTCCTCAGATTGTCACGCTCAAATTTAAAATGGAATTTTTGTCCGTCTGTCACAGTTAGGTTTGAAATTCCTCAGATTGTCACGCTCAAATTTAAAATAAAATTTTTCTACGTCTGTCACAGTAAAGTTTGTAATTTCTCAGATTGTCACGCTCAAATTTAAAATAAAATTTTTCTAAGTCTGGCACAGTAAAGTTTGTAATTTTATAGATTGTCACGCTAAAATTTAAAATAAAATTTTTCTACGTCTGTCACAGTAAAGTTTGTAATTTCTCAGATTGTCACGCTCAAATTTAAAATAAAATCTTTCTACGTCTGTCACAGTAAAGTCTGAAATTACTCAGATTGTCACGCTCAAATTTAAAATAAAATTTTTCTACGTCTGTCACAGTAAAGTTTGTAATTCCTCAGATTATCACGCTCAAATTTAAAACAAAATTTTTCTACGTCTGTCACAGTAAAGTTTGTAATTTCTCAGATTGTCACGCTCAAATTTAAAATAAAATTTTTCTACGTCTGTCACAGTAAAGTTTTAAATTCCTCAGATTGTCACGCTGAAATTTGAAATAGAATTTTCGTCCGTCTGTCACAGTAAAGTTTGAAATTCCTCAGATTGTCACGCTCAAATTTGAAATGGAATTTTCCTCCGTCTGTCACAGTAAAGTTTAAAATTCCTCAGATTGTCACGCTCAAATTTAAAATAAAATTTTTCTACGTCTGTCACAGTAAAGTTTGAAATTCCTCAGATTGTCACGCTCAAATTTGAAATGGAATTTTCCTCCGTCTGTCACAGTAAAGTTTGAAATTCCTCAGATTGTCACGCTCAAATTTAAAATAAAATTTTTCTACGTCTGTCACAGTAAAGTTTGAAATTCCTCAGATTGTCACGCTCAAATTTAAAATAAAATTTTTCTACGTCTGTCACAGTAAAGTTTGAAATTCCTCAGATTGTCACGCTCAAATTTAAAATAAAATTTTTCTACGTCTGTCACAGTAAAGTTTGAAATTCCTCAGATTGTCACGCTCAAATTTAAAATAAAATTTTTCTACGTCTGTCACAGTAAATTTGGAAATTCCTCAGATTGTCACGCTCAAATTTGAAATGGAATTTTCGTCCGTCTGTCACAGTAAAGTTTCAAATTCCTCAGATTGTCACGCTCAAATTTGAAATGGAATTTTCCTCCGTCTGTCACAGTAAAGTTTGAAATTCCTCAGATTGTCACGCTCAAATTTAAAATAAAATTTTTCTACGTCTGTCAGAGTAAAGTTTGAAATTCCTCAGATTGTCACGCTCAAATGTAAATGGAATTTTCCTCCGTCTGTCACAGTAAAGTTTGAAATTCCTCAGATTGTCACGCTCAAATTTAAAATAAAATTTTTCTACGTCTGTCACAGTAAAGTTTGAAATTCCTCAGATTGTCACGCTCAAATTTAAAATAAAATTTTTCTACGTCTGTCACAGTAAAGTTTGAAATTCCTCAGATTGTCACGCTCAAATCTGAAATGGAATTTTCCTCCGTCTGTCACAGTAAAGTTTGAAATTCCTCAGATTGTCACGCCCAAATTTGAAATGGAATTTTCCTCCGTCTGTCAGTAAAGTTTGAAATTCCTCAGATTGTCACGCTCAAATTTGAAATGGAATTTTCGTCCGTCTGTCACAGTAAAGTTTAAAATTCCTCAGATTGTCACGCTCAAATTTAAAATAAAATTTTTCTACGTCTGTCACAGTAAAGTTTGAAATTCCTCAGATTGTCACGCTCAAATTTAAAATAAAATTTTTCTACGTCTGTCACAGTAAAGTTTGAAATTCCTCAGATTGTCACGCTCAAATTTAAAATAAAATCTTTCTACGTCTGTCACAGTAAAGTTTGAAATTCCTCAGATTGTCACGCTCAAATTTGAAGTAGAATTTTCGTCCGTCTGTCACAGTAAAGTTTGAAATTCCTCAGATTGTCACGCTCAAATTTGAAATGGAATTTTCCTCCGTCTGTCACAGTAAAGTTTGAAATTCCTCAGATTGTCACGCTCAAATTTGAAATGGAATTTTCCTCCGTCTGTCACAGTAAAGTTTGAAATTCCTCAGATTGTCACGCTCAAATTTAAAATAAAATTGTTCTACGTCTGTCACAGTAAAGTTTGAAATTCCTCAGATTGTCACGCTCAAATTTGAAATGGAATTTTCCTCCGTCTGTCACAGTAAAGTTTGAAATTCCTCAGATTGTCACGCTCAAATTTAAAATAAAATTTTTCTACGTCTGTCACAGTAAAGTTTGAAATTCCTCAGATTGTCACGCTCAAATTTGAAATGGAATTTTCCTCCGTCTGTCACAGTAAAGTTTAAAATTCCTCAGATTGTCACGCTCAAATTTAAAATAAAATTTTCTACCTCTGTCACAGTAAAGTTTGAAATTCCTCAGATTGTCACGCTCAAATTTAAAATAAAATTTTTCTACGTCTGTCACAGTAAAGTTTGAAATTCCTCAGATTGTCACGCTCAAATTTAAAATAGAATTTTTCTACGTCTGTCACAGTAAAGTTAGAAATTCCTCAGATTGTCACGTTCAAATTAAAAATAAAACTTTTCTACGTCTGTCACAGTAAAGTTTGAAATTCCTCAGATTGTCACGCTCAAATTTAAAATAAAATTTTTCTACGTCTGTCACAGTAAAGTTTGAAATTCCTCAGATTGTCACGCTCAAATTTAAAATGGAATTTTCATCTGTCTGTCACAGTAAAGTTTGAAATTCCTCAGATTGTCACGCTCAAATTTAAAATAAAATTTTTCTACGTCTGTCACAGTAAAGTTTGAAATTCTTCAGATTGTCACGCTCAAATTTGAAATAAAATTTTTCTACGTCTGTCACAGTAAAGTTTGAAATTCCTCAGATTGTCACGCTCAAATTTGAAATGGAATTTTCCTCTGTCTGTCACAGTAAAGTTTGAAATTCCTCAGATTGTCACGCTCAAATTTAAAATAAAATTTTTCTACGTCTGTCACAGTAAAGTTTGTAATTTCTCAGATTGTCACGCTCAAATTTAAAATAAAATTTTTCTACGTCTGTCACAGTAAAGTTTGAAATTCCTCAGATTGTCACGCTCAAATCTGAAATGGAATTTTCCTCCGTTTGTCACAATAAAGTTTGAAATTCCTCAGATTGTCACGCTCTAATTTGAAATGGAATTTTCGTCCGTCTGTCACAGTAAAGTTTGAAATTCCTCAGATTGTCACGCTCAAATTTGAAATGGAATTGTCCTCCGTCTGTCACAGTAAAGTTTGAAATTCCTCAGATTGTCACGCTCAAATTTAAAATAAAATCTTTCTACGTCTGTCACAGTAAAGTTTGAAATTCCTCAGATTGTCACGCTCAAATTTGAAATGGAATTTTCCTCGGTCTGTCACAGTAAAGTTTAAAATTCCTCAGATTGTCACGCTCAAATTTAAAATAAAATTTTTCTACGTCTGTCACAGTAAAGTTTGAAATTCCTCAGATTGTCACGCTCAAATTTAAAATAAAATTTTTCTACGCCTGTCACAGTAAAGTTTGAAATTCCTCAGATTGTCACGCTCAAATTTAAAATAAAATTTTTCTACGTCTGTCACAGTTAAGTTTGAAATTCCTCAGATTGTCACGCTCAAATTTGAAATGGAATTTTCCTCCGTCTGTCACAGTAAAGTTTGAAATTCCTCAGATTGTCACGCTCAAATTTGAAATGGAATTTTCCTCCGTCTGTCACAGTAAAGTTGGAAATTCCTCAGATTGTCACGCTCAAATTTGAAATGGAATTTTCGTCCGTCTGTCACAGTAAAGTTTGAAATTCCTCAGATTGTCACGCTCAAATTTAAAATAAAATCTTTCTACGTCTGTCACAGTAAAGTTTGAAATTCCTCAGATTGTCACGCTCAAATTTAAAATAAAATTTTTCTACGTCTGTCACAGTAAAGTTTGAAATTCCTCAGATTGTCACGCTCAAATTTGAAATGGAATTTTCCTCCGTCTGTCACAGTAAAGTTTGAAATTCCTCAGATTGTCACGCTCAAATTTAAAATAAAATTTTTCTACGTCTGTCACAGTAAAGTTTGAAATTCCTCAGATTGTCACGCTCAAATTTGAAATAGAATTTTCCTCCGTCTGTCACAGTAAAGTTTAAATTCCTCAGATTGTCACGCTCAAATTTAAAATAAAATTTTTCTACGTCTGTCACAGTAAAGTTTGAAATTCCTCAGATTGTCACGCTCAAATTTGAAATGGAATTTTCCTCCGTCTGTCACAGTAAAGTTTGAAATTCCTCGGATTGTCACGCTCAAATTAAAAATAAAATTTTTCTACGTCTGTCACAGTAAAGTTTGAAATTCCTCAGATTGTCACGCTCAAATTTAAAATGGAATTTTCATCTGTCTGTCACAGTAAAGTTTGAAATTCCTCAGATTGTCACGCTCAAATTTAAAATAAAATTTTTCTACGTCTGTCACAGTAAAGTTTGAAATTCCTCAGATTGTCACGCTCAAATTTAAAATAAAATTTTTCTACGTCTGTCACAGTAAAGTTTTAAATTCCTCAGATTGTCACGCTGAAATTTGAAATAGAATTTTCGTCCGTCTGTCACAGTAAAGTTTGAAATTCTTCAGATTGTCACGCTCAAATTTGAAATGGAATTTTCCTCCGTCTGTCACAGTAAAGTTTAAAATTCCTCAGATTGTCACGCTCAAATTTAAAATAAAATTTTTCTACGTCTGTCACAGTAAAGTTTGAAATTCCTCAGATTGTCACGCTCAAATTTGAAATGGAATTTTCCTCCGTCTGTCACAGTAAAGTTTGAAATTCCTCAGATTGTCACGCTCAAAATTAAAAAAAAATTTTTCTACGTCTGTCACAGTAAATTTTGAAATTCCTCAGATTGTCACGCTCAAATTAAAAATAAAATTTTTCTACGTCTGTCACAGTAAAGTTTGAAATTCCTCAGATTGTCACGCTCAAATTTAAAATAAAATTTTTCTACGTCTGTCACAGTAAAGTTTGAAATTCCTCAGATTGTCACGCTCAAATTTAAAATAAAATTTTTCTACGTCTGTCACAGTAAAGTTTGAAATTCCTCAGATTGTCACGCTCAAATTTGAAATGGAATTTTCGTCCGTCTGTCACAGTAAAGTTTGAAATTCCTCAGATTGTCACGCTCAAATTTGAAATGGAATTTTCCTCCGTCTGTCACAGTAAAGTTTGAAATTCCTCAGATTGTCACGCTCAAATTTAAAATAAAATTGTTCTACGTCTGTCACAGTAAAGTTTGAAATTCCTCAGATTGTCACGCTCAAATTTGAAATGGAATTTTCCTCCGTCTGTCACAGTAAAGTTTGAAATTCCTCAGATTGTCACGCTCAAATTTAAAATAAAATTTTTCTACGTCTGTCACAGTAAAGTTTGAAATTCCTCAGATTGTCACGCTCAAATTTGAAATGGAATTTTCCTCCGTCTGTCACAGTAAAGTTTAAAATTCCTCAGATTGTCACGCTCAAATTTAAAATAAAATTTTCTACGTCTATCACAGTAAAGTTTGAAATTCCTCAGATTGTCACGCTCAAATTTAAAATAAAATTTTTCTACGTCTGTCACAGTAAAGTTTGAAATTCCTCAGATTGTCACGCTCAAATCTGAAATGGAATTTTCCTCCGTCTGTCACAGTAAAGTTTGAAATTCCTCAGATTGTCACGCCCAAATTTGAAATGGAATTTTCCTCCGTCTGTCACAGTAAAGTTTGAAATTCTTCAGATTGTCACGCTCAAATTTGAAATGGAATTTTCGTCCGTCTGTCACAGTAAAGTTTAAAATTCCTCAGATTGTCACGCTCAAATTTAAAATAAAATTTTTCTACGTCTGTCACAGTAAAGTTTGAAATTCCTCAGATTGTCACGCTCAAATTTAAAATAAAATTTTTCTACGTCTGTCACAGTAAAGTTTGAAATTCCTCAGATTGTCACGCTCAAATTTAAAATAAAATCTTTCTACGTCTGTCACAGTAAAGTTTGAAATTCCTCAGATTGTCACGCTCAAATTTGAAGTAGAATTTTCGTCCGTCTGTCACAGTAAAGTTTGAAATTCCTCAGATTGTCACGCTCAAATTTGAAATGGAATTTTCCTCCGTCTGTCACAGTAAAGTTTGAAATTCCTCAGATTGTCACGCTCAAATTTGAAATGGAATTTTCCTCCGTCTGTCACAGTAAAGTTTGAAATTCCTCAGATTGTCACGCTCAAATTTAAAATAAAATTGTTCTACGTCTGTCACAGTAAAGTTTGAAATTCCTCAGATTGTCACGCTCAAATTTGAAATGGAATTTTCGTCCGTCTGTCACAGTAAAGTTTGAAATTCCTCAGATTGTCACGCTCAAATTTAAAATAAAATTTTTCTACGTCTGTCACAGTAAAGTTTGAAATTCCTCAGATTGTCACGCTCAAATTTAAAATAAAATTTTTCTACGTCTGTCACAGTAAAGTTTGAAATTCCTCAGATTGTCACGCTCAAATTTAAAATAGAATTTTTCTACGTCTGTCACAGTAAAGTTAGAAATTCCTCAGATTGTCACGTTCAAATTAAAAATAAAACTTTTCTACGTCTGTCACAGTAAAGTTTGAAATTCCTCAGATTGTCACGCTCAAATTTAAAATAAAATTTTTCTACGTCTGTCACAGTAAAGTTTGAAATTCCTCAGATTGTCACGCTCAAATTTAAAATGGAATTTTCATCTGTCTGTCACAGTAAAGTTTGAAATTCCTCAGATTGTCACGCTCAAATTTAAAATAAAATTTTTCTACGTCTGTCACAGTAAAGTTTAAAATTCCTCAGATTGTCACGCTCAAATTTAAAATAAAATTTTTCTACGTCTGTCACAGTAAAGTTTGAAATTCCTCAGATTGTCACGCTCAAATTTGAAATAGAATTTTCGTCCGTCTGTCACAGTAAAGTTTGAAATTCCTCAGATTGTCACGCTCAAATTTGAAATTGAATTTTCCTCCGTCTGTTACAGTAAAGTTTGAAATTCCTCAGATTGTCACGCTCAAATTTAAAATAAAATTTTTCTACGTCTGTCACAGTAAAGTTTGAAATTCCTCAGATTGTCACGCTCAAATTTGAAATGGAATTTTCCTCCGTCTGTCACAGTAAAGTTTGAAATTCCTCAGATTGTCACGCTCAAATTTAAAATAAAATTTTTCTACGTCTGTCACAGTAAAGTTTGTAATTTCTCAGATTGTCACGCTCAAATTTAAAATAAAATTTTTCTACGTCTGTCACAGTAAAGTTTGAAATTCCTCAGATTGTCACGCTCAAATCTGAAATGGAATTTTCCTCCGTTTGTCACAATAAAGTTTGAAATTCCTCAGATTGTCACGCTCTAATTTGAAATGGAATTTTCGTCCGTCTGTCACAGTAAAGTTTGAAATTCCTCAGATTGTCACGCTCAAATTTGAAATGGAATTGTCCTCCGTCTGTCACAGTAAAGTTTGAAATTCCTCAGATTGTCACGCTCAAATTTAAAATAAAATCTTTCTACGTCTGTCACAGTAAAGTTTGAAATTCCTCAGATTGTCACGCTCAAATTTGAAATGGAATTTTCCTCGGTCTGTCACAGTAAAGTTTAAAATTCCTCAGATTGTCACGCTCAAATTTAAAATAAAATTTTTCTACGTCTGTCACAGTAAAGTTTGAAATTCCTCAGATTGTCACGCTCAAATTTAAAATAAAATTTTTCTACGCCTGTCACAGTAAAGTTTGAAATTCCTCAGATTGTCACGCTCAAATTTAAAATAAAATTTTTCTACGTCTGTCACAGTTAAGTTTGAAATTCCTCAGATTGTCACGCTCAAATTTGAAATGGAATTTTCCTCCGTCTGTCACAGTAAAGTTTGAAATTCCTCAGATTGTCACGCTCAAATTTGAAATGGAATTTTCCTCCGTCTGTCACAGTAAAGTTTGAAATTCCTCAGATTGTCACGCTCAAATTTGAAATGGAATTTTCGTCCGTCTGTCACAGTAAAGTTTGAAATTCCTCAGATTGTCACGCTCAAATTTAAAATAAAATCTTTCTACGTCTGTCACAGTAAAGTTTGAAATTCCTCAGATTGTCACGCTCAAATTTAAAATAAAATTTTTCTACGTCTGTCACAGTAAAGTTTGAAATTCCTCAGATTGTCACGCTCAAATTTGAAATGGAATTTTCCTCCGTCTGTCACAGTAAAGTTTGAAATTCCTCAGATTGTCACGCTCAAATTTAAAATAAAATTTTTCTACGTCTGTCACAGTAAAGTTTGAAATTCCTCAGATTGTCACGCTCAAATTTGAAATAGAATTTTCCTCCGTCTGTCACAGTAAAGTTTAAATTCCTCAGATTGTCACGCTCAAATTTAAAATAAAATTTTTCTACGTCTGTCACAGTAAAGTTTGAAATTCCTCAGATTGTCACGCTCAAATTTAAAATGGAATTTTCCTCCGTCTGTCAGAGTAAAGTTTGAAATTCCTCGGATTGTCACGCTCAAATTAAAAATAAAATTTTTCTACGTCTGTCACAGTAAAGTTTGAAATTCCTCAGATTGTCACGCTCAAATTTAAAATGGAATTTTCATCTGTCTGTCACAGTAAAGTTTGAAATTCCTCAGATTGTCACGCTCAAATTTAAAATAAAATTTTTCTACGTCTGTCACAGTAAAGTTTGAAATTCCTCAGATTGTCACGCTCAAATTTAAAATAAAATTTTTCTACGTCTGTCACAGTAAAGTTTTAAATTCCTCAGATTGTCACGCTCAAATCTGAAATGGAATTTTCCTCCGTCTGTCACAGTAAAGTTTGAAATTCCTCAGATTGTCACGCTCAAATTTGAAATGGAATTTTCCTCCGTCTGTCACAGTAAAGTTTGAAATTCCTCAGATTGTCACGCTCAAATTTGAAATGGAATTTTCGTCCGTCTGTCACAGTAAAGTTTAAAATTCCTCAGATTGTCACGCTCAAATTTAAAATAAAATTTTTCTACGTCTGTCACAGTAAAGTTTGAAATTCCTCAGATTGTCACGCTCAAATTTAAAATAAAATTTTTCTACGTCTGTCACAGTAAAGTTTGAAATTGCTCAGATTGTCACGCTCAAATTTAAAATGGAATTTTCCTCCGTCTGTCACAGTAAAGTTTGCAATTCCTCAGATTGTCACGCTCAAATTTGAAATGGAATTTTCCTCCGTCTGTCACAGTAAAGTTTGAAATTCCTCAGATTGTCACGCTCAAATTTGAAATGGAATTTTCCTTTGTCTGTCACAGTAAAGTTTGAAATTCCTCAGATTGTCACGCTCAAATTTAAAATAAAATTTTTCTACGTCTGTCACAGTAAAGTTTGAAATTCCTCAGATTGTCACGCTCAAATTTGAAATGGAATTTTCCTCCGTCTGTCACAGTAAAGTTTGAAATTCCTCAGATTGTCACGCTCAAATTTAAAATAAAATTTTTCTACGTCTGTCACAGTAAAGTTTGAAATTCCTCAGATTGTCACGCTCAAATTTGAAATGGAATTTTCCTCCGTCTGTCACAGTAAAGTTTGAAATTCCTCAGATTGTCACGCTCAAATTTAAAATAAAATTTTCTACGTCTGTCACAGTAAAGTTTGAAATTCCTCAGATTGTCACGCTCAAATTTAAAATGGAATTTTCCTCCGTCTGTCACAGTAAAGTTTGAAATTCCTCAGATTGTCACGCTCAAATTTAAAATAGAATTTTTCTACGTCTGTCACAGTAAAGTTTGAAATTCCTCAGATTGTCACGTTCAAATTAAAAATAAAACTTTTCTACGTCTGTCACAGTAAAGTTTGAAATTCCTCAGATTGTCACGCTCAAATTTAAAATAAAATTTTTCTACGTCTGTCACAGTAAAGTTTGAAATTCCTCAGATTGTCACGCTTAAATTTAAAATGGAATTTTCATCTGTCTGTCACAGTAAAGTTTGAAATTCCTCAGATTGTCACGCTCAAATTTAAAATAAAATTTTTCTACGTCTGTCACAGTAAAGTTTGAAATTCCTCAGATTGTCACGCTCAAATTTAAAATAAAATTTTTCTACGTCTGTCACAGTAAAGTTTGAAATTCCTCAGATTGTCACGCTCAAATTTAAAATAAAATTTTTCTACGTCTGTCACAGTAAAGTTTGAAATTCCTCAGATTGTCACGCTCAAATTTAAAATGGAATTTTCATCTGTCTGTCACAGTAAAGTTTGAAATTCCTCAGATTGTCACGCTCAAATTTAAAATAAAATTTTTCTACGTCTGTCACAGTAAAGTTTGAAATTCCTCAGATTGTCACGCTCAAATTTAAAATGGAATTTTCCTCGGTCTGTCACAGTAAAGTTTAAAATTCCTCAGATTGTCACGCTCAAATTTAAAATAAAATGTTTCTACGTCTGTCACAGTAAAGTTTGAAATTCCTCAGATTGTCACGCTCAAATTTAAAATAAAATTTTTCTACGCCTGTCACAGTAAAGTTTGAAATTCCTCAGATTGTCACGCTCAAATTTAAAATAAAATTTTTCTACGTCTGTCACAGTTAAGTTTGAAATTCCTCAGATTGTCACGCTCAAATTTGAAATGGAATTTTCCTCCGTCTGTCACAGTAAAGTTTGAAATTCCTCAGATTGTCACGCTCAAATTTGAAATGGAATTTTCCTCCGTCTGTCACAGTAAAGTTTGAAATTCCTCAGATTGTCACGCTCAAATTTGAAATGGAATTTTCGTCCGTCTGTCACAGTAAAGTTTGAAATTCCTCAGATTGTCACGCTCAAATTTAAAATAAAATCTTTCTACGTCTGTCACAGTAAAGTTTGAAATTCCTCAGATTGTCACGCTCAAATTTAAAATAAAATTTTTCTACGTCTGTCACAGTAAAGTTTGAAATTCCTCAGATTGTCACGCTCAAATTTGAAATGGAATTTTCCTCCGTCTGTCACAGTAAAGTTTGAAATTCCTCAGATTGTCACGCTCAAATTTAAAATAAAATTTTTCTACGTCTGTCACAGTAAAGTTTGAAATTCCTCAGATTGTCACGCTCAAATTTGAAATGGAATTTTCTTCCGTCTGTCACAGTAAAGTTTGAAATTCCTCAGATTGTCACGCTCAAATTTGAAATGGAATTTTCCTCCGTCTGTCACAGTAAAGTTTGAAATTCTTCAGATTGTCACGCTCAAATTTAAAATAAAATTTTTCTACGTCTGTCACAGTAAAGTTTGAAATTCCTCAGATTGTCACGCTCAAAGTTAAAATAAAATTTTTCTACGTCTGTCACAGTAAAGTTTGAAATTCCTCAGATTGTCACGCTCAAATTTAAAATAAAATTTTTCTACGTCTGTCACAGTAAAGTTAGAAATTCCTCAGATTGTCACGCTCAAATTTAAAATAAAATTTTTCTACGTCTGTCACAGTAAAGTTGGAAATTCCTCAGATTGTCACGCTCAAATTTGAAATGGAATTTTCGTCCGTCTGTCACAGTAAAGTTTGAAATTCCTCAGATTGTCACGCTCAAATTTCAAATAAAATTTTTCTACGTCTGTCACAGTAAAGTTTGAAATTCTTCAGATTGTCACGCTCAAATGTAAATGGAATTTTCCTCCGTCTGTCACAGTAAAGTTTGAAATTCCTCAGATTGTCACGCTCCAATTTAAAATAAAATTTTTCTACGTCTGTCACAGTAAAGTTTGAAATTCGTCAGATTGTCACGCTCAAATTTAAAATAAAATCTTTCTACGTCTGTCACAGTAAAGTTTGAAATTCCTCAGATTGTCACGCTCAAATTTAAAATAAAATTTTTCTACGTCTGTCACAGTAAAGTTTGAAATTCCTCAGATTGTCACGCTCAAATTTAAAATAAAATTTTTCTACGCCTGTCACAGTAAAGTTTGAAATTCCTCAGATTGTCACGCTCAAATTTAAAATAAAATTTTTCTATGTCTGTCACAGTAAAGTTTGAAATTCCTCAGATTGTCACGCTCAAATTTAAAATAAAATTTTTCTACGTCTGTCACAGTAAAGTTAGAAATTCCTCAGATTGTCACGCTCAAATTTAAAATAAAATTTTTCTACGTCTGTCACAGTAAAGTTGGAAATTCCTCAGATTGTCACGCTCAAATTTGAAATGGAATTTTCGTCCGTCTGTCACAGTAAAGTTTGAAATTCCTCAGATTGTCACGCTCAAATTTAAAATAAAATTTTTCTACGTCTGTCAGAGTAAAGTTTGAAATTCTTCAGATTGTCACGCTCAAATGTAAATTGAATTTTCCTCCGTCTGTCACAGTAAAGTTTGAAATTCCTCAGATTGTCACGCTCCAATTTAAAATAAAATTTTTCTACGTCTGTCACAGTAAAGTTTGAAATTCGTCAGATTGTCACGCTCAAATTTAAAATAAAATTTTTCTACGTCTGTCACAGTAAAGTTTGAAATTCCTCAGATTGTCACGCTCAAATTTAAAATAAAATTTTTCTACGTCTGTCACAGTAAAGTTTGAAATTCCTCAGATTGTCACGCTCAAATCTGAAATGGAATTTTCCTCCGTCTGTCACAGTAAAGTTTGAAATTCCTCAGATTGTCACGCTCAAATTTGAAATGGAATTTTCCTCCGTCTGTCACAGTAAAGTTTGAAATTCCTCAGATTGTCACGCTCAAATTTGAAATGGAATTTTCGTCCGTCTGTCACAGTAAAGTTTAAAATTCCTCAGATTGTCACGCTCAAATTTAAAATAAAATTTTTCTACGTCTGTCACAGTAAAGTTTGAAATTCCTCAGATTGTCACGCTCAAATTTAAAATAAAATTTTTCTACGTCTGTCACAGTAAAGTTTGAAATTGCTCAGATTGTCACGCTCAAATTTAAAATGGAATTTTCCTCCGTCTGTCACAGTAAATTTTGCAATTCCTCAGATTGTCACGCTCAAATTTGAAATGGAATTTTCCTCCGTCTGTCACAGTAAAGTTTGAAATTCCTCAGATTGTCACGCTCAAATTTAAAATAAAATTTTTCTACGTCTGTCACAGTAAAGTTTGAAATTCCTCAGATTGTCACGCTCAAATTTGAAATGGAATTTTCCTCCGTCTGTCACAGTAAAGTTTGAAATTCCTCAGATTGTCACGCTCAAATTTAAAATAAAATTTTTCTACGTCTGTCACAGTAAAGTTTGAAATTCCTCAGATTGTCACGCTCAAATTTAAAATGGAATTTTCTTCCGTCTGTCACAGTAAAGTTTAAAATTCCTCAGATTGTCACGCTCAAATTTGAAATGGAATTTTCCTCCGTCTGTCACAGTAAAGTTTGAAATTCCTCAGATTGTCACGCTCAAATTTAAAATAAAATTTTTCTACGCCTGTCACAGTAAAGTTTGAAATTCCTCAGATTGTCACGCTCAAATTTAAAATAAAATTTTTCTATGTCTGTCACAGTAAAGTTTGAAATTCCTCAGATTGTCACGCTCAAATTTAAAATAAAATTTTTCTACGTCTGTCACAGTAAAGTTAGAAATTCCTCAGATTGTCACGCTCAAATTTAAAATAAAATTTTTCTACGTCTGTCACAGTAAAGTTGGAAATTCCTCAGATTGTCACGCTCAAATTTGAAATGGAATTTTCGTCCGTCTGTCACAGTAAAGTTTGAAATTCCTCAGATTGTCACGCTCAAATTTAAAATAAAATTTTTCTACGTCTGTCAGAGTAAAGTTTGAAATTCTTCAGATTGTCACGCTCAAATGTAAATGGAATTTTCCTCCGTCTGTCACAGTAAAGTTTGAAATTCCTCAGATTGTCACGCTCCAATTTAAAATAAAATTTTTCTACGTCTGTCACAGTAAAGTTTGAAATTCGTCAGATTGTCACGCTCAAATTTAAAATAAAATTTTTCTACGTCTGTCACAGTAAAGTTTGAAATTCCTCAGATTGTCACGCTCAAATTTAAAATAAAATTTTTCTACGTCTGTCACAGTAAAGTTTGAAATTCCTCAGATTGTCACGCTCAAATCTGAAATGGAATTTTCCTCCGTCTGTCACAGTAAAGTTTGAAATTCCTCAGATTGTCACGCTCAAATTTGAAATGGAATTTTCCTCCGTCTGTCACAGTAAAGTTTGAAATTCCTCAGATTGTCACGCTCAAATTTGAAATGGAATTTTCGTCCGTCTGTCACAGTAAAGTTTAAAATTCCTCAGATTGTCACGCTCAAATTTAAAATAAAATTTTTCTACGTCTGTCACAGTAAAGTTTGAAATTCCTCAGATTGTCACGCTCAAATTTAAAATAAAATTTTTCTACGTCTGTCACAGTAAAGTTTGAAATTGCTCAGATTGTCACGCTCAAATTTAAAATGGAATTTTCCTCCGTCTGTCACAGTAAATTTTGCAATTCCTCAGATTGTCACGCTCAAATTTGAAATGGAATTTTCCTCCGTCTGTCACAGTAAAGTTTGAAATTCCTCAGATTGTCACGCTCAAATTTGAAATGGAATTTTCCTCCGTCTGTCACAGTAAAGTTTGAAATTCCTCAGATTGTCACGCTCAAATTTAAAATAAAATTTTTCTACGTCTGTCACAGTAAAGTTTGAAATTCCTCAGATTGTCACGCTCAAATTTGAAATGGAATTTTCCTCCGTCTGTCACAGTAAAGTTTGAAATTCCTCAGATTGTCACGCTCAAATTTAAAATAAAATTTTTCTACGTCTGTCACAGTAAAGTTTGAAATTCCTCAGATTGTCACGCTCAAATTTGAAATGGAATTTTCCTCCGTCTGTCACAGTAAAGTTTGAAATTCCTCAGATTGTCACGCTCAAATTTAAAATAAAATTTTCTACGTCTGTCACAGTAAAGTTTGAAATTCCTCAGATTGTCACGCTCAAATTTAAAATGGAATTTTCCTCCGTCTGTCACAGTAAAGTTTGAAATTCCTCAGATTGTCACGCTCAAATTTAAAATAGAATTTTTCTACGTCTGTCACAGTAAAGTTTGAAATTCCTCAGATTGTCACGTTCAAATTAAAAATAAAACTTTTCTACGTCTGTCACAGTAAAGTTTGAAATTCCTCAGATTGTCACGCTCAAATTTAAAATAAAATTTTTCTACGTCTGTCACAGTAAAGTTTGAAATTCCTCAGATTGTCACGCTCAAATTTAAAATGGAATTTTCATCTGTCTGTCACAGTAAAGTTTGAAATTCCTCAGATTGTCACGCTCAAATTTAAAATAAAATTTTTCTACGTCTGTCACAGTAAAGTTTGAAATTCCTCAGATTGTCACGCTCAAATTTAAAATAAAATTTTTCTACGTCTGTCACAGTAAAGTTTGAAATTCCTCAGATTGTCACGCTCAAATTTAAAATAAAATTTTTCTACGTCTGTCACAGTAAAGTTTGAAATTCCTCAGATTGTCACGCTCAAATTTAAAATGGAATTTTCATCTGTCTGTCACAGTAAAGTTTGAAATTCCTCAGATTGTCACGCTCAAATTTAAAATAAAATTTTTCTACGTCTGTCACAGTAAAGTTTGAAATTCCTCAGATTGTCACGCTCAAATTTGAAATGGAATTTTCCTCGGTCTGTCACAGTAAAGTTTAAAATTCCTCAGATTGTCACGCTCAAATTTAAAATAAAATTTTTCTACGTCTGTCACAGTAAAGTTTGAAATTTCTCAGATTGTCACGCTCAAATTTAAAATAAAATTTTTCTACGCCTGTCACAGTAAAGTTTGAAATTCCTCAGATTGTCACGCTCAAATTTAAAATAAAATTTTTCTACGTCTGTCACAGTTAAGTTTGAAATTCCTCAGATTGTCACGCTCAAATTTGAAATGGAATTTTCCTCCGTCTGTCACAGTAAAGTTTGAAATTCCTCAGATTGTCACGCTCAAATTTGAAATGGAATTTTCCTCCGTCTGTCACAGTAAAGTTTGAAATTCCTCAGATTGTCACGCTCAAATTTGAAATGGAATTTTCCTCCGTCTGTCACAGTAAAGTTTGAAATTCCTCAGATTGTCACGCTCAAATTTAAAATAAAATCTTTCTACGTCTGTCACAGTAAAGTTTGAAATTCCTCAGATTGTCACGCTCAAATTTGAAATGGAATTGTCCTCCGTCTGTCACAGTAAAGTTTGAAATTCCTCAGATTGTCACGCTCAAATTTAAAATAAAATTTTTCTACGTCTGTCACAGTAAAGTTTGAAATTCCTCAGATTGTCACGCTCAAATTTGAAATGGAATTTTCTTCCGTCTGTCACAGTAAAGTTTGAAATTCCTCAGATTGTCACGCTCAAATTTAAAATGGAATTTTCGTCTGTCTGTCACAGTTAAGTTCGAAATTCCTCAGATTGTCACGCTCAAATTTGAAATGGAATTTTCGTCCGTCTGTCACAGTAAAGTTTGAAATTCCTCAGATTGTCACGCTCAAATTTAAAATAAAATCTTTCTACGTCTGTCACAGTAAAGTTTGAAATTCCTCAGATTGTCACGCTCAAATTTGAAATGGAATTTTCCTCCGTCTGTCACAGTAAAGTTTGAAATTCCTCAGATTGTCACGCTCAAATTTAAAATAAAATTTTTCTACGTCTGTCACAGTAAAGTTTGAAATTCCTCAGATTGTCACGCTCAAATTTGAAATGGAATTTTCTTCCGTCTGTCACAGTAAAGTTTGAAATTCCTCAGATTGTCACGCTCAAATTTAAAATGGAATTTTCGTCTGTCTGTCACAGTTAAGTTCGAAATTCCTCAGATTGTCACGCTCAAATTTGAAATGGAATTTTCGTCCGTCTGTCACAGTAAAGTTTGAAATTCCTCAGATTGTCACGCTCAAATTTAAAATAAAATTTTTCTACGTCTGTCACAGTAAAGTTTGAAATTCCTCAGATTGTCACGCTCAAATTTGAAATGGAATTTTCCTCCGTCTGTCACAGTAAAGTTTGAAATTCCTCAGATCGTAACGCTGAAATTTAAAACAAAATTATTCTACGTCTGTCACAGTAAAGTTTGAAATTCCTCAGATTGTCACGCTCAAATTTAAAATAAAATTTTTCTACGTCTGTCACAGTAAAGTTTGAAATTCCTCAGATTGTCACGCTCAAATTTAAAATAAAATTTTTCTACGTCTGTCACAGTAAAGTTAGAAATTCCTCAGATTGTCACGCTCAAATTTAAAATAAAATTTTTCTACGTCTGTCACAGTAAAGTTGGAAATTCCTCAGATTGTCACGCTCAAATTTGAAATGGAATTTTCGTCCGTCTGTCACAGTAAAGTTTGAAATTCCTCAGATTGTCACGCTCAAATTAAAAATAAAATTTTTCTACGTCTGTCAGAGTAAAGTTTGAAATTCCTCAGATTGTCACGCTCAAATGTAAATGGAATTTTCCTCCGTCTGTCACAGTAAAGTTTGAAATTCCTCAGATTGTCACGCTCCAATTTAAAATAAAATTTTTCTACGTCTGTCACAGTAAAGTTTGAAATTCGTCAGATTGTCACGCTCAAATTTAAAATAAAATTTTTCTACGTCTGTCACAGTAAAGTTTGAAATTCCTCAGATTGTCACGCTCAAATTTAAAATAAAATTTTTCTACGTCTGTCACAGTAAAGTTTGAAATTCCTCAGATTGTCACGCTCAAATCTGAAATGGAATTTTCCTCCGTCTGTCACAGTAAAGTTTGAAATTCCTCAGATTGTCACGCTCAAATTTGAAATGGAATTTTCCTCCGTCTGTCACAGTAAAGTTTGAAATTCCTCAGATTGTCACGCTCAAATTTGAAATGGAATTTTCGTCCGTCTGTCACAGTAAAGTTTAAAATTCCTCAGATTGTCACGCTCAAATTTAAAATAAAATTTTTCTACGTCTGTCACAGTAAAGTTTGAAATTCCTCAGATTGTCACGCTCAAATTTAAAATAAAATTTTTCTACGTCTGTCACAGTAAAGTTTGAAATTGCTCAGATTGTCACGCTCAAATTTAAAATGGAATTTTCCTCCGTCTGTCACAGTAAAGTTTGCAATTCCTCAGATTGTCACGCTCAAATTTGAAATGGAATTTTCCTCCGTCTGTCACAGTAAAGTTTGAAATTCCTCAGATTGTCACGCTCAAATTTGAAATGGAATTTTCCTCCGTCTGTCACAGTAAAGTTTGAAATTCCTCAGATTGTCACGCTCAAATTTAAAATAAAATTTTTCTACGTCTGTCACAGTAAAGTTTGAAATTCCTCAGATTGTCACGCTCAAATTTGAAATGGAATTTTCCTCCGTCTGTCACAGTAAAGTTTGAAATTCCTCAGATTGTCACGCTCAAATTTAAAATAAAATTTTTCTACGTCTGTCACAGTAAAGTTTGAAATTCCTCAGATTGTCACGCTCAAATTTGAAATGGAATTTTCCTCCGTCTGTCACAGTAAAGTTTGAAATTCCTCAGATTGTCACGCTCAAATTTAAAATAAAATTTTCTACGTCTGTCACAGTAAAGTTTGAAATTCCTCAGATTGTCACGCTCAAATTTAAAATGGAATTTTCCTCCGTCTGTCACAGTAAAGTTTGAAATTCCTCAGATTGTCACGCTCAAATTTAAAATAGAATTTTTCTACGTCTGTCACAGTAAAGTTTGAAATTCCTCAGATTGTCACGTTCAAATTAAAAATAAAACTTTTCTACGTCTGTCACAGTAAAGTTTGAAATTCCTCAGATTGTCACGCTCAAATTTAAAATAAAATTTTTCTACGTCTGTCACAGTAAAGTTTGAAATTGCTCAGATTGTCACGCTCAAATTTAAAATGGAATTTTCATCTGTCTGTCACAGTAAAGTTTGAAATTCCTCAGATTGTCACGCTCAAATTTAAATTAAATTTTTCTACGTCTGTCACAGTAAAGTTTGAAATTCCTCAGATTGTCACGCTCAAATTTAAAATAAAATTTTTCTACGTCTGTCACAGTAAAGTTTGAAATTCCTCAGATTGTCACGCTCAAATTTAAAATAAAATTTTTCTACGTCTGTCACAGTTAAGTTTGAAATTCCTCAGATTGTCACGCTCAAATTTAAAATGGAATTTTCATCTGTCTGTCACAGTAAAGTTTGAAATTCCTCAGATTGTCACGCTCAAATTTAAAATAAAATCTTTCTACGTCTGTCACAGTAAAGTTTGAAATTCCTCAGATTGTCACGCTCAAATTTAAAATAAAATTTTTCTACGTCTGTCGCAGTAAAGTTGTAAATTCCTCAGATTGTCACGCTCAAATTTGAAATGGAATTTTCCTCCGTCTGTCACAGTAAAGTTTGAAATTCCTCAGATTGTCACGCTCAAATTTAAAATAAAATTTTTCTACGTCTGTCACAGTAAAGTTTGAAATTCCTCAGATTGTCACGATCAAATTTGAAATGGAATTTTCTTCCGTCTGTCACAGTAAAGTTTGAAATTCCTCAGATTGTCACGCTCAAATTTAAAATGGAATTTTCGTCTGTCTGTCACAGTTAAGTTCGAAATTCCTCAGATTGTCACGCTCAAATTTGAAATGGAATTTTCGTCCGTCTGTCACAGTAAAGTTTGAAATTCCTCAGATTGTCACGCTCAAATTTAAAATAAAATTTTTCTACGTCTGTCACAGTAAAGTTTGAAATTCCTCAGATTGTCACGCTCAAATTTGAAATGGAATTTTCCTCCGTCTGTCACAGTAAAGTTTGAAATTCCTCAGATCGTCACGCTCAAATTTAAAACAAAATTATTCTACGTCTGTCACAGTAAAGTTTGAAATTCCTCAGATTGTCACGCTCAAATTTAAAATAAAATTTTTCTACGTCTGTCACAGTAAAGTTTGAAATTCCTCAGATTGTCACGCTCAAATTTAAAATAAAATTTTTCTACGTCTGTCACAGTAAAGTTAGAAATTCCTCAGATTGTCACGCTCAAATTTAAAATAAAATTTTTCTACGTCTGTCACAGTAAAGTTGGAAATTCCTCAGATTGTCACGCTCAAATTTGAAATGGAATTTTCGTCCGTCTGTCACAGTAAAGTTTGAAATTCCTCAGATTGTCACGCTCAAATTTAAAATAAAATTTTTCTACGTCTGTCAGAGTAAAGTTTGAAATTCCTCAGATTGTCACGCTCAAATGTAAATGGAATTTTCCTCCGTCTGTCACAGTAAAGTTTGAAATTCCTCAGATTGTCACGCTCCAATTTAAAATAAAATTTTTCTACGTCTGTCACAGTAAAGTTTGAAATTCGTCAGATTGTCACGCTCAAATTTAAAATAAAATTTTTCTACGTCTGTCACAGTAAAGTTTGAAATTCCTCAGATTGTCACGCTCAAATTTAAAATAAAATTTTTCTACGTCTGTCACAGTAAAGTTTGAAATTCCTCAGATTGTCACGCTCAAATTTGAAATGGAATTTTCCTCCGTCTGTCACAGTAAAGTTTGAAATTCCTCAGATCGTCACGCTCAAATTTAAAACAAAATTATTCTACGTCTGTCACAGTAAAGTTTGAAATTCCTCAGATTGTCACGCTCAAATTTGAAATGGAATTTTCCTCCGTCTGTCACAGTAAAGTTTGAAATTCCTCAGATTGTCACGCTCAAATTTAAAATGGAATTTTCATCTGTCTGTCACAGTAAAGTTTGAAATTCCTCAGATTGTCACGCTCAAATTTAAAATAAAATTTTTCTACGTCTGTCACAGTAAAGTTTGAAATTCCTCACATTGTCACGCTCAAATTTGAAATGGAATTTTCCTCGGTCTGTCACAGTAAAGTTTAAAATTCCTCAGATTGTCACGCTCAAATTTAAAATAAAATTTTTCTACGTCTGTCACAGTAAAGTTTGAAATTTCTCAGATTGTCACGCTCAAATTTAAAATAAAATTTTTCTACGCCTGTCACAGTAAAGTTTGAAATTCCTCAGATTGTCACGCTCAAATTTAAAATAAAATTTTTCTACGTCTGTCAGAGTAAAGTTTGAAATTCCTCAGATTGTCACGCTCAAATGTAAATGGAATTTTCCTCCGTCTGTCACAGTAAAGTTTGAAATTCCTCAGATTGTCACGCTCCAATTTAAAATAAAATTTTTCTACGTCTGTCACAGTAAAGTTTGAAATTCGTCAGATTGTCACGCTCAAATTTAAAATAAAATTTTTCTACGTCTGTCACAGTAAAGTTTGAAATTCCTCAGATTGTCACGCTCAAATTTAAAATAAAATTTTTCTACGTCTGTCACAGTAAAGTTTGAAATTCCTCAGATTGTCACGCTCAAATCTGAAATGGAATTTTCCTCCGTCTGTCACAGTAAAGTTTGAAATTCCTCAGATTGTCACGCTCAAATTTGAAATGGAATTTTCCTCCGTCTGTCACAGTAAAGTTTGAAATTCCTCAGATTGTCACGCTCAAATTTGAAATGGAATTTTCGTCCGTCTGTCACAGTAAAGTTTAAAATTCCTCAGATTGTCACGCTCAAATTTAAAATAAAATTTTTCTACGTCTGTCACAGTAAAGTTTGAAATTCCTCAGATTGTCACGCTCAAATTTAAAATAAAATTTTTCTACGTCTGTCACAGTAAAGTTTGAAATTGCTCAGATTGTCACGCTCAAATTTAAAATGGAATTTTCCTCCGTCTGTCACAGTAAAGTTTGCAATTCCTCAGATTGTCACGCTCAAATTTGAAATGGAATTTTCCTCCGTCTGTCACAGTAAAGTTTGAAATTCCTCAGATTGTCACGCTCAAATTTGAAATGGAATTTTCCTCCGTCTGTCACAGTAAAGTTTGAAATTCCTCAGATTGTCACGCTCAAATTTAAAATAAAATTTTTCTACGTCTGTCACAGTAAAGTTTGAAATTCCTCAGATTGTCACGCTCAAATTTGAAATGGAATTTTCCTCCGTCTGTCACAGTAAAGTTTGAAATTCCTCAGATTGTCACGCTCAAATTTAAAATAAAATTTTTCTACGTCTGTCACAGTAAAGTTTGAAATTCCTCAGATTGTCACGCTCAAATTTGAAATGGAATTTTCCTCCGTCTGTCACAGTAAAGTTTGAAATTCCTCAGATTGTCACGCTCAAATTTAAAATAAAATTTTCTACGTCTGTCACAGTAAAGTTTGAAATTCCTCAGATTGTCACGCTCAAATTTAAAATGGAATTTTCCTCCGTCTGTCACAGTAAAGTTTGAAATTCCTCAGATTGTCACGCTCAAATTTAAAATAGAATTTTTCTACGTCTGTCACAGTAAAGTTTGAAATTCCTCAGATTGTCACGTTCAAATTAAAAATAAAACTTTTCTACGTCTGTCACAGTAAAGTTTGAAATTCCTCAGATTGTCACGCTCAAATTTAAAATAAAATTTTTCTACGTCTGTCACAGTAAAGTTTGAAATTGCTCAGATTGTCACGCTCAAATTTAAAATGGAATTTTCATCTGTCTGTCACAGTAAAGTTTGAAATTCCTCAGATTGTCACGCTCAAATTTAAAATAAAATTTTTCTACGTCTGTCACAGTAAAGTTTGAAATTCCTCAGATTGTCACGCTCAAATTTAAAATAAAATTTTTCTACGTCTGTCACAGTAAAGTTTGAAATTCCTCAGATTGTCACGCTCAAATTTAAAATGGAATTTTCATCTGTCTGTCACAGTAAAGTTTGAAATTCCTCAGATTGTCACGCTCAAATTTAAAATAAAATCTTTCTACGTCTGTCACAGTAAAGTTTGAAATTCCTCAGATTGTCACGCTCAAATTTAAAATAAAATTTTTCTACGTCTGTCACAGTAAAGTTTGAAATTCCTCAGATTGTCACGCTCAAATTTGAAATGGAATTTTCCTCCGTCTGTCACAGTAAAGTTTGAAATTCCTCAGATTGTCACGCTCAAATTTAAAATAAAATTTTTCTACGTCTGTCACAGTAAAGTTTGAAATTCCTCAGATTGTCACGATCAAATTTGAAATGGAATTTTCTTCCGTCTGTCACAGTAAAGTTTGAAATTCCTCAGATTGTCACGCTCAAATTTAAAATGGAATTTTCGTCTGTCTGTCACAGTTAAGTTCGAAATTCCTCAGATTGTCACGCTCAAATTTGAAATGGAATTTTCGTCCGTCTGTCACAGTAAAGTTTGAAATTCCTCAGATTGTCACGCTCAAATTTAAAATAAAATTTTTCTACGTCTGTCACAGTAAAGTTTGAAATTCCTCAGATTGTCACGCTCAAATTTGAAATGGAATTTTCCTCCGTCTGTCACAGTAAAGTTTGAAATTCCTCAGATCGTCACGCTCAAATTTAAAACAAAATTATTCTACGTCTGTCACAGTAAAGTTTGAAATTCCTCAGATTGTCACGCTCAAATTTAAAATAAAATTTTTCTACGTCTGTCACAGTAAAGTTTGAAATTCCTCAGATTGTCACGCTCAAATTTAAAATAAAATTTTTCTACGTCTGTCACAGTAAAGTTAGAAATTCCTCAGATTGTCACGCTCAAATTTAAAATAAAATTTTTCTACGTCTGTCACAGTAAAGTTGGAAATTCCTCAGATTGTCACGCTCAAATTTGAAATGGAATTTTCGTCCGTCTGTCACAGTAAAGTTTGAAATTCCTCAGATTGTCACGCTCAAATTTAAAATAAAATTTTTCTACGTCTGTCAGAGTAAAGTTTGAAATTCCTCAGATTGTCACGCTCAAATGTAAATGGAATTTTCCTCCGTCTGTCACAGTAAAGTTTGAAATTCCTCAGATTGTCACGCTCCAATTTAAAATAAAATTTTTCTACGTCTGTCACAGTAAAGTTTGAAATTCGTCAGATTGTCACGCTCAAATTTAAAATAAAATTTTTCTACGTCTGTCACAGTAAAGTTTGAAATTCCTCAGATTGTCACGCTCAAATTTAAAATAAAATTTTTCTACGTCTGTCACAGTAAAGTTTGAAATTCCTCAGATTGTCACGCTCAAATCTGAAATTGAATTTTCCTCCGTCTGTCACAGTAAAGTTTGAAATTCCTCAGATTGTCACGCTCAAATTTGAAATGGAATTTTCCTCCGTCTGTCACAGTAAAGTTTGAAATTCCTCAGATTGTCACGCTCAAATTTGAAATGGAATTTTCGTCCGTCTGTCACAGTAAAGTTTACAATTCCTCAGATTGTCACGCTCAAATTTAAAATAAAATTTTTCTACGTCTGTCACAGTAAAGTTTGAAATTCCTCAGATTGTCACGCTCAAATTTAAAATAAAATTTTTCTACGTCTGTCACAGTAAAGTTTGAAATTGCTCAGATTGTCACGCTCAAATTTAAAATGGAATTTTCCTCCGTCTGTCACAGTAAAGTTTGCAATTCCTCAGATTGTCACGCTCAAATTTGAAATGGAATTTTCCTCCGTCTGTCACAGTAAAGTTTGAAATTCCTCAGATTGTCACGCTCAAATTTGAAATGGAATTTTCCTCCGTCTGTCACAGTAAAGTTTGAAATTCCTCAGATTGTCACGCTCAAATTTAAAATAAAATTTTTCTACGTCTGTCACAGTAAAGTTTGAAATTCCTCAGATTGTCACGCTCAAATTTGAAATGGAATTTTCCTCCGTCTGTCACAGTAAAGTTTGAAATTCCTCAGATTGTCACGCTCAAATTTAAAATAAAATTTTTCTACGTCTGTCACAGTAAAGTTTGAAATTCCTCAGATTGTCACGCTCAAATTTGAAATGGAATTTTCCTCCGTCTGTCACAGTAAAGTTTGAAATTCCTCAGATTGTCACGCTCAAATTTAAAATAAAATTTTCTACGTCTGTCACAGTAAAGTTTGAAATTCCTCAGATTGTCACGCTCAAATTTAAAATGGAATTTTCCTCCGTCTGTCACAGTAAAGTTTAAAATTCCTCAGATTGTCACGCTCAAATTTAAAATAGAATTTTTCTACGTCTGTCACAGTAAAGTTTGAAATTCCTCAGATTGTCACGTTCAAATTAAAAATAAAACTTTTCTACGTCTGTCACAGTAAAGTTTGAAATTCCTCAGATTGTCACGCTCAAATTTAAAATAAAATTTTTCTACGTCTGTCACAGTAAAGTTTGAAATTGCTCAGATTGTCACGCTCAAATTTAAAATGGAATTTTCATCTGTCTGTCACAGTAAAGTTTGAAATTCCTCAGATTGTCACGCTCAAATTTAAAATAAAATTTTTCTACGTCTGTCACAGTAAAGTTTGAAATTCCTCAGATTGTCACGCTCAAATTTAAAATAAAATTTTTCTACGTCTGTCACAGTAAAGTTTGAAATTCCTCAGATTGTCACGCTCAAATTTAAAATAAAATTTTTCTACGTCTGTCACAGTAAAGTTTGAAATTCCTCAGATTGTCACGCTCAAATTTAAAATGGAATTTTCATCTGTCTGTCACAGTAAAGTTTGAAATTCTTCAGATTGTCACGCTCAAATTTAAAATAAAATTTTTCTACGTCTGTCACAGTAAAGTTTGAAATTCCTCAGATTGTCACGCTCAAATTTAAAATAAAATTTTTCTACGCCTGTCACAGTAAAGTTTGAAATTCCTCAGATTGTCACGCTCAAATTTAAAATAAAATTTTTCTACGTCTGTCACAGTTAAGTTTGAAATTCCTCAGATTGTCACGCTCAAATTTGAAATGGAATTTTCCTCCGTCTGTCACAGTAAAGTTTGAAATTCCTCAGATTGTCACGCTCAAATTTGAAATGGAATTTTCCTCCGTCTGTCACAGTAAAGTTTGAAATTCCTCAGATTGTCACGCTCAAATTTGAAATGGAATTTTCGTCCGTCTGTCACAGTAAAGTTTGAAATTCCTCAGATTGTCACGCTCAAATTTAAAATAAAATCTTTCTACGTCTGTCACAGTAAAGTTTGAAATTCCTCAGATTGTCACGCTCAAATTTAAAATAAAATTTTTCTACGTCTGTCACAGTAAAGTTTGAAATTCCTCAGATTGTCACGCTCAAATTTGAAATGGAATTTTCCTCCGTCTTTCACAGTAAAGTTTGAAATTCCTCAGATTGTCACGCTCAAATTTAAAATAAAATTTTTCTACGTCTGTCACAGTAAAGTTTGAAATTCCTCAGATTGTCACGCTCAAATTTGAAATGGAATTTTCTTCCGTCTGTCACAGTAAAGTTTGAAATTCCTCAGATTGTCACGCTCAAATTTAAAATGGAATTTTCGTCTGTCTGTCACAGTTAAGTTCGAAATTCCTCAGATTGTCACGCTCAAATTTGAAATGGAATTTTCGTCCGTCTGTCACAGTAAAGTTTGAAATTCCTCAGATTGTCACGCTCAAATTTAAAATAAAATTTTTCTACGTCTGTCACAGTAAAGTTTGAAATTCCTCAGATTGTCACGCTCAAATTTGAAATGGAATTTTCCTCCGTCTGTCACAGTAAAGTTTGAAATTCCTCAGATCGTCACGCTCAAATTTAAAACAAAATTATTCTACGTCTGTCACAGTAAAGTTTGAAATTTCTCAGATTGTCACGCTCAAATTTAAAATAAATTTTTTCTACGTCTGTCACAGTAAAGTTTGAAATTCCTCAGATTGTCACGCTCAAATTTGAAATGGAATTTTCCTCCGTCTGTCAGAGTAAAGTTTGAAATTCCTCAGATTGTCACGCTCAAATTAAAAATAAAATTTTTCTACGTCTGTCACAGTAAAGTTTGAAATTCCTCAGATTGTCACGCTCAAATTTAAAATGGAATTTTCATCTGTCTGTCACAGTAAAGTTTGAAATTCCTCAGATTGTCACGCTCAAATTTAAAATAAAATTTTTCTACGTCTGTCACAGTAAAGTTTGAAATTCCTCAGATTGTCACGCTCAAATTTATATAAAATTTTTCTACGTCTGTCACAGTAAAGTTTGAAATTCCTCAGATTGTCACGCTCAAATTTGAAATAGAATTTTCGTCCGTCTGTCACAGTAAAGTTTGAAATTCCTCAGATTGTCACGCTCAAATTTGAAATGGAATTTTCCTCCGTCTGTCACAGTAAAGTTTGAAATTCCTCAGATTGTCACGCTCAAATTTAAAATAAAATTTTTCTACGTCTGTCACAGCAAAGTTTGAAATTCCTCAGATTGTCACGCTCAAATTTGAAATGGAATTTTCCTCCGTCTGTCACAGTAAATTTTGAAATTCCTTAGATTGTCACGCTCAAATTTAAAATAAAATTTTTCTACGTCTGTCACAGTAAAGTTTGAAATTCCTCAGATTGTCACGCTCAAATTTAAAATAAAATTTTTCTACGTCTGTCACAGTAAAGTTTGAAATTCCTCAGATTGTCACGCTCAAATTTAAAATAAAATTTTTCTACGTCTGTCACAGTAAAGTTAGAAATTCCTCAGATTGTCACGCTCAAATTTAAAATAAAATTTTTCTACGTCTGTCACAGTAAAGTTGAAAATTCCTCAGATTGTCACGCTCAAATTTGAAATGGAATTTTCGTCCGTCTGTCACAGTAAAGTTTTAAATTCCTCAGATTGTCACGCTCAAATTTAAAATAAAATTTTTCTACGTCTGTCAGAGTAAAGTTTGAAATTCCTTAGATTGTCACGCTCAAATGTAAATGGAATTTTCCTCCGTCTGTCACAGTAAAGTTTGAAATTCCTCAGATTGTCACGCTCCAATTTACAATAAAATTTTTCTACGTCTGTCACAGTAAAGTTTGAAATTCGTCAGATTGTCACGCTCAAATTTAAAATAAAATTTTTCTACGTCTGTCACAGTAAAGTTTGAAATTCCTCAGATTGTCACGCTCAAATTTAAAATAAAATCTTTCTACGTCTGTCACAGTAAAGTTTGAAATTCCTCAGATTGTCACGCTCAAATCTGAAATGGAATTTTCCTCCGTCTGTCAGAGTAAAGTTTGAAATTCCTCAGATTGTCACGCTCAAATTTGAAATGGAATTTTCCTCCGTCTGTCACAGTAAAGTTTGAAATTCCTCAGATTGTCACGCTCAAATTTGAAATGGAATTTTCGTCCGTCTGTCACAGTAAAGTTTAAAATTCCTCAGATTGTCACGCTCAAATTTTAAATAAAATTTTTCTACGTCTGTCACAGTAAAGTTTGAAATTCCTCAGATTGTCACGCTCAAATTTAAAATAAAATTTTTCTACGTCTGTCACAGTAAAGTTTGAAATTGCTCAGATTGTCACGCTCAAATTTAAAATGGAATTTTCCTCCGTCTGTCACAGTAAAGTTTGCAATTCCTCAGATTGTCACGCTCAAATTTGAAATGGAATTTTCCTCCGTCTGTCACAGTAAAGTTTGAAATTCCTCAGATTGTCACGCTCAAATTTGAAATGGAATTTTCGTCCGTCTGTCACAGTAAAGTTTGAAATTCCTCAAGTTGTCACGCTCAAATTTGAAATGGAATTTTCCTCCGTCTGTCACAGTAAAGTTTGAAATTCCTCAGATTGTCACGCTCAAATTTAAAATAAAATTTTTCTACGTCTGTCACAGTAAAGTTTGAAATTCCTCAGATTGTCACGCTCAAATTTGAAATGGAATTTTCCTCCGTCTGTCACAGTAAAGTTTGAAATTCCTCAGATTGTCACGCTCAAATTTAAAATAAAATTTTTCTACGTCTGTCACAGTAAAGTTTGAAATTCCTCAGATTGTCACGCTCAAATTTGAAATGGAATTTTCCTCCGTCTGTCACAGTAAAGTTTGAAATTCCTCAGATTGTCACGCTCAAATTTAAAATAAAATTTTCTACGTCTGTCACAGTAAAGTTTGAAATTCCTCAGATTGTCACGCTCAAATTTAAAATGGAATTTTCCTCCGTCTGTCACAGTAAAGTTTGAAATTCCTCAGATTGTCACGCTCAAATTTAAAATAGAATTTTTCTACGTCTGTCACAGTAAAGTTTGAAATTCCTCAGATTGTCACGTTCAAATTAAAAATAAAACTTTTCTACGTCTGTCACAGTAAAGTTTGAAATTCCTCAGATTGTCACGCTCAAATTTAAAATAAAATTTTTCTACGTCTGTCACAGTAAAGTTTGAAATTCCTCAGATTGTCACGCTCAAATTTAAAATGGAATTTACATCTGTCTGTCACAGTAAAGTTTGAAATTCCTCAGATTGTCACGCTCAAATTTAAAATAAAATTTTTCTACGTCTGTCACAGTAAAGTTTGAAATTCCTCAGATTGTCACGCTCAAATTTAAAATAAAATTTTTCTACGTCTGTCACAGTAAAATTTGAAATTCCTCAGATTGTCACGCTCAAATTTGAAATAGAATTTTCGTCCGTCTGTCACAGTAAAGTGTGAAATTCCTCAGATAGTCACGCTCAAATTTGAAATGGAATTTTCCTCCGTCTGTCACAGTAAAGTTTGAAATTCCTCAGATTGTCACGCTCAAATTTGAAATGGAATTTTCCTCCGTCTGTCACAGTAAAGTTTGAAATTCCTCAGATTGTCACGCTCAAATTTAAAATAAAATTGTTCTACGTCTGTCACAGTAAAGTTTGAAATTCCTCAGATTGTCACGCTCAAATTTGAAATGGAATTTTCCTCCGTCTGTCACAGTAAAGTTTGAAATTCCTCAGATTGTCACGCTCAAATTTAAAATAAAATTTTTCTACGTCTGTCACAGTAAAGTTTGAAATTCCTCAGATTGTCACGCTCAAATTTGAAATGGAATTTTCCTCCGTCTGTCACAGTAAAGTTTGAAATTCCTCAGATTGTCACGCTCAAATTTGAAATGGAATTTTCCTCCGTCTGTCACAGTAAAGTTTGAAATTCCTCAGATTGTCACGCTCAAATTTAAAATAAAATTGTTCTACGTCTGTCACAGTAAAGTTTGAAATTCCTCAGATTGTCACGCTCAAATTTGAAATAGAATTTTCGTCCGTCTGTCACAGTAAAGTTTGAAATTCCTCAGATTGTCACGCTCAAATTTGAAATGGAATTTTCCTCCGTCTGTCACAGTAAAGTTTGAAATTCCTCAGATTGTCACGCTCAAATTTAAAATAAAATTTTTCTACGTCTGTCACAGCAAAGTTTGAAATTCCTCAGATTGTCACGCTCAAATTTGAAATGGAATTTTCCTCCGTCTGTCACAGTAAATTTTGAAATTCCTTAGATTGTCACGCTCAAATTTAAAATAAAATTTTTCTACGTCTGTCACAGTAAAGTTTGAAATTCCTCAGATTGTCACGCTCAAATTTAAAATAAAATTTTTCTACGTCTGTCACAGTAAAGTTTGAAATTCCTCAGATTGTCACGCTCAAATTTAAAATAAAATTTTTCTACGTCTGTCACAGTAAAGTTAGAAATTCCTCAGATTGTCACGCTCAAATTTAAAATAAAATTTTTCTACGTCTGTCACAGTAAAGTTGAAAATTCCTCAGATTGTCACGCTCAAATTTGAAATGGAATTTTCGTCCGTCTGTCACAGTAAAGTTTTAAATTCCTCAGATTGTCACGCTCAAATTTAAAATAAAATTTTTCTACGTCTGTCAGAGTAAAGTTTGAAATTCCTTAGATTGTCACGCTCAAATGTAAATGGAATTTTCCTCCGTCTGTCACAGTAAAGTTTGAAATTCCTCAGATTGTCACGCTCCAATTTACAATAAAATTTTTCTACGTCTGTCACAGTAAAGTTTGAAATTCGTCAGATTGTCACGCTCAAATTTAAAATAAAATTTTTCTACGTCTGTCACAGTAAAGTTTGAAATTCCTCAGATTGTCACGCTCAAATTTAAAATAAAATCTTTCTACGTCTGTCACAGTAAAGTTTGAAATTCCTCAGATTGTCACGCTCAAATCTGAAATGGAATTTTCCTCCGTCTGTCAGAGTAAAGTTTGAAATTCCTCAGATTGTCACGCTCAAATTTGAAATGGAATTTTCCTCCGTCTGTCACAGTAAAGTTTGAAATTCCTCAGATTGTCACGCTCAAATTTGAAATGGAATTTTCGTCCGTCTGTCACAGTAAAGTTTAAAATTCCTCAGATTGTCACGCTCAAATTTTAAATAAAATTTTTCTACGTCTGTCACAGTAAAGTTTGAAATTCCTCAGATTGTCACGCTCAAATTTAAAATAAAATTTTTCTACGTCTGTCACAGTAAAGTTTGAAATTGCTCAGATTGTCACGCTCAAATTTAAAATGGAATTTTCCTCCGTCTGTCACAGTAAAGTTTGCAATTCCTCAGATTGTCACGCTCAAATTTGAAATGGAATTTTCCTCCGTCTGTCACAGTAAAGTTTGAAATTCCTCAGATTGTCACGCTCAAATTTGAAATGGAATTTTCGTCCGTCTGTCACAGTAAAGTTTGAAATTCCTCAAGTTGTCACGCTCAAATTTGAAATGGAATTTTCCTCCGTCTGTCACAGTAAAGTTTGAAATTCCTCAGATTGTCACGCTCAAATTTAAAATAAAATTTTTCTACGTCTGTCACAGTAAAGTTTGAAATTCCTCAGATTGTCACGCTCAAATTTGAAATGGAATTTTCCTCCGTCTGTCACAGTAAAGTTTGAAATTCCTCAGATTGTCACGCTCAAATTTAAAATAAATTTTTTCTACGTCTGTCACAGTAAAGTTTGAAATTCCTCAGATTGTCACGCTCAAATTTGAAATGGAATTTTCCTCCGTCTGTCACAGTAAAGTTTGAAATTCCTCAGATTGTCACGCTCAAATTTAAAATGGAATTTTCCTCCGTCTGTCACAGTAAAGTTTGAAATTCCTCAGATTGTCACGCTCAAATTTAAAATAGAATTTTTCTACGTCTGTCACAGTAAAGTTTGAAATTCCTCAGATTGTCACGTTCAAATTAAAAATAAAACTTTTCTACGTCTGTCACAGTAAAGTTTGAAATTCCTCAGATTGTCACGCTCAAATTTAAAATAAAATTTTTCTACGTCTGTCACAGTAAAGTTTGAAATTCCTCAGATTGTCACGCTCAAATTTAAAATGGAATTTACATCTGTCTGTCACAGTAAAGTTTGAAATTCCTCAGATTGTCACGCTCAAATTTAAAATAAAATTTTTCTACGTCTGTCACAGTAAAGTTTGAAATTCCTCAGATTGTCACGCTCAAATTTAAAATAAAATTTTTCTACGTCTGTCACAGTAAAATTTGAAATTCCTCAGATTGTCACGCTCAAATTTGAAATAGAATTTTCGTCCGTCTGTCACAGTAAAGTGTGAAATTCCTCAGATAGTCACGCTCAAATTTGAAATGGAATTTTCCTCCGTCTGTCACAGTAAAGTTTGAAATTCCTCAGATTGTCACGCTCAAATTTGAAATGGAATTTTCCTCCGTCTGTCACAGTAAAGTTTGAAATTCCTCAGATTGTCACGCTCAAATTTAAAATAAAATTGTTCTACGTCTGTCACAGTAAAGTTTGAAATTCCTCAGATTGTCACGCTCAAATTTGAAATGGAATTTTCCTCCGTCTGTCACAGTAAAGTTTGAAATTCCTCAGATTGTCACGCTCAAATTTAAAATAAAATTTTTCTACGTCTGTCACAGTAAAGTTTGAAATTCCTCAGATTGTCACGCTCAAATTTGAAATGGAATTTTCCTCCGTCTGTCACAGTAAAGTTTGAAATTCCTCAGATTGTCACGCTCAAATTTAAAATAACATTTTTCTACGTCTGTCACAGTAAAGTTTGAAATTCCTCAGATTGTCACGCTCAAATTTAAAATAAAATTTTTCTACGTCTGTCACAGTAAAGTTTGAAATTCTTCAGATTGTCACGCTCAAATTTAAAATAAAATTTTTCTACGTCTGTCACAGTAAAGTTTGAAATTCCTCAGATTGTCACGTTCAAATTTAAAATAAAACTTTTCTACGTCTGTCACAGTAAAGTTTGAAATTCCTCAGATTGTCACGCTCAAATTTAAAATAAAATTTTTCTACGTCTGTCACAGTAAAGTTTGAAATTCCTCAGATTGTCACGCTCAAATTTAAAATGGAATTTTCATCTGTCTGTCACAGTAAAGTTTGAAATTCCTCAGATTGTCACGCTCAAATTTAAAAGAAAATTTTTCTACGTCTGTCACAGTAAAGTTTGAAATTCCTCAGATTGTCACGCTCAAATTTAAAATAAAATTTTTCTACGTCTGTCACAGTAAAGTTTGAAATTGCTCAGATTGTCACGCTCAAATTTGAAATGGAATTTTCCTCCGTCTGTCACAGTAAAGTTTGAAATTCCTCAGATTGTCACGCTCAAATTTGAAATGGAATTTTCGTCCGTCTGTCACAGTAAAGTTTAAAATTCCTCAGATTGTCACGCTCAAATTTAAAATAAAATTTTTCTACGTCTGTCACAGTAAAGTTTGAAATTCCTCAGATTGTCACGCTCAAATTTAAAATAAAATTTTTCTACGTCTGTCACAGTAAAGTTTGAAATTGCTCAGATTGTCACGCTCAAATTTAAAATGGAATTTTCCTCCGTCTGTCACAGTAAAGTTTGCAATTCCTCAGATTGTCACGCTCAAATTTGAAATGGAATTTTCCTCCGTCTGTCACAGTAAAGTTTGAAATTCCTCAGATTGTCACGCTCAAATTTGAAATGGAATTTTCGTCCGTCTGTCACAGTAAAGTTTGAAATTCCTCAGATTGTCACGCTCAAATTTGAAATGGAATTTTCCTCCGTCTGTCACAGTAAAGTTTGAAATTCCTCAGATTGTCACGCTCAAATTTAAAATAAAATTTTTCTACGTCTGTCACAGTAAAGTTTGAAATTCCTCAGATTGTCACGCTCAAATTTGAAATGGAATTTTCCTCCGTCTGTCACAGTAAAGTTTGAAATTCCTCAGATTGTCACGCTCAAATTTAAAATAAATTTTTTCTACGTCTGTCACAGTAAAGTTTGAAATTCCTCAGATTGTCACGCTCAAATTTGAAATGGAATTTTCCTCCGTCTGTCACAGTAAAGTTTGAAATTCCTCAGATTGTCACGCTCAAATTTAAAATAACATTTTTCTACGTCTGTCACAGTAAAGTTTGAAATTCCTCAGATTGTCACGCTCAAATTTAAAATAAAATTTTTCTACGTCTGTCACAGTAAAGTTTGAAATTCCTCAGATTGTCACGCTCAAATTTAAAATAAAATTTTTCTACGTTTGTCACAGTAAAGTTTGAAATTCCTCAGATTGTCACGTTCAAATTTAAAATAAAACTTTTCTACGTCTGTCACAGTAAAGTTTGAAATTCCTCAGATTGTCACGCTCAAATTTAAAATAAAATTTTTCTACGTCTGTCACAGTAAAGTTTGAAATTCCTCAGATTGTCACGCTCAAATTTAAAATGGAATTTTCATCTGTCTGTCACAGTAAAGTTTGAAATTCCTCAGATTGTCACGCTCAAATTTAAAATAAAATTTTTCTACGTCTGTCACAGTAAAGTTTGAAATTCCTCAGATTGTCACGCTCAAATTTAAAATAAAATTTTTCTACGTCTGTCACAGTAAAGTTTGAAATTGCTCAGATTGTCACGCTCAAATTTGAAATGGAATTTTCCTCCGTCTGTCACAGTAAAGTTTGAAATTCCTCAGATTGTCACTCTCAAATTAAAGATAAAATTTTTACTACGTCTGTCACAGTAAAGTTTGAAATTCCTCAGATTGTCACGCTCAAATTTGAAATGGAATTTTCCTCCGTCTGTCACAGTAAAGTTTGAAATTCCTCAGATTGTCACGCTCAAATTTAAAATAAAATTTTTCTACGTCTGTCACAGTAAAGTTTGAAATTCCTCAGATTGTCACGCTCAAATTTGAAATGGAATTTTCCTCCGTCTGTCACAGTAAAGTTTAAAATTCCTCAGATTGTCACGCTCAAATTTAAAATAAAATTTTCTACGTCTGTCACAGTAAAGTTTGAAATTCCTCAGATTGTCACGCTCAAATTTAAAATGGAATTTTCCTCCGTCTGTCACAGTAAAGTTTGAAATTCCTCAGATTGTCACGCTCAAATTTAAAATAGAATTTTTCTACGTCTGTCACAGTAAAGTTTGAAATTCCTCAGATTGTCACGTTCAAATTAAAAATAAAACTTTTCTACGTCTGTCACAGTAAAGTTTGAAATTCCTCAGATTGTCACGCTCAAATTTAAAATGAAATTTTTCTACGTCTGTCACAGTAAAGTTTGAAATTCCTCAGATTGTCACGCTCAAATTTAAAATGGAATTTACATCTGTCTGTCACAGTAAAGTTTGAAATTCCTCAGATTGTCACGCTCAAATTGAAAATAAAATTTTTCTACGTCTGTCACAGTAAAGTTTGAAATTCCTCAGATTGTCACGCTCAAATTTAAAATAAAATTTTTCTACGTCTGTCACAGTAAAATTTGAAATTCCTCAGATTGTCACGCTCAAATTTGAAATAGAATTTTCGTCCGTCTGTCACAGTAAAGTGTGAAATTCCTCAGATAGTCACGCTCAAATTTGAAATGGAATTTTCCTCCGTCTGTCACAGTAAAGTTTGAAATTCCTCAGATTGTCACGCTCAAATTTGAAATGGAATTTTCCTCCGTCTGTCACAGTAAAGTTTGAAATTCCTCAGATTGTCACGCTCAAATTTAAAATAAAATTTTTCTACGTCTGTCACAGTAAAGTTTGAAATTCCTCAGATTGTCACGTTCAAATTTAAAATAAAACTTTTCTACGTCTGTCACAGTAAAGTTTGAAATTCCTCAGATTGTCACGCTCAAATTTAAAATAAAATTTTTCTACGTCTGTCACAGTAAAGTTTGAAATTCCTCAGATTGTCACGCTCAAATTTAAAATGGAATTTTCATCTGTCTGTCACAGTAAAGTTTGAAATTCCTCAGATTGTCACGCTCAAATTTAAAATAAAATTTTTCTACGTCTGTCACAGTAAAGTTTGAAATTCCTCAGATTGTCACGCTCAAATTTAAAATAAAATTTTTCTACGTCTGTCACAGTAAAGTTTGAAATTGCTCAGATTGTCACGCTCAAATTTGAAATGGAATTTTACTCCGTCTGTCACAGTAAAGTTTGAAATTCCTCAGATTGTCACGCTCAAATTAAATATAAAATTTTTCTACGTCTGTCACAGTAAAGTTTGAAATTCCTCAGATTGTCACGCTCAAATTTGAAATGGAATTTTCCTCCGTCTGTCACAGTAAAGTTTGAAATTCCTCAGATTGTCACGCTCAAATTTAAAATAAAATTTTTCTACGTCTGTCACAGTAAAGTTTGAAATTCCTCAGATTGTCACGCTCAAATTTGAAATGGAATTTTCCTCCGTCTGTCACAGTAAAGTTTAAAATTCCTCAGATTGTCACGCTCAAATTTAAAATAAAATTTTCTACGTCTGTCACAGTAAAGTTTGAAATTCCTCAGATTGTCACGCTCAAATTTAAAATGGAATTTTCCTCCGTCTGTCACAGTAAAGTTTGAAATTCCTCAGATTGTCACGCTCAAATTTAAAATAGAATTTTTCTACGTCTGTCACAGTAAAGTTTGAAATTCCTCAGATTGTCACGTTCAAATTAAAAATAAAACTTTTCTACGTCTGTCACAGTAAAGTTTGAAATTCCTCAGATTGTCACGCTCAAATTTAAAATGAAATTTTTCTACGTCTGTCACAGTAAAGTTTGAAATTCCTCAGATTGTCACGCTCAAATTTAAAATGGAATTTACATCTGTCTGTCACAGTAAAGTTTGAAATTCCTCAGATTGTCACGCTCAAATTGAAAATAAAATTTTTCTACGTCTGTCACAGTAAAGTTTGAAATTCCTCAGATTGTCACGCTCAAATTTAAAATAAAATTTTTCTACGTCTGTCACAGTAAAATTTGAAATTCCTCAGATTGTCACGCTCAAATTTGAAATAGAATTTTCGTCCGTCTGTCACAGTAAAGTGTGAAATTCCTCAGATAGTCACGCTCAAATTTGAAATGGAATTTTCCTCCTTCTGTCACAGTAAAGTTTGAAATTCCTCAGATTGTCACGCTCAAATTTGAAATGGAATTTTCCTCCGTCTGTCACAGTAAAGTTTGAAATTCCTCAGATTGTCACGCTCAAATTTAAAATAAAATTGTTCTACGTCTGTCACAGTAAAGTTTGAAATTCCTCAGATTGTCACGCTCAAATTTGAAATGGAATTTTCCTCCGTCTGTCACAGTAAAGTTTGAAATTCCTCAGATTGTCACGCTCAAATTTAAAATAAAATTTTTCTACGTCTGTCACAGTAAAGTTTGAAATTCCTCAGATTGTCACGCTCAAATTTGAAATGGAATTTTCCTCCGTCTGTCACAGTAAAGTTTGAAATTCCTCAGATTGTCACGCTCAAATTTAAAATAACATTTTTCTACGTCTGTCACAGTAAAGTTTGAAATTCCTCAGATTGTCACGCTCAAATTTAAAATAAAATTTTTCTACGTCTGTCACAGTAAAGTTTGAAATTCCTCAGATTGTCACGCTCAAATTTAAAATAAAATTTTTCTACGTCTGTCACAGTAAAGTTTGAAATTCCTCAGATTGTCACGTTCAAATTTAAAATAAAACTTTTCTACGTCTGTCACAGTAAAGTTTGAAATTCCTCAGATTGTCACGCTCAAATTTAAAATAAAATTTTTCTACGTCTGTCACAGTAAAGTTTGAAATTCCTCAGATTGTCACGCTCAAATTTAAAATGGAATTTTCATCTGTCTGTCACAGTAAAGTTTGAAATTCCTCAGATTGTCACGCTCAAATTTAAAATAAAATTTTTCTACGTCTGTCACAGTAAAGTTTGAAATTGCTCAGATTGTCACGCTCAAATTTAAAATAAAATTTTTCTACGTCTGTCACAGTGAAGTTTGAAATTGCTCAGATTGTCACGCTCAAATTTGAAATGGAATTTTCCTCCGTCTGTCACAGTAAAGTTTGAAATTCCTCAGATTGTCACGCTCAAATTAAATATAAAATTTTTCTACGTCTGTCACAGTAAAGTTTGAAATTCCTCAGATTGTCACGCTCAAATTTGAAATGGAATTTTCCTCCGTCTGTCACAGTAAAGTGTGAAATTCCTCAGATTGTCACGCTCAAATTTAAAATAAAATTTTCTACGTCTGTCACAGTAAAGTTTGAAATTCCTCAGATTGTCACGCTCAAATTTGAAATGGAATTTTCCTCCGTCTGTCACAGTAAAGTTTGAAATTCCTCAGATTGTCACGCTCAAATTTAAAATAGAATTTTTCTACGTCTGTCACAGTAAAGTTTGAAATTCCTCAGATTGTCACGTTCAAATTAAAAATAAAACTTTTCTACGTCTGTCACAGTAAAGTTTGAAATTCCTCAGATTGTCACGCTCAAATTTAAAATAAAATTTTTCTACGTCTGTCACAGTAAAGTTTGAAATTGCTCAGATTGTCACGCTCAAATTTAAAATGGAATTTTCATCTGTCTGTCACAGTAAAGTTTGAAATTCCTCAGATTGTCACGCTCAAATTTAAAATAAAATTTTTCTACGTCTGTCACAGTAAAGTTTGAAATTCCTCAGATTGTCACGCTCAAATTTAAAATAAAATTTTTCTACGTCTGTCACAGTAAAGTTTGAAATTCCTCAGATTGTCACGCTCAAATTTGAAATAGAATTTTCGTCCGTCTGTCACAGTAAAGTTTGAAATTCCTCAGATTGTCACGCTCAAATTTGAAATGGAATTTTCCTCCGTCTGTCACAGTAAAGTTTGAAATTCCTCAGATTGTCACGCTCAAATTTGAAATGGAATTTTCCTCCGTCTGTCACAGTAAAGTTTGAAATTCCTCAGATTGTCACGCTCAAATTTAAAATAAAATTGTTCTACGTCTGTCACAGTAAAGTTTGAAATTCCTCAGATTGTCACGCTCAAATTTGAAATGGAATTTTCCTCCGTCTGTCACAGTAAAGTTTGAAATTCCTCAGATTGTCACGCTCAAATTTAAAATAAAATTTTTCTACGTCTGTCACAGTAAAGTTTGAAATTCCTCAGATTGTCACGCTCAAATTTGAAATGGAATTTTCCTCCGTCTGTCACAGTAAAGTTTAAAATTCCTCAGATTGTCACGCTAAAATTTAAAATAACATTTTTCTACGTCTGTCACAGTAAAGTTTGAAATTCCTCAGATTGTCACGCTCAAATTTAAAATAAAATTTTTCTACGTCTGTCACAGTAAAGCTTGAAATTCCTCAGATTGTCACGCTCAAAATAAAATAAAATTTTTCTACGTCTGTCACAGTAAAGTTTGAAATTCCTCAGATTGTCACGTTCAAATTTAAAATAAAACTTTTCTACGTCTGTCACAGTAAAGTTTGAAATTCCTCAGATTGTCACGCTCAAATTTAAAATAAAATTTTTCTACGTCTGTCACAGTAAAGTTTGAAATTCCTCAGATTGTCACGCTCAAATTTAAAATGGAATTTTCATCTGTCTGTCACAGTAAAGTTTGAAATGCCTCAGATTGTCACGCTCAAATTTAAAATAAAATTTTTCTACGTCTGTCACAGTAAAGTTTGAAATTCCTCAGATTGTCACGCTCAAATTTAAAATAAAATTTTTCTACGTCTGTCACAGTAAAGTTTGAAATTCCTCAGATTGTCACGCTCAAATTTGACATAGAATTTTCGTCCGTCTGTCACAGTAAAGTTTGAAATTCCTCAGATTGTCACGCTCAAATTTGAAATTGAATTTTCCTCCGTCTGTCACAGTAAAGTTTGAAATTCCTCAGATTGTCACGCTCAAATTTAAAATAAAATTTTTCTACGTCTGTCACAGTAAAGTTTGAAATTCCTCAGATTGTCACGCTCAAATTTGAAATGGAATTTTCCTCCGTCTGTCACAGTAAAGTTTGAAATTCCTCAGATTGTCACGCTCAAATTTAAGATAAAATTTTTCTACGTCTGTCACAGTAAAGTTTGTAATTTCTCAGATTGTCACGCTCAAATTTAAAATAAAATTTTTCTACGTCTGTCACAGTAAAGTTTGAAATTCCTCAGATTGTCACGCTCAAATCTGAAATGGAATTTTCCTCCGTTTGTCACAATAAAGTTTGAAATTCCTCAGATTGTCACGCTCTAATTTGAAATGGAATTTTCGTCCGTCTGTCACAGTAAAGTTTGAAATTCCTCAGATTGTCACGCTCAAATTTGAAATGGAATTTTCCTCCGTCTGTCACAGTAAAGTTTGAAATTCCTCAGATTGTCACGCTCAAATTTAAAATAAAATCTTTCTACGTCTGTCACAGTAAAGTTTGAAATTCCTCAGATTGTCACGCTCAAATTTGAAATGGAATTTTCCTCGGTCTGTCACAGTAAAGTTTAAAATTCCTCAGATTGTCACGCTCAAATTTAAAATAAAATTTTTCTACGTCTGTCACAGTAAAGTTAGAAATTCCTCAGATTGTCACGCTCAAATTTAAAATAAAATTTTTCTACGCCTGTCACAGTAAAGTTTGAAATTCCTCAGATTGTCACGCTCAAATTTAAAATAAAATTTTTCTACGTCTGTCACAGTTAAGTTTGAAATTCCTCAGATTGTCACGCTCAAATTTGAAATGGAATTTTCCTCCGTCTGTCACAGTAAAGTTTGAAATTCCTCAGATTGTCACGCTCAAATTTGAAATGGAATCTTCCTCCGTCTGTCACAGTAAAGTTTGAAATTCCTCAGATTGTCACGCTCAAATTTGAAATGGAATTTTCGTCCGTCTGTCACAGTAAAGTTTGAAATTCCTCAGATTGTCACGCTCAAATTTAAAATAAAATCTTTCTACGTCTGTCACAGTAAAGTTTGAAATTCCTCAGATTGTCACGCTCAAATTTAAAATAAAATTTTTCTACGTCTGTCACAGTAAAGTTTGAAATTCCTCAGATTGTTACGCTCAAATTTGAAATGGAATTTTCTTCCGTCTGTCACAGTAAAGTTTGAAATTCCTCAGATTGTCACGCTCAAATTTGAAATGGTATTTTCCTCCGTCTGTCACAGTAAAGTTTGAAATTCCTCAGATTGTCACGCTCAAATTTGAAATGGAATTTTCTTCCGTCTGTCACAGTTAAGTTTGAAATTCCTCAGATTGTCACGCTCAAATTTGAAATAAAATTTTCGCTCCGTCTGTCACAGTAAAGTTTGATATACCTCAGATTGTCACGCTCAAATTTGAAATGGAATTTTCCTCCGTCTGTCACAGTAAAGTTTGAAATTCCTCAGATTGTCACGCTCAAATTTGAAATGGAATTTTCCTCCGTCTGTCACAGTTAAGTTTGAAATTCCTCAGATTGTCACGCTCAAATTTGAAATAAAATTTTTCTACGTCTGTCACAGTAAAGTTTGAAATTCCTCAGATTGTCACGCTCAAATTTAAAATGGAATTTTTGTCCGTCTGTCACAGTAAAGTTTGAAATTCCTCAGATTGTCACGCTCAAATTTAAAATAAAATTTTTCTACGTCTGTCACAGTAAAGTTTGAAATTCCTCAGATTGTCACGCTCAAATTTGAAATGGAATTTTCCTCGGTCTGTCACAGTAAAGTTTAAAATTCCTCAGATTGTCACGCTCAAATTTAAAATAAAATTTTTCTACGTCTGTCACAGTAAAGTTTGAAATTCCTCAGATTGTCACGCTCAAATTTAAAATAAAATTTTTCTACGCCTGTCACAGTAAAGTTTGAAATTCCTCAGATTGTCACGCTCAAATTTAAAATAAAATTTTTCTACGTCTGTCACAGTTAAGATTGAAATTCCTCAGATTGTCACGCTCAAATTTGAAATGGAATTTTCCTCCGTCTGTCACAGTAATGTTTGAAATTCCTCAGATTGTCACGCTCAAATTTGAAATGGAATCTTCCTCCGTCTGTCACAGTAAAGTTTGAAATTCCTCAGATTGTCACGCTCAAATTTGAAATGGAATTTTCGTCCGTCTGTCCCAGTAAAGTTTGAAATTCCTCAGATTGTCACGCTCAAATTTAAAATAAAATCTTTCTACGTCTGTCACAGTAAAGTTTGAAATTCCTCAGATTGTCACGCTCAAATTTAAAATAAAATTTTTCTACGTCTGTCACAGTAAAGTTTGAAATTCCTCAGATAGTCACGCTCAAATTTGAAATGGAATTTTCCTCCGTCTGTCACAGTAAAGTTTGAAATTCCTCAGATTGTCACGCTCAAATTTAAAATAAAATTTTTCTACGTCTGTCACAGTAAAGTTTGAAATTCCTCAGATTGTCACGCTCAAATCTGAAATGGAATTTTCTTCCGTCTGTCACAGTAAAGTTTGAAATTCCTCAGATTGTCACGCTCAAATTTGAAATGGAATTTTCCTCCGTCTGTCACAGTAAAGTTTGAAATTCCTCAGATTGTCACGCTCAAATTTGAAATGGAATTTTCCTCCGTCTGTCACAGTTAAGTTTGAAATTCCTCAGATTGTCACGCTCAAATTGGAAATAAAATTTTCGCTCCGTCTGTCACAGTAAAGTTTGATATTCCTCAGATTGTCACGCTCAAATTTGAAATGGAATTTTCCTCCGTCTGTCACAGTAAAGTTTTAAATTCCTCAGATTGTCACGCTCAAATTTGAAATGGAATTTTCCTCCGTCTGTCACAGTTAAGTTTGAAATTCCTCAGATTGTCACGCTCAAATTTGAAATGGAATTTTCCTCCGTCTGTCACAGTAAAGTTTTAAATTCCTCAGATTGTCACGCTCAAATTTAAAATGGAATTTTTGTCCGTCTGTCACAGTAAAGTTTGAAATTCCTCAGATTGTCACGCTCAAATTTAAAATAAAATTTTTCTACGTCTGTCACAGTAAAGTTTGAAATTCCTCAGATTGTCACGCTCAAATTTGAAATGGAATTTTCCTCGGTCTGTCACAGTAAAGTTTAAAATTCCTCAGATTGTCACGCTCAAATTTAAAATAAAATTTTTCTACGTCTGTCACAGTAAAGTTTGAAATTCCTCAGATTGTCACGCTCAAATTTAAAATAAAATTTTTCTACGCCTGTCACAGTAAAGTTTGAAATTCCTCAGATTGTCACGCTCAAATTTAAAATAAAATTTTTCTACGTCTGTCACAGTTAAGATTGAAATTCCTCAGATTGTCACGCTCAAATTTGAAATGGAATTTTCCTCCGTCTGTCACAGTAATGTTTGAAATTCCTCAGATTGTCACGCTCAAATTTGAAATGGAATCTTCCTCCGTCTGTCACAGTAAAGTTTGAAATTCCTCAGATTGTCACGCTCAAATTTGAAATGGAATTTTCGTCCGTCTGTCCCAGTAAAGTTTGAAATTCCTCAGATTGTCACGCTCAAATTTAAAATAAAATCTTTCTACGTCTGTCACAGTAAAGTTTGAAATTCCTCAGATTGTCACGCTCAAATTTAAAATAAAATTTTTCTACGTCTGTCACAGTAAAGTTTGAAATTCCTCAGATAGTCACGCTCAAATTTGAAATGGAATTTTCCTCCGTCTGTCACAGTAAAGTTTGAAATTCCTCAGATTGTCACGCTCAAATTTAAAATAAAATTTTTCTACGTCTGTCACAGTAAAGTTTGAAATTCCTCAGATTGTCACGCTCAAATCTGAAATGGAATTTTCTTCCGTCTGTCACAGTAAAGTTTGAAATTCCTCAGATTGTCACGCTCAAATTTGAAATGGAATTTTCCTCCGTCTGTCACAGTAAAGTTTGAAATTCCTCAGATTGTCACGCTCAAATTTGAAATGGAATTTTCCTCCGTCTGTCACAGTTAAGTTTGAAATTCCTCAGATTGTCACGCTCAAATTGGAAATAACATTTTCGCTCCGTCTGTCACAGTAAAGTTTGATATTCCTCAGATTGTCACGCTCAAATTTGAAATGGAATTTTCCTCCGTCTGTCACAGTAAAGTTTTAAATTCCTCAGATTGTCACGATCAAATTTGAAATGGAATTTTCCTCCGTCTGTCACAGTTAAGTTTGAAATTCCTCAGATTGTCACGCTCAAATTTGAAATAAAATTTTTCTACGTCTGTCACAGTAAAGTTTTAAATTCCTCAGATTGTCACGCTCAAATTTGAAATGGAATTTTTGTCCGTCTGTCACAGTTAGGTTCGAAATTCCTCAGATTGTCACGCTCAAATTTAAAATAAAATTTTTCTACGTCTGTCACAGTAAAGTTTGTAATTTCTCAGATTGTCACGCTCAAATTTAAAATAAAATTTTTCTACGTCTGTCACAGTAAAGTTTGTAATATCTCAGATTGTCACGCTCAAATTTTAAATAAAATTTTTCTACGTCTGCTACAGTAAAGTTTGTAATTTCTCAGATTGTCACGCTCAAATTTAAAATAAAATTTTTCTACGTCTGTCACAGTAAAGTTTGAAATTCCTCAGATTGTCACGCTCAAATTTAAAATAAAATTTTTCTACGTCTGTCACAGTAAAGTTTGTAATTCCTCAGATTATCACGCTCAAATTTAAAACAAAATTTTTCTACGTCTGTCACAGTAAAGTTTGTAATTTCTCAGATTGTCACGCTCAAATTTAAAATAAAATTTTTCTACGTCTGTCACAGTAAAGTTTGTAATTTCTCAGATTGTCACGCTCAAATTTAAAATAAAATCTTTCTACGTCTGTCACAGTAAAGTTTGTAATTTCTCAGATTGTCACGCTCAAATTTAAAATAAAATTTTTCTACGTCTGTCACAGTAAAGTTTGAAATTCCTCAGATTGTCACGCTCAAATTTAAAATGGAATTTTTCTCCATCTGTCACAGTAAAGTTTGAAATTCCTCAGATTGTCACGCTCAAATTTAAAATAAAATTTTTCTACGTCTGTCACAGTAAAGTTTGAAATTCCTCAGATTGTCACGCTCAAATTTGAAATGGAATTTTCCTCCGTCTGTCACAGTAAAGTTTGAAATTCCTCAGATTGTCACGCTCAAATTTGAAATGGAATTTTCCTCCGTCTGTCACAGTAAAGTTTGAAATTCCTCAGATTGTCACGCTCAAATTTGAAATAGAATTTTCCTCCGTCTGTCACAGTTAAGTTTGAAATTCCTCAGATTGTCACGCTCAAATTTGAAATGGAATTTTCCTCCGTCTGTCACAGTAAAGTTTGATATTCCTCAGATTGTCACGCTCAAATTTGAAATGGAATTTTCCTCCGTCTGTCACAGTAAAGTTTGAAATTCCTCAGATTGTCACGCTCAAATTTGAAATGGAATTTTCCTCCGTCTGTCACAGTTAAGTTTGAAATTCCTCAGATTGTCACGCTCAAATTTAAAATAAAATTTTTCTACGTCTGTCACAGTAAAGTTTGAAATTCCTCAGATTGTCACGCTCAAATTTGAAATGGAATTTTCCTCCGTCTGTCACAGTAAAGTTTGAAATTCCTCAGATTGTCACGCTCAAATTTGAAATGGAATTTTCCTCTGTCTGTCACAGTAAAGTTTGAAATTCCTCAGTTTGTCACGCTCAAATTTGAAATGGAATTTTCCTCCGTCTGTCACAGTAAAGTTTTAAATTCCTCAGATTGTCACGCTCAAATTTAAAATGGAATTTTCCTCCGTCTGTCACAGTAAAGTTTGAAATTCCTCAGATTGTCACGCTCAAATTTAAAATAAAATCTTTCTACGTCTGTCACAGTAAAGTTTGAAATTCCTCAGATTGTCACGCTCAAATTTGAAATGGAATTTTCCTCCGTCTGTCACAGTAAAGTTTGAAATTCCTCAGATTGTCACGCTCAAATTTGAAATGGAATTTTCGTCCGTCTGTCACAGTAAAGTTTGAAATTCCTCAGATTGTCACGCTCAAATTTAAAATAAAATCTTTCTACGTCTGTTACAGTAAAGTTTGAAATTCCTCAGATTGTCACGCTCAAATTTAAAATAAAATTTTTCTACGTCTGTCACAGTAAAGTTTGAAATTCCTCAGATTGTCACGCTCAAATTTAAAATGGAATTTTCCTCCGTCTGTCACAGTAAAGTTTTAAATTCCTCAGATTGTCACGCTCAAATTTAAAATAAAATTTTTCTACGTCTGTCACAGTAAAGTTTGAAATTCCTCAGATTGTCACGCTCAAATTTGCAATAGAATTTTCCTCCGTCTGTCACAGTAAAGTTTGAAATTCCTCAGATTGTCACGCTCAAATTTGAAATGGAATTTTCCTCCGTCTGTCACAGTAAAGTTTGAAATTCCTCAGATTGTCACGCTCAAATTTGAAATGGAATTTTCCTCCGTCTGTCATAGTTAAGTTTGAAATTCCTCAGATTGTCACGCTCAAATTTGAAATGGAATTTTCGCTCCGTCTGTCACAGTAAAGTTTGATATTCCTCAGATTGTCACGCTCAAATTTGAAATGGAATTTTCCTCCGTCTGTCACAGTAAAGTTTGAAATTCCTCAGATTGTCACGCTCAAATTTAAAATGGAATTTTTGTCCGTCTGTCACAGTTAGGTTTGAAATTCCTCAGATTGTCACGCTCAAATTTAAAATAAAATTTTTCTACGTCTGTCACAGTAAAGTTTGTAATTCCTCAGATTGTCACGCTCAAATTTAAAATAAAATTTTTCAACGTCTGTCACAGTAAAGTTTGAAATTCCTCAGATTGTCACGCTCAAATTTAAAATAAAATTTTTCTACGTCTGTCACAGTAAAGTTTGTAATTCCTCAGATTGTCACGCTCAAATATAAAATAAAATTTTTCTACGTCTGTCACAGTAAAGTTTGAAATTCCTCAGATTGTCACGCTCAAATTTAAAATGGAATTTTTCTCCGTCTGTCACAGTAAAGTTTGAAATTCCTCAGATTGTCACGCTCAAATTTAAAATAAAATTTTTCTACGTCTGTCACAGTAAAGTTTGAAATTCCTCAGATTGTCACGCTCAAATTTGAAATGGAATTTTCCCCCGTCTGTCACAGTAAAGTTTGAAATTCCTCAGATTGTCACGCTCAAATTTGAAATGGAATTTTCCTCCGTCTGTCACAGTAAAGTTTGAAATTCCTCAGATTGTCACGCTCAAATTTGAAATGGAATTTTCCTCCGTCTTTCACAGTAAAGTTTGATATTCCTCAGATTGTCACGCTCAAATTTGAAATGGAATTTTCCTCCGTCTGTCACAGTAAAGTTTGAAATTCCTCAGATTGTCACGCTCAAATTTGAAATGGAATTTTCCTCCGTCTGTCACAGTTAAGTTTGAAATTCCTCAGATTGTCACGCTCAAATTTGAAATGGAATTTTCCTCCGTCTGTCACAGTAAAGTTTGATATTCCTCAGATTGTCACGCTCAAATTTGAAATGGAATTTTCCTCCGTCTGTCACAGTAAAGTTTGAAATTCCTCAGATTGTCACGCTCAAATTTGAAATGGAATTTTTCTCCGTCTGTCACAGTAAAGTTTGTAATTCCTCAGATTGTCACGCTCAAATTTAAAATAAAATTTTTCTACGTCTGTCACAGTAAAGTTTGTAATTCCTCAGATTGTCACGCTCAAATTTAAAATAAAATTTTTCTACGTCTGTCACAGTTAAGTTTGAAATTCCTCAGATTGTCACGCTCAAATTTGAAATGGAATTTTCCTCCGTCTGTCACAGTTAAGTTTGAAATTCCTCAGATTGTCACGCTCAAATTTGAAATGGAATTTTCCTCCGTCTGTCACAGTAAAGTTTGATATTCCTCAGATTGTCACGCTCAAATTTGAAATGGAATTTTCCTCCGTCTGTCACAGTTAAGTTTGAAATTCCTCAGATTGTCACGCTCAAATTTAAAATGGAATTTTTGTCCGTCTGTCACAGTTAGGTTTGAAATTCCTCAGATTGTCACGCTCAAATTTAAAATAAAATTTTTCTACGTCTGTCACAGTAAAGTTTGTAATTCCTCAGATTGTCACGCTCAAATTTAAAATAAAATTTTTCTACGTCTGTCACAGTAAAGTTTGAAATTCCTCAGATTGTCACGCTCAAATTTGAAATGGAATTTTCCTCCGTCTGTCACAGTAAAGTTTGAAATTCCTCAGATTGTCACGCTCAAATTTAAAATAAAATTTTTCTACGTCTGTCACAGTAAAGTTTGAAATTCCTCAGATTGTCACGCTCAAATTTGAAATGGACCTTTCCTCCGTCTGTCACAGTAAAGTTTGAAATTCCTCAGATTGTCACGCTCAAATTTGAAATGGAATTTTCCTCCGTCTGTCACAGTAAAGTTTGAAATTCCTCAGATTGTCACGCTCAAATTTGACATGGAATTTTCCTCCGTCTGTCACAGTTAAGTTTGAAATTCCTCAGATTGTCACGCTCAAATTTGAAATGGAATTTTCCTCCGTCTGTCAGAGTAAAGTTTGATATTCCTCAGATTGTCACGCTCAAATTTGAAATGGAATTTTCCTCCGTCTGTCACAGTAAAGTTTGAAATTCCTCAGATTGTCACGCTCAAATTTGAAATGGAATTTTCCTCCGTCTGTCACAGTCAAGTTTGAAATTCCTCAGATTGTCACGCTCAAATTTGAAATGGAATTTTCCTCCGTCTGTCACAGTAAAGTTTGATATTCCTCAGATTGTCACGCTCAAATTTGAAATGGAATTTTCCTCCGTCTGTCACAGTAAAGTTTGAAATTCCTCAGATTGTCACGCTCAAATTTGAAATGGAATTTTTCTCCGTCTGTCACAGTAAAGTTTGAAATTCCTCAGATTGTCACGCTCAAATTTGAAATGGAATTTTCCTCCGTCTGTCACAGTAAAGTTTGAAATTCCTCAGATTGTCACGCTCAAATTTGAAATGGAATTTTCGTCCGTCTGTCACAGTAAAGTTTAAAATTCCTCAGATTGTCACGCTCAAATTTAAAATAAAATTTTTCTACGTCTGTCACAGTAAAGTTTGAAATTCCTCAGATTGTCACGCTCAAATTTAAAATAAAATTTTTCTACGTCTGTCACAGTAAAGTTTGAAATTCCTCAGATTGTCACGCTCAAATTTAAAATGGAATTTTCCTCCGTCTGTCACAGTAAAGTTTGAAATTCCTCAAATTGTCACGCTCAAATTTAAAATAAAATCTTTCTACGTCTGTCACAGTAAAGTTTGAAATTCCTCAGATTGTCACGCTCAAATTTAAAATAAAATTTTTCTACGTCTGTCACAGTAAAGTTTTAAATTCCTCAGATTGTCACGCTCAAATTTGAAATGGAATTTTCCTCCGTCTGTCACAGTAAAGTTTGAAATTCCTCAGATTGTCACGCTCAAATTTAAAATAAAATTTTTCTACGTCTGTCACAGTAAAGTTTGAAATTCCTCAGATTGTCACGCTCAAATTTGAAATGGAATTTTCCTCCGTCTGTCACAGTAAAGTTTGAAATTCCTCAGATTGTCACGCTCAAATTTGAAATGGAATTTTCCTCCGTCTGTCACAGTAAAGTTTGAAATTCCTCAGATTGTCACGCTCAAATTTGAAATGGAATTTTCCTCCGTCTGTCACAGTTAATTTTGAAATTCCTCAGATTGTCACGCTCAAATTTGAAATGGAATTTTCCTCCGTCTGTCACAGTAAAGTTTGATATTCCTCAGATTGTCACGCTCAAATTTGAAATGGAATTTTCCTCCGTCTGTCACAGTAAAGTTTGAAATTCCTCAGATTGTCACGCTCAAATTTGAAATGGAATTTTCCTCCGTCTGTCACAGTTAAGTTTGAAATTCCTCAGATTGTCACGCTCAAATTTGAAATGGAATTTTCCTCCGTCTGTCACAGTAAAGTTTGATATTCCTCAGATTGTCACGCTCAAATTTGAAATGGAATTTTCCTCCGTCTGTCACAGTAAAGTTTGAAATTCCTCAGATTGTCACGCTCAAATTTGAAATGGAATTTTTCTCCGTCTGTCACAGTAAAGTTTGAAATTCCTCAGATTGTCACGCTCAAATTTGAAATGGAATTTTCGTCCGTCTGTCACAGTAAAGTTTAAAATTCCTCAGATTGTCACGCTCAAATTTAAAATAAAATTTTTCTACGTCTGTCACAGTAAAGTTTGAAATTCCTCAGATTGTCACGCTCAAATTTAAAATAAAATTTTTCTACGTCTGTCACAGTAAAGTTTGAAATTCCTCAGATTGTCACGCTCAAATTTAAAATGGAATTTTCCTCCGTCTGTCACAGTAAAGCTTGAAATTCCTAAGATTGTCACGCTCAAATTTAAAATAAAATCTTTCTACGTCTGTCACAGTAAAGTTTGAAATTCCTCAGATTGTCACGCTCAAATTTAAAATAAAATTTTTCTACGTCTGTCACAGTAAAGTTTTAAATTCCTCAGATTGTCACGCTCAAATTTGAAATGGAATTTTCCTCCGTCTGTCACAGTAAAGTTTGAAATTCCTCAGATTGTCACGCTCAAATTTAAAATAAAATTTTTCTACGTCTGTCACAGTAAAGTTTGAAATACCCCAGATTGTCACGCTCAAATTTGAAATGGAATTTTCCTCCGTCTGTCACAGTAAAGTTTGAAATTCCTCAGATTGTCACGCTCAAATTTGAAATGGAATTTTCCTCCGTCTGTCACAGTAAAGTTTGAAATTCCTCAGATTGTCACGCTCAAATTTGAAATGTAATTTTCCTCCGTCTGTCACAGTTAAGTTTGAAATTCCTCAGATTGTCACGCTCAAATTTGAAATGGAATTTTCGCTCCGTCTGTCACAGTAAAGTTTGATATTCCTCAGATTGTCACGCTCAAATTTGAAATGGAATTTTCGTCCGTCTGTCACAGTAAAGTTTAAAATTCCTCAGATTGTCACGCTCAAATTTAAAATAAAATTTTTCTACGTCTGTCACAGTAAAGTTTGAAATTCCTCAGATTGTCACGCTCAAATTTAAAATGGAATTTTTGTCCATCTGTCACAGTTAGGTTTGAAATTCCTCAGATTGTCACGCTCAAATTTAAAATAAAATTTTTCTACGTCTGTCACAGTAAAGTTTGTAATTCCTCAGATTGTCACGCTCAAATTTAAAATAAAATTCTTCTACGTCTGTCAGAGTAAAGTTTGAAATTCCTCAGATTGTCACGCTCAAATTTGAAATGGAATTTTCCTCCGTCTGTCACAGTAAAGTTTGAAATTCCTCAGATTGTCACGCTCAAATTTAAAATAAAATTTTTCTACGTCTGTCACAGTAAAGTTTGAAATACCCCAGATTGTCACGCTCAAATTTGAAATGGAATTTTCCTCCGTCTGTCACAGTAAAGTTTGAAATTCCTCAGATTGTCACGCTCAAATTTGAAATGGAATTTTCCTCCGTCTGTCACAGTAAAGTTTGAAATTCCTCAGATTGTCACGCTCAAATTTGAAATGTAATTTTCCTCCGTCTGTCACAGTTAAGTTTGAAATTCCTCAGATTGTCACGCTCAAATTTGAAATGGAATTTTCGCTCCGTCTGTCACAGTAAAGTTTGATATTCCTCAGATTGTCACGCTCAAATTTGAAATGGAATTTTCGTCCGTCTGTCACAGTAAAGTTTAAAATTCCTCAGATTGTCACGCTCAAATTTAAAATAAAATTTTTCTACGTCTGTCACAGTAAAGTTTGAAATTCCTCAGATTGTCACGCTCAAATTTAAAATGGAATTTTTGTCCATCTGTCACAGTTAGGTTTGAAATTCCTCAGATTGTCACGCTCAAATTTAAAATAAAATTTTTCTACGTCTGTCACAGTAAAGTTTGTAATTCCTCAGATTGTCACGCTCAAATTTAAAATAAAATTCTTCTACGTCTGTCAGAGTAAAGTTTGAAATTCCTCAGATTGTCACGCTCAAATTTAAAATAAAATTTTTCTACGTCTGTCACAGTAAAGTTTGTAATTCCTCAGATTGTGACGCTCAAATTTAAAATAAAATTTTTCTACGTCTGTTACAGTAAAGTTTGAAATTCCTCAGATTGTCACGCTCAAATTTGAAATGGAATTTTCCTCCGTCTGTCACAGTAAAGTTTGAAATTCCTCAGATTGTCACGCTCAAATTTGAAATGGAATTTTCCTCCGTCTGTCACAGTAAAGTTTTAAATTCCTCAGATTGTCACGCTCAAATTTGAAATGGAATTTTCCTCCGTCTGTCACAGTTAAGTTTGAAATTCCTCAGATTGTCACGCTCAAATTTGAAATGGAATTTTCCTCCGTCTGTCACAGTAAAGTTTGATATTCTTCAGATTGTCACGCTCAAATTTGAAATGGAATTTTCCTCCGTCTGTCACAGTAAAGTTTGAAATTCCTCAGATTGTCACGCTCAAATTTGAAATGGAATTTTCCTCCGTCTGTCACAGTTAAGTTTGAAATTCCTCAGATTGTCACGCTCAAATTTGAAATGGAATTTTCCTCCGTCTGTCACAGTAAAGTTTGATATTCCTCAGATTGTCACGCTCAAATTTGAAATGGAATTTTCCTCCGTCTGTCACAGTATAGTTTGATATTCCTCAGATTGTCACGCTCAAATTTGAAATGGAATTTTCCTCCGTCTGTCACAGTTAAGTTTGAAATTCCTCAGATTGTCACGCTCAAATTTGAAATGGAATTTTCCTCCGTCTGTCACAGTAAAGTTTGAAATTCCTCAGATTGTCACGCTCAAATTTGAAATGGAATTTTCGCTCCGTCTGTCACAGTAAAGTTTGATATTCCTCAGATTGTCACGCTCAAATTTGAAATGGAATTTTCGTCCGTCTGTCACAGTAAAGTTTAAAATTCCTCAGATTGTCACGCTCAAATTTAAAATAAAATTTTTCTACGTCTGTCACAGTAAAGTTTGAAATTCCTCAGATTGTCACGCTCAAATTTAAAATAAAACTTTTCTACGTCTGTCACAGTAAAGTTTGAAATTCCTCAGATTGTCACGCTCAAATTTAAAAATGGAATTTTCCTCCGTCTGTCACAGTAAAGTTTGAAATTCCTCAGATTGTCACGCTCAAATTTAAAATAAAATCTTTCTACGTCTGTCACAGTAAAGTTTGAAATTCCTCAGATTGTCACGCTCAAATTTAAAATAAAATTTTTCTACGTCTGTCACAGTAAAGTTTTAAATTCCTCAGATTGTCACGCTCAAATTTGAAATGGAATTTTCCTCCGTCTGTCACAGTAAAGTTTGAAATTCCTCAGATTGTCACGCTCAAATTTAAAATAAAATTTTTCTACGTCTGTCACAGTAAAGTTTGAAATTCCTCAGATTGTCACGCTCAAATTTGAAATGGAATTTTCCTCCGACTGTCACAGTAAAGTTTGAAATTCCTCAGATTGTCACGCTCAAATTTAAAATGGAATTTTCCTCCGTCTGTCACAGTAAAGTTTGAAATTCCTCAGATTGTCACGCTCAAATTTGAAATGGAATTTTCCTCCGTCTGTCACAGTTAAGTTTGAAATTCCTCAGATTGTCACGCTCAAATTTGAAATGGAATTTTCGCTCCGTCTGTCACAGTAAAGTTTGATATTCCTCAGATTGTCACGCTCAAATTTGAAATGGAATTTTCCTCCGTCTGTCACAGTAAAGTTTGAAATTCCTCAGATTGTCACGCTCAAATTTGAAATGGAATTTTCCTCCGTCTGTCACAGTTAAGTTTTAAATTCCTCAGATTGTCACGCTCAAATTTAAAATAAAATTTTTCTACGTCTGACACAGTAAAGTTTGAAATTCCTCAGATTGTCACGCTCAAATTTAAAATGGAATTTTTGTCCATCTGTCACAGTTAGGTTTGAAATTCCTCAGATTGTCACGCTCAAATTTAAAATAAAATTTTTCTACGTCTGTCACAGTAAAGTTTGTAATTCCTCAGATTGTCACGCTCAAATTTAAAATAAAATTCTTCTACGTCTGTCAGAGTAAAGTTTGAAATTCCTCAGATTGTCACGCTCAAATTTAAAATAAAATTTTTCTACGTCTGTCACAGTAAAGTTTGTAATTCCTCAGATTGTGACGCTCAAATTTAAAATAAAATTTTTCTACGTCTGTTACAGTAAAGTTTGAAATTCCTCAGATTGTCACGCTCAAATTTGAAATGGAATTTTCCTCCGTCTGTCACAGTAAAGTTTGAAATTCCTCAGATTGTCACGCTCAAATTTGAAATGGAATTTTCCTCCGTCTGTCACAGTAAAGTTTTAAATTCCTCAGATTGTCACGCTCAAATTTGAAATGGAATTTTCCTCCGTCTGTCACAGTTAAGTTTGAAATTCCTCAGATTGTCACGCTCAAATTTGAAATGGAATTTTCCTCCGTCTGTCACAGTAAAGTTTGATATTCTTCAGATTGTCACGCTCAAATTTGAAATGGAATTTTCCTCCGTCTGTCACAGTAAAGTTTGAAATTCCTCAGATTGTCACGCTCAAATTTGAAATGGAATTTTCCTCCGTCTGTCACAGTTAAGTTTGAAATTCCTCAGATTGTCACGCTCAAATTTAAAATAAAATTTTTCTACGTCTGTCACAGTAAAGTTTGAAATTCCTCAGATTGTCTCGCTCAAATTTGAAATGGAATTTTCCTCCGTCTGTCACAGTAAAGTTTGAAATTCCTCAGATTGTCACGCTCAAATTTGAAATGGAATTTTCCTCCGTCTGTCACCGTAAAGTTTGAAATTCCTCAGATTGTCACGATCAAATTTGAAATGGAATTTTCCTCCGTCTGCCACAGTTAAGTTTGAAATTCCTCAGATTGTCACGCTCAAATTTGAAATGGAATTTTCCTCCGTCTGTCACAGTAAAGTTTGATATTCCTCAGATTGTCACGCTCAAATTTGAAATGGAATTTTCCTCCGTCTGTCACAGTATAGTTTGATATTCCTCAGATTGTCACGCTCAAATTTGAAATGGAATTTTCCTCCGTCTGTCACAGTTAAGTTTGAAATTCCTCAGATTGTCACGCTCAAATTTGAAATGGAATTTTCCTCCGTCTGTCACAGTAAAGTTTGAAATTCCTCAGATTGTCACGCTCAAATTTGAAATGGAATTTTCGCTCCGTCTGTCACAGTAAAGTTTGATATTCCTCAGATTGTCACGCTCAAATTTGAAATGGAATTTTCGTCCGTCTGTCACAGTAAAGTTTAAAATTCCTCAGATTGTCACGCTCAAATTTAAAATAAAATTTTTCTACGTCTGTCACAGTAAAGTTTGAAATTCCTCAGATTGTCACGCTCAAATTTAAAATAAAACTTTTCTACGTCTGTCACAGTAAAGTTTGAAATTCCTCAGATTGTCACGCTCAAATTTAAAAATGGAATTTTCCTCCGTCTGTCACAGTAAAGTTTGAAATTCCTCAGATTGTCACGCTCAAATTTAAAATAAAATCTTTCTACGTCTGTCACAGTAAAGTTTGAAATTCCTCAGATTGTCACGCTCAAATTTAAAATAAATTTTTTTTACGTCTGTCACAGTAAAGTTTTAAATTCCTCAGATTGTCACGCTCAAATTTGAAATGGAATTTTCCTCCGTCTGTCACAGTAAAGTTTGAAATTCCTCAGATTGTCACGCTCTAATTTAAAATAAAATTTTTCTACGTCTGTCACAGTAAAGTTTGAAATTCCTCAGATTGTCACGCTCAAATTTGAAATGGAATTTTCCTCCGTCTGTCACAGTAAAGTTTGAAATTCCTCAGATTGTTACGCTCAAATTTGAAATGGAATATTTCTCCGTCTGTCACAGTAAAGTTTGAAATTCCTCAGATTGTCACGCTCAAATTTGAAATGGTATTTTCCTCCGTCTGTCACAGTAAAGTTTGAAATTCCTCAGATTGTCACGCTCAAATTTGAAATGGAATTTTCGTCCGTCTGTCACAGTAAAGTTTGAAATTCCTCAGATTGTCACGCTCAAATTTAAAATAAAATTTTTCTACGTCTGTCACAGTAAAGTTTGAAATTCCTCAGATTGTCACGCTCAAATTTAAAATAAAATTTTTCTACGTCTGTCACAGTAAAGTTTGAAATTCCTCAGATTGTCACGCTCAAATTTGAAATGGAATTTTCCTCCGTCTGTCACAGTAAAGTTTGAAATTCCTCAGATTGTCATGCTCAAATTTAAAATGGAATTTTTCTCCGTCTGTCACAGTAAAGTTTGAAATTCCTCAGATTGTCACGCTCAAATTTAAAATAAAATTTTTCTACGTCTGTCACAGTAAAGTTTGAAATTCCTCAGATTGTCACGCTCAAATTTGAAATGGAATTTTCCTCCGTCTGTCACAGTAAAGTTTGAAATTCTTCAGATTGTCACGCTCAAATTTGAAATGGAATTTTCCTCCGTCTGTCACAGTAAAGTTTGAAATTCCTCAGATTGTCACGCTCAAATTTGAAATGGAATTTTCCTCCGTCTGTCACAGTTAAGTTTGAAATTCCTCAGATTGTCACGCTCAAATTTGAAATGGAATTTTCCTCCGTCTGTCACAGTAAAGTTTGATATTCCTCAGATTGTCACGCTCAAATTTGAAATGGAATTTTCCTCCGTCTGTCACAGTAAAGTTTGAAATTCCTCAGATTGTCACGCTCAAATTTGAAATGGAATTTTCCTCCGTCTGTCACAGTTAAGTTTGAAATTCCTCAGATTGTCACGCTCAAATTTGAAATGGAATTTTCCTCCGTCTGTCACTATTAGGTTTGAAATTCCTCAGATTGTCACGCAAAAATTTAAAATAAAATCTTTCTACGTCTGTCACAGTAAAGTTTGAAATTCCTCAGATTGTCACGCTCAAATTTAAAATAAAATTTTTCTACGTCTATCACAGTAAAGTTTGAAATTCCTCAGATTGTCACGCTCAAATTTAAAATAAAATTTTTCTACGTCTGTCACAGTAAAGTTTGAAATTCCTCAGATTGTCACGCTCAAATTTGAAATGGAATTTTCCTCCGTCTGTCACAGTAAAGTTTGAAATTCTTCAGATTGTCACGCTCAAATTAAAAATAAAATTTTTGTCCGTCTGTCACAGTTAAGTTTGAAATTCCTCAGATTGTCATGCTCAAATTTAAAATAAAATTTTTCTACGTCTGTCACAGTAAAGTTTGAAATTCTTCAGATTGTCACGCTCAAATTTAAAATAAAATTTTTGTCCGTCTGTCACAGTTAGGTTTGAAATTCCTCAGATTGTCACGCTCAAATTTAAAATAAAATTTTTCTACGTCTGTCACAGTAAAGTTTGAAATTTCTTAGATTGTCACGCTCAAATTTAAAATAAAATTTTTCTACGTCTGTCACAGTAAAGTTTGAAATTCCTCAGATTGTCACGCTCAAATTTAAAATAAAATTTTTCTACATATGTCACAGTAAAGTTTGAAATTCCTCAGATTGTCACGTTCAAATTTAAAATAAAATTTTTCTACGTCTGTCACAGTAAAGTTTGAAATTCCTCAGATTGTCACGCTCAAATTTAAAATGGAATTTTTGTCCGTCTGTCACAGTTAGGTTTGAAATTCCTCAGATTATCACGCTCAAATTTAAAATAAAATTTTTCTACGTCTGTCACAGTAAAGTTTGAAATTCCTCAGATTGTCACGCTCAAATTTGAAATGGAATTTTTGTCCGTCTGTCCCAGTTAGGTTGTAAATTCCTCAGATTGTCACGCTCAAATTTAAAATAAAATTTTTCTACGTCTGTCACAGTAAAGTTTGAAATTCCTCAGATTGTCACGCTCAAATTTAAAATAAAATTTTTCTACGTCTATCACAGTAAAGTTTGAAATTCCTCAGATTGTCACGCTCAAATTTAAAATAAAATTTTCCTCTGTCTGTCACAGTAAAGTTTGAAATTCCTCAGATTGTCACGCTCAAATTTGAAATGGAATTTTCCTCCGTCTGTCACAGTAAAGTTTATAAATTCTTCAGATTGTCACGCTCAAATTAAAAATAAAATTTTCGTCCGTCTGTCACAGTTAAGTTTGAAATTCCTCAGATTGTCATGCTCAAATTTAAAATAAAATTTTTCTAAGTCTGTCACAGTAAAGTTTGAAATTCTTCAGATTGTCACGCTCAAATTTAAAATAAAATTTTTGTCCGTCTGTCACAGTTAGGTTTGAAATTCCTCAGATTGTCACGCTCAAATTTAAAATAAAATTTTTATACGTCTGTCACAGTAAAGTTTGAAATTTCTTAGATTGTCACGCTCAAATTTAAAATAAAATTTTTCTACGTCTGTCACAGTAAAGTTTGAAATTCCTCAGATTGTCACGCTCAAATTTAAAATAAAATTTTTCTACATATGTCACAGTAAAGTTTGAAATTCCTCAGATTGTCACGTTCAAATTTAAAATAAAATTTTTCTACGTCTGTCACAGTAAAGTTTGAAATTCCTCAGATTGTCACGCTCAAATTTATAATGGAATTTTTGTCCGTCTGTCACAGTTAGGTTTGAAATTCCTCAGATTGTCACGCTCAAATTTAAAATAAAATTTTTCTACGTCTGTCACAGTAAAGTTTTAAATTCCTCAGATTGTCACGCTCAAATTAAAAATGGAATTTTTGTCCGTCTGTCACAGTTAGGTTGTAAATTCCTCAGATTGTCACGCTCAAATTTAAAATAAAATTTTTCTACGTCTGTCACAGTAAAGTTTGAAATTCCTCAGATTGTCACGCTCAAATTTAAAATAAAATTTTTCTACATCTGTCACAGTAAAGTTTGAAATTCCTCAGATTGTCACGTTCAAATTTAAAATAAAATTTTCCTCTGTCTGTCACAGTAAAGTTTGAAATTCCTCAGATTGTCACGCTCAAATTTAAAATGGAATTTTTGTCTGTCTGTCACAGTTAGGTTTGAAATTCCTCAGATTGTCACGCTCAAATTTAAAATAAAATTTTTCTACGTCTGTCGCAGTAAAGTTTGAAATTCCTCAGATTGTCACGCTCAAATTAAAAATGGAATTTTTGTCCGTCTGTCACAGTTAAGTTTGAAATTCCTCAGATTGTCACGCTCAAATTTAAAATAAAATTTTTCTACGTCTGTCACAGTAAAGTTTGAAATTTCTTAGATTGTCACGCTCAAATTTAAAATAAAATTTTTCTACGTCTGTCACAGTAAAGTTTGAAATTCCTCAGATTGTCACGCTCAAATTTAAAATAAAATTTTTCTACATCTGTCACAGTAAAGTTTGAAATTGCTTAGATTGTCACGTTCAAATTTAAAATAAAATTTTCTTCTGTCTGTCACAGTAAAGTTTGAAATTCCTCAGATTGTCACGCTCAAATTTAAAATAAAATTTTTCTACGTCTGTCACAGTAAAGTTTGAAATTCCTCAGATTGTCACGCTCAAATTTAAAATGGAATTTTCGTCCGTCTGTCACAGTTAAGTTTGAAATTCTTCAGTTTGTCACGCTCAAATTTAAAATGGAATTTTCGTCCGTCTGTCACAGTAAAGTTTGAAATTCCTCAGATTGTCACGCTCAAATTTAAAATGGAATTTTTGTCCGTCTGTCACAGTAAAGTTTGAAATTCCTCAGATTGTCACGCTCAAATTTAAAATGGAATTTTCGTCCGTCTGTCACAGTTAGGTTTGAAATTCCTCAGATTGTCACGCTCAAATTTAAAATGGAATTTTTGTCCGTCTGTCACAGTAAAGTTTGAAATTCCTCAGATTGTCACGCTCAAATTTAAAATGGAATTTTTGTCCGTCTGTCACAGTTAGGTTTGAAATTCCTCAGATTGTCACGCTCAAATTTAAAATAGAATTTTTGTCCGTCTGTCACAGTTAGGTTTGAAATTCCTCAGATTGTCACGCTCAAATTTGAAATAGAATTTTCGTCCGTCTGTTATGCTTAAATCTTTATCCGTTTGTCACGCTTAAGTCTGAAATAACATTTTTGTCGATCTGTCACACTTACATTTGAAATGGCATTCTTCGCCCGTCTGTCACAATTAAATTTATATAACATTTTTTTGCGTATGTCACACGTAAATTAGAAATAACATTTTCATCATTGAACGTGCAGTTTGAATTGACTCATTTGAGGTGCATCGTTTATTTTTACTCTTCAGCTGAATTAAATCGTTATTTCAGTTACAGAAAATTAAAAAAACAATTTTTGCAGTTGAAGAATATTAATTTCACACGATAACATTCGATAAAAAAGTTTTCTTTTCATCAAAAGCCGACATTCATTCATTTCGATTACTTAAAATTCATATACTTCGGCGAGTGCCAATAATTCTGGCACCTACATTGTAAATGTCTGATTTTCCCTTTTGGAATCAGAGATGTTCTACAGACGATGGTCGAAAAGAAACGAAAACACGGAAGATTTTGGTGCTTTTTTACATTGGAACCTGCGTTAAAAGGGCCTCGACATCGGTGCTTTCCGGATGTTTACGTTAAACGCCGGAAAGTGACGAATGAAAAATCCGTTGACTTATCTGCGTTAAAAAACAAACAAACAAACAAACAAACAAAAAACACAAACAAGGCTTAATTTACAAGCGTGACAAAACAAGCAAATTTTTTTTCGAAATTATTAATTATTTTTTCAACAAAGTTTAAAATAAATGTTTAAATTAAAAAGTTATTATGTTTTTTAACATTTTTTTTCTTATTAAACATTTGTACGAAAGAATTTTTTTTTTAAACGATTTTCAGTGAAAAGTTAATTAAGTAAGTGGTTTTTGTTTTACATTTTTTTGCGAAAATTATTATTTTTTGTCAACCGTTTTTTACTTGCTATATTTATTTATTTCGTTAGGGTTAAGGGTTAGGAATTAAAGTTAGGGCAGGGTTAGGAATTAGGGTTAGGAATTAGTGTTAAAGTTAGGGTTAGGACTTAGGGTTAGGAATTAGGGTTAGAACAGGCTCGTTTGCAGACGTCAGTGATACCATGTAAAAATTCATGTTGCAATCGTGTTTCAACCAGTTTGCAAGTTCAGCGTTTCATTCCGTTTTAATGCTTAGATGTCGTCTGCTCATTCGTCTTGCTTCGGGGCTTTCCGGCATTTAACGTAAACCGCCGAGAGGAATGACGCTGAGGGACTTTTAGCGCGGGTCCACATGTAACAAAGTACCACGATTTTTTTAATCCAGATTTTTTAAGACATACGAAGGCCAAAAGCCACTCGAGGATAATGGTTAGCGAGATTTTCAGTTGGATGATAAACAGTACTATGAAAGGATTGAGAACGATAATTAACTCACAGGAAGATTCAACGGATTCGTTTATTGTCATAGGTAATTGATAAATAGGATTTGTAACTTGCAAAATTATTGGACTAAGGGGGGGGGGGGGTTGGACCTTTCGGCCTTTTGGTCGAGATCAAAGTGTAGTATCTGTTCCGATGGATACTGCACCCTATAGACTGGTATTGTCTTGGCCTTCGGGGCTTGATTTACGCCGGTCTATGGGATTGTCCTGTGCAGTTCTAGGAGGTCCACCCTCCCTGGCTTTGCCTCGCCTCTTTGGGGAGGAGTAAGTTAATTGCTTACTGCTTGAGGCGCCCCTACCGGGGAATGCCGACGGGGCTGCCCAGGCAATTTTTGATGGTCAGAGTGCACACCTCTCGGGCGCTGGCTTTTCAACCCCCACTTTCCGACCCGAGCTTGGGTCACATCTTACTTGTGGGAGTAGGATAAAAACTGGCCTTGTGCCTAACTCCTGGAGAGGAGTAAATTACACTAAGGGGGGGGGTGTGTTTATGCATTTTTATGTCACAATATAGGTAACATGGTTTGTAATCCCCAATTATTTTGAATCTAATAAAATAAGATATATCATGCATTTTATCCTCTAATATATATATATATATATATATATATATATATATATATATATATATACATATATATATATATATATATATATATATATATATATATGATAATTTTATTTACACAGACATGTACAAAATCTGCGACACTGGCATGTCGATGTTATCGATCAACAGTTACTATAA
>OY744542.1:65610779-65613279 GCA_963556195.1 Sepiola atlantica
TCTAAAAATATTTATTATTAAACCTACTCCTTATAGAAATTAACTATCTAGTGTCTGGGACGTCATTTTACATTTTGGGAAAATATCCTTCATTTAATTAACTGCCGAATTATTATCGTTTTGTTGTTTAACGAAGCGAAAAAAGCCCATCCCGCAGAATTTGTTTTTAAAAAATTATTCATATATCAAAAATAAACTGTTGAAACCAGTATTCCAGACATTTAATTTCCCTGATGATCTGCCAAGCAAGTAACTGCTTGGTAGTGAAACACGTGTAGGAAAAAACATTTAATTTGAATAAATAGTATTTGTAAGAAAAAATATCTTTAATGGTGATCATTGGTGTCTTGAAGGGAATGCTTTGGTAAGCCTTCATAAAATCACACACACACACACATATATATATATATATATATATATATATATATATATATATATATATATATATATATATATATATATATAAAACAGCTTGGGTAAATCTAGCCGCCGATTCGCTATCTACATTTAAATTCCTCTCTATTTACTAACTAATTGGCTAAGGCTGATGGGATAAGACCCGCGACTACGATTCAGTGGCGATTTGTGATCGGGGTTTGCCCACCGACCGTTGAGAATTAGTTCCTACACAGAAGATTGCGTTAGCATGAAACATCGATGTCTGTAGGTATTAAATATTTTATAAATATATATATATATATATATATATATATATATATATATATATATATATATATATATATATGTTACTATTTCATGTATCCGCATAACATTTTATAAGGAGATATACTTTTTTATGTATCAATTTTCAGTATTTACTTCAACCGGCTCGACAGCCTGACGATTCTCCTGTGTAGCTTAATTGGCATAAATATATTTTCATAGCTTACTATATATATATATATATATATATATATATATATATATATATATATATATATATATATATATATATTTCTATCTGAAATTTTTTATCTTCAAATATAAATTTTATAACATAAAGGAATTGCTTTAGCTCAATAGTGTAAGGCCAGAGCTATGTTATATATGATTATTTTTTATTCGATTTTATCTCATATCAAATGTTTTGAACGACAGATTCCCATATTTCGCAGAATTTTTTTTCTTCTTTAGCATACAATTGTTTCGGCATTCATCATATATTTTTTGGGTGCAGCTATCCTCAGTGCTGATTATATATAAAAAAAACCAATGAAAAACAAAGGCAAATAAAGGAAAAGAAGGTTAGTGGAGAAATATATATCTTAATTTAGGAGATTGTGAATCAAAATATTAGAAGATGAGGAGCGATTAAAATATTAGATTAAAATATGTTGTGACAAGTTTCATTAGAGAGAACAAAGAGGATTTCATAAGGAATACTGCAATTTATGGACTTTATTTGCCTTTGTTTTTCATTGATTTAAAAAAAATATAATCAGCACTAAGGATAGCCACATCAAGAAATAAATGTATAAGGACATATTAATATTTATTTGAGGTTGACCACAACGGGGAGATGGACAACAAAGGAGGACGAGGGAGAGAAGGAGGAACTAAAGGTATATATATGTATGTATGTATATATATATATATATATATATATATATATATATATATATATATATATATATATATATATATATACATATTTATTTATTTATTTATTTATTTTTTATTTTTTGACGTATTGATGTTTTTTATATTTATAATATAAAACTAAAAATAATACATTAATCACTTAAATAATAGTGTCATGGATTCGTCCAAACACTTTAAAATGCAGCAACATTTTTGTAAGTAACGGATAAATTTGATTAGACAGACGAACAGCGTAGATTTAGTATAAGGAACGTTTATGTTTTGTCTTTTAAGGGAAGTGGGGTCTGATCAACTCTGCTGGGAAGCCATGAAATTAAATACTGTCTTGTTTTTAAATTCCCGAAACAGTTTTTCATGGTAAACAACTGATGATCCCTTAAAATAGTGTTAGAAATAAACTAATATAATAACTGTAAAAAATAAATTGACTTACATGAGTGATTTTCCACTGGACGACTTGGGACTATAAGTTTTTTTGTTTTTTTAAATATAGTTTTAATTGTTGAGAAACTTCCGAGACTATATATATATATATATATATATATATATATATATATATATATATATATATATATATATATATATATATATGCTGTATGCCGAAACAATTGTATCCTAAATATGGGAATCTGTCTCTTAAAACATTACATATGAGATAAAATCGAATAAAAATATTATATATATATATATATATATATATATATGATAACATTTATAAATAAATATTAATTATTTATTACCTACAGACATCGATGTTTCATGTTTACGCAATCTTCAGTGCAGGAAGCTAATTCCCGACGGTTGACGGGCGCGAACTCCGATCACAAATCGCCACTGATTCGCAGTCAAGGGATTTATCAGTTGGCCACCAAAAATTGGTTTGGAAATTAGGAAGAAT
>OY744542.1:65615779-65703279 GCA_963556195.1 Sepiola atlantica
TCAGATTTTCCGTTTTTTTCCGCATTGCATACAGCCTTATTAAACACCTATATACTAAAGAAAATATATTAAATTCCCACAATATAAGTAAAAGTAAATTCGTAGAGATAAGCATGAATGGTTGGATTCTTTTGTTAGCTCAATGTTTCTAAAATTAGGTACTTACAGGAGGGGCACACGAAGACCTAAAATAGAAGTGGTGCAATGGGGGCCGACCGGATTTGAACTCGGCATCCCACGTCGTTATTCAACTTCACCACAGCCACCTAAACATATGCGTTTATTTGATCACATTGTGTAGCGTATCCGATTTATTCCGTTTTCTATTTCAGTTTCCACATCTTGTCGGATTGTATCCACATCATTTTCATATATATATATATATATATATATATATATATATATATATATATATATATTACGATCTCTCTATATATGTTGAGTAATAACTGAGTATTGATTTACTCCTCTCCAGGAGTTAGGCACAAGGCCATTTTTTTTATCTTACTCACACAAGTAAGATGTGACCCGAGGTCAGGTCGGGAAAGTGGGGTTTAAAAATTGCCTGGGCAGCCCCGTCGGCATTCCCCGGCAGGGGCGCCTCAAGCAGTAAGCAATAAACTTACTCCTCCCCAAAGAGGGGAGGCAAAGCCTGGGAGGGTGGACCTCCTATAACTGACCAGGACAGACTCATTGACCGGCATAAATCAAGCCCCGAAGAACAAGACAATACCAGTATGGGGTGCAGTATCCATCGGAACAGATACTACACTTTGATCTTTGCCAAACTGAGTATGTATGATGCTAAATGTTCAGATTTTCTGACTGTACACATCGGGTGCAGAGGCATACGCATACCCCACCCTCATGAAAACACTTAACGCCAATTTACGAGACTCGATGGGATTTGGCTCCTAAGAGAGCATGCTGGGAACCACTCTGTCAAGGTCAAAATTCATACTCGACTCACTGTCTACGAATCTGCTCGGTTTAACTACTTCCGTTCCAGCGTCGTATTTCATGATAGGAATCGTGAATATATTTGTCCGGTCATTCAAAATAACTTAAAAAGAGAGCATCCTATTTCTTTGGCCATGTGCCAGCTTTAGCGGACCGTTCTCTATTTTTTCGTCATCACAGTCAAAGCATCTCGAAAGAGTATAGTGCCACATGTCAAGAAAGGTTTCATTATTATTATTCAGTTATGCGAAATAAAAATGTATTTTGAAAATTATTCGTAAGAATTTTACTTTTATAAATTTAAAAAATAAAATAAAATTTATTTCAAAATATTGATTAATAAATCCCTTTTATCGTCACTCGGACATTGTTTAGTTCAGTAGCAAGAAATCTCGATTCCTTATATGTAATCGTATCACAGTCATTAGTTTTCTTCGAATGCCCGGCTGGCTTTGCAGGCCGAGAGCAGACTCAAGGCGTTTCCACGAATAATGGCGATAGAGAGGTGCTCGTAAAGCCAAGACAATTCGCGATTCTTTCTTTCTATCCTTTTTTCTTTTCTTTCTTCTTTTCTTTTCTTTCTTTCTTTCTATCTTTCTTTCTTTCTTTTTTTTCTTTTCTTTCTTCTTCTCTTTTCTTTCTTTCTTTCTTCTCTTGTCTTTCTTTCTATCTTTCTTTCTTTCTTTCTTTCTTTTTCTTTTCTTTCTTCTTCTCTTTTCTTTCTTTCTTTCTTCTCTTTTCTTTCTTTCTATCTTTCTTTCTTTCTTTTTCTTTTCTTTCTATCTTTCTTTCTTTCTTTCTTTTTTTCTTTTCTTTCTTCTAATCTTTTCTTTCTTTCTTTCTTCTCTTTTCTTTCTTTCTATTTTTCTTTCTTTCTTTTTTCTTTTCTTTTTTCTTCTCTTTTCTTTCTTTATTTCTTTCTTTCTTTTTTTCTTTTTTCTTCTCTTTTCTTTCTTCTTCTCTTTTCTTTCTTTCTTTCTTCTCTTTTCTTTCTATCTTTCTTTCTTTTTTCTTTTCTTTCTTCTCTTTTCTTTCTTTCTTTCTTCTCTTTTCTTTCTTTCTATCTTTCTTTCTTTTTTCTTTTCTTTCTTCTTCTCTCTTCTTTCTTTTTTTCTTTCTTTCTTTTTTTCTTTTCTTTCTTTTTCTATTTTCTCTCTTTCTTTCTTCTCTTTTCTTTCTTTCTATATTTCTTTTTTCTTTTCTTTCTTCTTCTCTTTTCTTTCTTTCTTTCTTCTCTTTTCTTTCTTTCTATCTTTCTTTCTTTCTTTTTTCTTCTCTTTTCTTTCTTTCTTTCTTCTCTTTTCTTTCTTTCTATCTTTCTTTCTTTCTTTCTTTTTTCTTCTATTTTCTCTCTTTCTTTCTTCTCTTGTCTTTCTTTCTATAGACGTACGTAATTTCTAACTGTTTTTTTTACATCGCTAAATTTAATTTGATGTAAATAGAATCGTCTTTGTGTTATTACCGTTGTTTGATAATTGTATTTTAACTATTCACTTCTGACCGTCGTGTGTTCTCCAGAAAATATATATTCAATATGGCTGCTCCAGGTTGAGGAAAAGGCTCCAATAAGTGTTAGCTATAAAAATGTATAAAATGGAATATAACAAACTTTTAGTTTACACATTCGTGAAATTGAGGCAAAAACCCAAACATATTTTGTGTTTACAGTTTTTAAAATGTGTTTACTATTAACAGAAAATGTTTACTATTAACATACAATGTGTTTACTATTAAAATAAACTGTGTTTACTATTGACTTAAATGTGTTTACTATTAACATAAAATGTTTACTATTTACATAAAATGTGTTTACTATTAACATAAACTGTGTTTACTATTAACATACATGTTTACTATTAATATAAAATGTTTACTATTAACATACAATGTGTTTACTATTAACATAACTGTGTTTACTATTGACTTAAAATGTGTTTACTATTAACATAAAATGTTTACTATTTACATAAAATGTGTTTACTATCAACATAAAATGTTTATTAATAACATACACTGTTTACTATTAACATAAAATGCTTACTATTAACATAAAATGTGTTTACTATTAACATAAAATGTTTACTATTAACGTAAAATGTGTTTACTATTAACAGAAATCTTTACTATTAACATAAAATGTTTACTATTAACATACAATGTGTTTTCTATTAATATAAAATGTATTTACTATTAACGTAAAATGTGTTTACTATTAACGTAAAATGTGTTTACTATTAACATACAATGTGTTTTCTATTAATATAAAATGTATTTACTATTAACATAAAATGTTTACTATTAACGTAAAATGTGTTTACTATTAACGTAAAATGTGTTTACTATTAACATACAATGTGTTTACTATTAACATAAAATGTTTACTATTAACGTAAAATGTGTTTACTATTAACATAAAATGTTTACTATAAACATACAATGTGTTTACTATTAACATAAAATGTTTACTATTAACATAACATGTTTATTATTAACATACAATGTTTACATAAAATGTTTACTATTAACATAAAATCCGTTTACTATTAACATCCTCTTTGGTTTTTCCTTTTTCATTGCCCATATATATATATATATATATATATATATATATATCAATATACATACATACATACATACATACATACATATATATATATATACATACATATATACATATATATATATATGCATACGGTATTTACATTCCGTAAAGGCTACAATATAACTTTGAACTATTTGAATATTAGTTTGAACTTAGTATTCTCCCCACACATGCATATATATATATATATATATATATATATATATATATATATATATATATATTTGTATATATATATATATTTGTATATATATATTTGTATATATATATTTGTATATATATATATATTTGTATATATATATATTTGTATATAGTAGTAAGTTTTTGAAAGGCTGTGGGCAATGCAATTCCGGGTAAGATGCAAGTTGAAAGGAAAGGAACAAAAACAATAAAAATAAACCGAATACGATATAAGACTTACTATTTATTTTTCCTTTTTTTTCCTTTTTTTTTTTTTTTTTTCTTACATAACAGCAAGAGTGTTTTAGCTGTCCGGGTGATTAAAAATCACTATTTGATATTTCGGGAAAAGACATCCCTTTTTCAAAAATAATTAGACCAGAAGAATAATAATATTTTATTCTTCTCCGACTGTGTAGAGAATAATACAAAACAAAATGGCTGCCAGATATAGACCGCAGCAAAAAACAGTTTCACAGGGAATATAAATTAAGTTAAGTTTTATTTTAATATTATGTTAAATATATGATTGGTGTTTAGAATATTAGTGTAATGTTGGTTAGGTGTATGGTGTTCGATAAACTGTTATTTTTGATAATATATATTGTATCATTTTTTTTATTTTTATTTTTTTTTTTTTTATATTTGAATATTTACTTTGTTTTATCTTCGTATTTTTATTTTGTTTATCTTTCTATCGTAATTTAAGAATTTTAATATAAATTAAAGTAATTAGTCTCATATTTTAAATATTCTAGATCTATCTACTTATCGATTTCGATTATCATCTATTAAAGAAGTGTTATTAATTACTAATTGTGAGTTTCGTCAAATTAGATTAACGAATTAACTTATTAACTTGAGATATTTATTATAAGATAAAGGGGAGTAACTCTGGATTTTTTAAAATATTTTTTTTATAATTAATTTTTTAATTTTTTTTTTAATTTTTTAATTTTAAAAAATTTTTTTTTTTTTTTTTTTTTTGGTGGAGATCTGTATAACAATATTAGTATATATATACAACATATATACACAAATGCATATATACATATATATATACATATCTATGTATTATTGTTTGTTTAATTGTTTATCTATATATATTCATCAATTTCTTTACATATTTGTTTGTTTGTTTTTTTTTTTTTGTTTTTTTTTTTTTTGTTTTGTTTTTTTTATTTATTTATTTATTTATTTTTTTTATTATTATTATTTACTTGTTTAATTTATTTTATGAATTATTTATTTAATATTTGCATGTTATTTGTATACATTCTATATGTGTTTGGATTTATTAATTAATAATGCTAGGTTATGGAGTGACTTATTTTGGTGGGTTAGACGAGTATGCTGAATATGGTTTTTGGTTTGTGGTTGAAAGTGTGTAAGGATGGAAGTTCATATGGGGAGGGGCCTGTTTGATTGTTTGGGTGTATGGTGAGTTTATTATGGGAGGTGAGTAATGATTGAAGTGGTGGAAACGGACTCTGTTAAGTGTTAGATATGGGGGTTGGTTGGTGGATGGGGGGTAGATATTATAGAATGAAAGGTGAGTAGAGCTCGTGACGTTGATTGAGTGAGGGGTTTAATCTGGAGATGAGGATTGATTCTGTGATTCTAAGGTCACCGATGTTTCTGACAGACGCTAAGATGGAGACGTGAATATCGCGCTGAGTGTTTGAGCAAATCTCTATGTGTTTGTGGAAAGAGGATATACGGGTATTCAAGTGCTCCTTTATGCGCAAGTGTAGCAGTCTTGTAGTGTTGCCGATGTAAAATTTTTTGCATTTATTACACTGTAGTTTGTAAACACAGTTAGTGCGAAGGCACAGACCTGTGTTGGAGATAGGGCAATTGGCCAGGGAGCAGGGTTCGGGTGTGTGGTTAGTGTGTTTATTAGATAGATGTTGGCGTAAGGAGGTGCCAGTATGTGTTAGTTGTATGTTAAGGTTTTCCTTATGTATTGCCTTGCGGATGGAGGTTGTGATCTTATCGCTGAAGAAAGGGAGTTTTAAGAAGCATGTGTTAGCGAGGGTGCGGTGTCTACGTGTTTTGGGCTTATTTAGGTGGGCTATGGTGGGGGTGGGGTAGCCATTATTTTGGAGGGTTTGGTGGAAGTTTTTAGTGTGTGATATTTTGTCAGCAGCAGAAGAGCATTTATTTTGTATTCGGGTAATTTCATTATGGGCATAACTTAATTTGGCTTTTGTGGGCAGGGCAGACTTATAGTGTATGAAAAGGTTTTTTGCAGGCAGGTTTCCTATAGGAAACCTGCCTGCAAAAACCTTTTCATACACTATAAGTCTGCCCTGCCCACAAAAGCCAAATTAAGTTATGCCCATAATGAAATTACCCGAATACAAAATAAATGCTCTTCTGCTGCTGACAAAATATCACACACTAAAAACTTCCACCAAACCCTCCAAAATAATGGCTACCCCACCCCCACCATAGCCCACCTAAATAAGCCCAAAACACGTAGACACCGCACCCTCGCTAACACATGCTTCTTAAAACTCCCTTTCTTCAGCGATAAGATCACAACCTCCATCCGCAAGGCAATACATAAGGAAAACCTTAACATACAACTAACACATACTGGCACCTCCTTACGCCAACATCTATCTAATAAACACACTAACCACACACCCGAACCCTGCTCCCTGGCCAATTGCCCTATCTCCAACACAGGTCTGTGCCTTCGCACTAACTGTGTTTACAAACTACAGTGTAATAAATGCAAAAAATTTTACATCGGCAACACTACAAGACTGCAACACTTGCGCATAAAGGAGCACTTGAATACCCGTATATCCTCTTTCCACAAACACATAGAGATTTGCTCAAACACTCAGCGCGATATTCACGTCTCCATCTTAGCGTCTGTCAGAAACATCGGTGACCTTAGAATCACAGAATCAATCCTCATCTCCAGATTAAACCCCTCACTCAATCAACGTCACGAGCTCTACTCACCTTTCATTCTATAATATCTACCCCCCATCCACCAACCAACCCCCATATCTAACACTTAACAGAGTCCGTTTCCACCACTTCAATCATTACTCACCTCCCATAATAAACTCACCATACACCCAAACAATCAAACAGGCCCCTCCCCATATGAACTTCCATCCTTACACACTTTCAACCACAAACCAAAAACCATATTCAGCATACTCGTCTAACCCACCAAAATAAGTCACTCCATAACCTAGCATTATTAATTAATAAATCCAAACACATATAGAATGTATACAAATAACATGCAAATATTAAATAAATAATTCATAAAATAAATTAAACAAGTAAATAATAATAATAAAAAAAAAAAATAAATAAATAAATAAAAAAAACAAAACAAAAAAAAAAAAAAAAAAAAAAAACAACAAACAAACAAACAAATATGTAAAGAAATTGATGAATATATATAGATAAACAATTAAACAAACAATAATACATAGATATGTATATATATATGTATATATGCATTTGTGTATATATGTTGTATATATATACTAATATTGTTATACAGATCTCCACCAAAAAAAAAAAAAAAAAAAAAATTTTAAAAAATTAAAAAATTAAAAAAAAAATTAAAAAATTAATTATAAAAAAAATATTTTAAAAAATCCAGAGTTACTCCCCTTTATCTTATAATAAATATCTCAAGTTAATAAGTTAATTCGTTAATCTAATTTGACGAAACTCACAATTAGTAATTAATAACACTTCTTTAATAGATGATAATCGAAATCGATAAGTAGATAGATCTAGAATATTTAAAATATGAGACTAATTACTTTAATTTATATTAAAATTCTTAAATTACGATAGAAAGATAAACAAAATAAAAATACGAAGATAAAACAAAGTAAATATTCAAATATAAAAAAAAAAAATAAAAAATAAAAAAAATGATACAATATATATTATCAAAAATAACAGTTTATCGAACACCATACACCTAACCAACATTACACTAATATTCTAAACACCAATCATATATTTAACATAATATTAAAATAAAACTTAACTTAATTTATATTCCCTGTGAAACTGTTTTTTGCTGCGGTCTATATCTGGCAGCCATTTTGTTTTGTATTATTCTCTACACAGTCGGAGAAGAATAAAATATTATTATTCTTCTGGTCTAATTATTTTTGAAAAAGGGATGTCTTTTCCCGAAATATCAAATAGTGATTTTTAATCACCCGGACAGCTAAAACACTCTTGCTGTTATGTAAGAAAAAAAAAAAAAAAAAGGAAAAAAAAGGAAAAATAAATAGTAAGTCTTATATCGTATTCGGTTTATTTTTATTGTTTTTTGTTCCTTTCCTTTCAACTTGCATCTTACCCGGAATTGCATTGCCCACAGCCTTTCAAAAACTTACTACTACTATACCCAGCAATGCTTCAAGCAAACTACCATTCTCTACTATATTTGTATATATATATTTATATATATATTTATATATATATATAAGAATATATATATATATATAATAAATATATATATATTTATATATATATTTATATATATATATATATAAGAATATATATATATATATATATATAATATATATAATAAATATATACATATATATTATATATAAGAAGTAGTCCACTTGTGATACTCTGTCGCCAGATTGTATCTTTCTTCCGAGTAAGTCCCAACTCGTAATTAGTTTTGTTAATACTGGTTAACCCACTTCACAACCGGAAGTTAAAATAATTTACTTCCTGTCCCTCGGATCTGATTAGACTTAAAATAGATGCAATCAATTCTACGATTATCTTGGCACAATTTCTTTCTTCTCTTTCACACACATTATTCGCTTAGATTTCCATTCCACCAACGTATTTTAATGGGAAACAAAACACAATGAGCAACGTAGGGTAAGGGTTAGGGTTAGGGTAAGGGGTAGGGTTAGGGTTAGGGTTAGGCATTGAGTTATTTTCTAAAATTGCTACACCCTTCGAGAAATACTGTTTCCATTTGGTTTAGTTGCACCAATACAACGTAATAACTCAACTTAAAAGGTTGGAGGTTACATCGGTGGTAATGTTGTAAGAATATTTTCATCATTCGTTCATATTGTCAAGAAGAAATAATTAAATTCAATTTAATTAATTTTCTCATTTACTTCTAATAATTCTAATTCTATTTTGAGAAGAAAGCCATATTTTTAATGATGTTCAAATTGAGATTTTAAAGGGTCGCCAACTTTTCTATGCGCAGCATATATATATATATATATATATATATATATATATATATATATATATAATTTATTTAGATACTGTATATTACATATTTCCGCAATGTACCGCGGTTTCATCCAAAAGGGCAGATTTAGACATCTTTAGTAAATCTCTGTGCCCAGTGGAATCATCGGCAAGCTGAAATGATTGTAGTCACGTCCCGATAGGAAATGGCGTCAACAATGACAGAAAACGGTGTATCTTTGAGGGGGTCCCCGAAAAAAATCCGATTAACTAAGACTTAAAAGAGTTCGATGTTAGTTCGTGTTTATATATATATATATATATATATATATATATATATATATATATATATATATATATATATATATATATATATATATATATATATGTATACAGGGTGGGCAAAAATAAGGGTCCTATTTTTAAAAATTCATAACTTTTTTATTTATTGATTTTTTTTTTTTAGAATAAGTAAAGGACCCCTTCCGAAGCAAGCATGAGCCGTATTAGCTCTAAGGAACGTACCCTCATTTAGAAAACATTATTTTTGCTTAAAAAACTCAAAACAGTGTAAAAAACAATACTTTAGTTTTTGTAAGTTTTAAGAAGTGTTTTTCGGCTAAAATTTGTTTTGTTTATTTCAAAAAATCTCGGAGGTTCAGTCTACACACACATAAAGTTTGGTGAGTTTAACTTTTATTTTGTGGAAGTTATTCAAATTCAAGTTATTCAAATTTAAAGATAGGACCCTTATTTTGGCCCACCCTGTATATATATATATATATATATATATATATATATATATATATATATATAAAAAGAGAGTAGTTCAGTATTAGTGCAGTTCCAACGAAAGAAAAATATATATGTAAAGCTACCAACATTTGTAAAACGTTTTTTTTCAACATTTATTTATTATTTTGTTATTTTATAATTTTATAATTATATATAACGTGTTTCAAGCGGTGGTCCACTCTCATCAGATATGTAAATCGATTTGAAGAAATGTCTTTCGATTTGAAAGAGTGTTGTTTCATTTCATTTAAATGGATTTACATATCTGATGAGAGTGGACCACCGCTTGAAACGCGTTATATCAAATTATCAAATGATAAAATAACAAAATAATAAATAAATGTTGAAAAAAAACTTTTCACAAATGTTGGTAGCCTTACTACTTTACACCCCCCCCACACACGTATATATATATATATATATATATATATATATATATATATATATATATATATATATATATATATATATATATATATATATGTGTGTGTGTGTGTGTGTGTTAGTGACTGGCTATTGGGCATCTAAAAATATAGAATTGCTGGCTCACTGTCCACCAGGTACAAGATGTTCCAGTTACAGACCTCGGTGAAAAGTAAAGTAGAAAATCTTCTGATTTCGATTTCTCGTTCAAGATTGTATTTCTCACTTTATATGCGTAAAATCCCCAGTGTCATATATATATATATATATATATATATATATATATATATATATATATATATATATATATAGATATATATATATATATATATATATATATATATATATATATATATATATATATAGAGAGAGAGAGAGAGAGAGAGAGAGATAGAGAGATAGAGAAAGAGAATACTGGCCATTTAGAGGCTACACTTTTAGACATCCATCTCTCCTCGCTTTTAAAAAGAAATCTCTAAATTCTCACTGATCACTTACTTCTGCATTTCGACTTCTCTCTACGTTTCCCAAATAAACATATCTTATTTTACATGCGTCAAAGCATTCCAATAAGAGTCAGTCGGTCGGTCGGTCGGTCGCACTTTAGTTTTAATTATCATTTTTGGTCTCTCACACTTAAGTTTGAAATAGCAGTTTCGTTTGTCTGTCACGCTTGAATATTAATTCGCATTTTCGGTCGTAGTTTTACTCTTGTCTAAAAATACAGTTTCCTTGGGCTGTCATGCTTAAGGTTTAAATAGCAGTTTCGTTTGTCTGTCACGCTGAAATTCAAATTATCATTTTTGCTTGTAAGTTACGCTTGCCTAAAAATAAGTTTCCTAGGTCTGTCACGCTTAAGCTTAAAATAGTAGTATTCAATATATAAGAGTCGGTCGGGCACACTTTAGGTTTAAGTATCATTTTGGTCTGTCACACAAATAGTAGTTTTTTGTCTGTCACGCTTAAGTTTGAATTAACATTTTAGTCGTAGTTTACGATCATTTAAAAATAACATTTACATAGGCCTGTCACACTTAAGTTTGAAATCGTAGTGTTTTTGTCTGTCACACTTAAGTTTGAAATCGTAGTTTTTTTGTCTGTCACACTTAAGTTTGAAATCGTAGTTTTTTGGCTGTCGCACTTAAGTTTGAAATCGTAGTTTTTTTTGTCTGTCACACTTAAGTCTGAAATCGTAGTTTTTTTGTCTGTCACACTTAAGTTTGAAATCGTAGTTTTTTTGTCTGTCACACTTAAGTTTGAAATCGTAGTTTTTTGTCTGTCACACTTAAGTTTGAAATCGTAGTTTTTTGTCTGTCACACTTAAGTTTGAAATCGTAGTTTTTTTGTCTGTCGCACTTAAGTTTGAAATAGCATCTTCAGCGTTAAACGCACAGATCGAATGGACACATCTGGTTTTAAATGGGCCAAACCATCTCAACAAGTAATTCTATCGGTCTTTGATTCTGTCACGCTTAATAATTTTTGGTTTGTAGTTTACGCTTAGAAGGTTTTGTTAGTCTGTCACGCATCGCTAAACTCACAGATTGCACGGACGCATCTCTAGAAGATGCGTCCGTGTTGCGGTGCCTATTTATTCTGAGAGATCTCATTCATCTTCTGGACATGTCATTCGCAAACATTCTTAGATTCCATTCATTATTTATTATTATTCGAAAGAAAAAAACAAAACACCTTCAACCATTATGCCAAGATTTGTTCTATTGCGAGTGTGCTGGTGTTGCATTACCCGTTCTTCCAGGGTACCCGGTAAGATCCAACAAGAATGACAAAGAACAGAACGTATATGAAAGAACTTTGGTTTTCTTTATTTGCCATTACCGGATGGTTTACGCCGGCTACGCACACATATTAAACAATCTTTTGACATACTTTTGTCACATGAAAGTCTTTTTCTTGCTGAGGTCACAGACTTGGTTTCCGCTAGAAACTCGTTCGTATATACATCCGATTGGAAAGCAATTTGCTCTACATTGTCTATCCGAGCGTGAACTGAAGCAATTGTTCTACAAGCACTTTGGTGAAGTACAAGTCAGGGGATTCCTTCATAGTACCAACTTGCTTATCAGACGCATTTTTAGTCAGCGGACACGAAAGTCTAACAGCAAGACGGGCTTGGGTACCATAACCAATAAAGCTTCATCGGTGCCATAAACATCGGTAAACTCGCATTCTTCCGGTACATCGATACTCCGATCACCAAGCGTTTCGGCTCTTTGCGTTTTTGAAACCGCCGTTTTTCAAGTCCCTTTGCACTGCAGAACCTTCTCTTTTTTTAACAGTTATCAAATCGCCTTTTTTTAAAACTTTCTCGATGTCCCACCCACAATGGACTCGTCCACGATTCATTTTTGCCACTCTTCATTATCTTAGACTGGTACCATCAAAAACGGCGGCATTCCTGACCCCTGATGAAATACTTTGCCTCTATCAGAGTGAGGTACGTCTTCAGATGGAGCACTGTTGCCACATGTGGGGAGCGCAGCTAAAAGCAGCCATCGTCGTCTAGACACAGTTCAGAATCGACTTCGGAATTTAGTGGGGGATGATCTCTTTCCGGACCCTTCTTTTTTTTGAGAACCGAAGTTACTAATCTCTCGCGTTTCTTTCATGGAACGTGCTCGACTGATCCCCAACCACTGGTTCATCTTTCCAAAACATTCACAGCAAGAAGTATATTTTTCTACCACAATGAAAACAAAATCTTTCTTCCTCTGTGTGCCTGGCGTCAGGCGAAATTTCCACAAACAGAGATTTTTTTCGCAGGATCTTCTCGTCTGTAGAACACATTGCCACGGGACCGCTTCCCTGCAGACTACAACTTAATCGTTTTCAAATCGAATATCAACAGATGCTTGTCATATACCGTCCCCACAAGTAACTAAATATAGTGTTAATTCCATTAATCATCCCCAATCCTTTCATCATGTTCTTCACCTTTCATCTTGCCATCATTCCATCTGATTAAACCTTATCCCCGAGGGGCCTTCAGCCTTAATAAGTGATGACACTTCATTTAAAAAAATCTTTGGCACTCCAGAAAAAAATTAGACTGAGTCAGCGTGCCGCTATTCCGAATTGGCAACATCGAGCCGCAGTCAATAGACTGTCCCTACGGTCATAATTAAAAATAAAAAGTCAAAATCTTTTTCATTTAATAAAAAGTGGATGGAGAGAAACACCCCCGAAAATTACCTGTATCTGGCAACCCGGATCTCGTTATGTCATTGTAGTAAAGCTACTTTGAAGCCTGACCAGTTCTAAATCGGTGACCATTTGGGAATAGCAGATAATTTATGTCAGAGAGAGGCTCTTTACTTTTATTTATCAAAAGTACAATACAGTCTGTAAAATACAACATTGATGTGGCGCAAGGCCAAAAAAGGAGTATGGGGGAGAATGGGGGTCGGGGGTCGTCCACATGGTCTATACCCTGGAAACTAACTTCAGTTACCACAATACCACATCCACTCTATGGACTTAAGCTCTTTACTTAACCCGACATTGTTTCCAGACGTCGTAGACTTCTTCTTGCCACTGGACTTAAGCAATGCCAGTTCAGGAGAATTGTGGTAGAACCTTGCGCAACCCTTGCTTCACAATGGACTCCCATTGTCTATTAAGATTAGACGCAGGCCTAATGAAATGGATGTGAGACAATAAACAAGCTTTCACGTGAATCCATAGCCCGAGCGAATCTCTCATTAAAGAAGGTGTTGGTTTCACCGGCACTTCACATCCACACGATTGCTTGCCAATCGACTTTGCACCGAGGAATGTCAACTTGTGCTGGTCTTTCTAAATTAGCATGCAATTATTCTTCAAGTGAATATCTCACTTGCCGGGTTATCACCTGTCGAATACTGAAATAGGAATTCATCAACCCAGTAAGTATCTAAATGATAATCAAAAAAGCATTCGCATAAATGAAACGAATAAATGCGACTGGTTGTTTTCATTAAGACATCTGCATTACTATCTATACGGCTCACTGTTATTTTAATCAATAGTACAATAAACGTTTCTGACACACACACTATATATATATATATATATATATATATATATATATATATATATATATATATAGTAATCCAGGTAGAGTAAAAGTAAAAATCCACAGGGTAGAAATCCAAAGGGAATCAAACCGGGCTTACAAAAGAGTGCTCAATAAAGATATAGAGCTGTATTGTGAATGCTTTTATTCGAACATGTACAAGATCTGCTACACTTTCTGCCTGATGAGACCTCAGCTCTCGATAGCTGCAGATCGATAACATCGACATGCCAGTGTAGCAGACCTTGTACGAATAAAAGCATTCACTATATATATATATATATATATATATATATATATATATATATATATATATATATATATATATAGGTGACAATGACTTACTAAGCAGACCTAGTATAGAATTCAATACAATATGGGAACCCATAATTATAAATAATAGATAAGTAGTGATCTATAGTGATAAGTAGTTAGATCAAAAACAAGAATAGGTTTAAGGCTCCCAAAATTCATACTAGAATTGTCCGCAAGGACCCGTGGCGCAGTGGGTATAGTACTAAGTAAAATTCAGTTCTAAGTGACAGTCATCTGAAGGTTCAATCCTCACATGATTAAGGGCGATACAAATAATTGCGAATTACTGAAGACTTATTCCCAGTCATGGCAGATGGAAGAAGAGCATGCCAGCCCCGTGGATTTAATAAACGGTTCCGTCCAGATTCCCGAGTTCGACAAAGTACCACTGAAAAAGGTCGAAGGTTACATCGGTCGAAACGTTGTGATAAAAACACCCAACATGAGAACAGTAGTCCGAATATACTAAATTCTACATATATATAGTAAGTTAGGTAAATGTACGCTAACACGCATACGTCATCCCAAATATAGCTGGTTTAATTGGTTTAAACCAGCATCTTAATATGATGATTACCTGGCACACGCTAGGAAGCAAGTGTAGTATCTGTTCCGATGGATACTGCACCCTATAGACGGATGTCGTCTTGTCCTTCGGGGCTTGATTCCACCTGTCTGTGGGTTTGTCCTGTGCAGTTCTAGGAGGTCCACCCTCCCAGGCTTCGCCTCCCCTCTTTGGGGAGGAGTAAGTTTATTGCTTACTGCTTGAGGCGCCCCTACCGGGGAATGCCGACGGGGCTGCCCAGGCAATTTTTAATGGCCAGAGTGCTCACTTTCTCGGGCGCTGGCTTTTCAAAACTCACTTACTCGACCCAAGCTGTGGTCACATCTTACTTGTGGGAGTAAGATAAAACTGGCCTGCAGAGGAGTAAATAAATATAACAACTACATCGTCGCATTACAATTGAACCACACTTAGCCGACCTTTAAATATACTCATTGAAACACAACTCAACTTATCTCAACAGAAACACTGACTACATGCGACATTGATCATCTATTGACATAACACGGTGACCGGGAATCGGAAGTTACGGATGAAATTATAATCCCGCAGATAACCAACATACGATAATTATACCTTACTACATTTTATAAAAATAAAAATAATAATGAAAGAATCTAAACATCCCCCCCAATCATTTGACTGTCCAATTTCTATTGATGCCCCGGGATAATCTTATTTCCGTTTTTTTTCTTGTTTTGTTCTTTCTTTCTTTTCTATTGATTCCTATTGAAGAACACTTACCCTACGTCTTAAGTGGGGGCCACTAACCCAAAGTCCTCGGTGGAAGCCACTAACCCTACGTCTTAAGTGGGGGCCACTAACCCAAAGTCCTCGGTGGAAGCCACTAACCCTACGTCTTAAGTGGTAGCCACTAATCCTACGTCTTGAATAGCGCCCACTAACCTTATATCTTGAGTGGCGGCAACTAACTCTACTTCTTGAATGTCGGTCACTAACCATACGTCTTTAGTGGCGGTCACTAAGCCTACGTGTTGAGTTGTGGCCACTACTCCTACATCTTGAGTGGAGGTCATTTAGCCTACATTTTGAGTGGCAGCAAATAACCTTACGCTTTAAATGGTGGCCACTAATTGTATGCCTTGAGTGGCGGCTACTAATCTCATGTTTTAAGTGGGGGCAACTAACCCTACGCCTTGAGTGAGGACCACTAACCCTACGCCTTGAGTGAGGACCACTAACACTACGTCTTGAGTGAGGACCACTAACACTACGCCTTGAGTGAGGACCACTAACCCTACGCCTTGAGTGAGGACCACTAACCCTACGCCTTGAGTGAGGACCACTAACACTACGTCTTGAGTGAGGACCACTAACCCTACGCCTTGAGTGAGGACCACTAACCCTACGCCTTGAGTGAGGACCACTAACCCTAAGTTTTGAATGGCGGTCACCAACTCTACGTCTTGAGTGACAGCCAGTAATCTCATGTCTTAAGTGGGGGCAACTAACCCTGCGCCTTGAGTGAGGGCAACTACCACTACCTCTTGAGCTAACAGTAGGATTTGAGATTTTAGGCCACTAAGCAAAGTACAGGCAACTTGTCAAAAAACGAATATGCCCTTCATTAACACAAGGTAAAATCGTATGAAAAACCCTTTACAAAAATTGGTATTATATTTATTTATTTATTTAAAAAAAAGTCTAATTGAATTATTCAAAATATATTTTTTGTAAAATTTTATATGACGGCTATTTTGAGTACCCTTTAGAAAATAAATTATTGTTCGAATTGAAAATACTGAAGGAAATAATAAAAAAAGCAGAAAGGACATTATGAAAGAAAGATGAAAATTTAGTGAGAGGTTAATGCTGTTTGAAATAAGCTGAAAGTTACAACAAAAAACATAACAAAAGCGACAACAAAATATAACCACTAAAAACAAAAATAAAAAACCCCCAATACCAACAAAAAACAACAACAATGCAGTTCATTTCTTTGGACAGAAAATAAATTCCTTTGAAGATAGACTCCAGGAACCAACTGAATTTCTCTCGATGCTAGAATTGGAAGAACGGCCGCTGACTTAAAATTAGACGAACGATCAATTGAATAAAAACAAAACAAAAAGTTCGATAAGTGTAAAATGTATTTTATTCTTGCCTGGAAACTGTCATCAAAGATGTATGGCTTGCAATTTAAGCGAGTAAATCCTTCTTGAGAAATAACACTTGTGGCATCTGAAAAAGTGATCAAAATTCTTCAGCATCGTTTGTCGACGCCATTGGGTCGGTCGTCACATTCTGACGTGAAGTGGGCAATGCTCAGCACAATGGTGAGTGAGCATTTCGAGTCATAAAGTCGTTCGCTCCGGTATCCAGCACCAGTTGGAGGGATATCTACAGTGTGGGGAAATAACGGTTTCCACCTAGCGTAACAAGGCATTACGCTTCTTGAGTTGAATAGAGTTCTTTGGAACCGTAATATGTAAAGAAAAACATAATCTCTCCTGTTTTCGTTGGGTACAGTGATAGCCTAGGAGTAAGAACGTCGGTTGCTATACTGACGGTCGGGTTTTAAATCTCAGCTTATTACGGCGAAACAAATGTCTGCTGACTATATATATATATATATATATATATATATATATATATATATATATATATATATATATATATATATATAAATGAACTTTTTCTATGCTGTCTTCACGAAAACCCTTCTTTTCCATTTGTAAATCTCCTTTCACTGGAAACCTCACCAACGGACATTTACCTACTGGACAGACCCCATATCTTTTTGCACGAACTTTCTTACTCTCAGTTACTTAATATTTTTTCAAATTTTGAATTTTGGATTTTCCACTGCCAACTTATCTATCTATGTAATTCCTCTGATGATAAGATTTTAATCTTTGAAAAGCCTTGGCTTAAGGAAAGAATAATAAACATATTTCTATTTTTACCGAGTACACCTTGCATTGAACAATCGAAGTTCAAATACATTTGTCATTCGGGCATGTTTAACATAATGAATGATGAGACTAAGAATTGAAAAAAAAACAATATTTATTGAAATGTATCAATTATCTTTTTTCCTTTCCTTAACCCATGGAATTTCAAAAATGCAAGTTTTTATAACCCGAGGAGATGATCGAGATAAGTCAGTAAAAATTATATTACTGTTAGCACAGATTTGAAAATATAAAAAAATATAAAATACAAAAATACACAAAACAAATATTTGAGCAAATAAAATCAACATACTTGGAAAAATTCAATATGCCCACAAAAATATAAATCTAGGATATTATGAATGTCAGGCAAGCAATATATATATATATATATATATATATATATATATATATATATATATATATATATATATATATATATATATATATATATAGTTAGTTAGTTAGTTAGTAAAGACGTTAACATAAATTTTCCTCTCAACAATTGACCAATTAATATGCATATATATACATATATATATCTATATATATATACATATAAACATATATATATACATATATATATATATACATATATATACGTATTTATATATATGTACATATATATACATATGTATATGTAAATATATATATACATATAAATATGTACATATATATACATATATACATATATATATACATATATATATGTACATATATATACATATATACATATATATATACATATATATATGTACATATATATACATATATATATGCACATATATATGTACATATATATACACATATATATATATACATATATATATATATATATATATATATGTGTGTGTGTGTGTGCTTTACAATTTAATCGTTTTTTCAAATCAAGTCATATACAAAGGTATTATAATTGTTTACAGCTGTTTCAAGACAGTGTTTATTTTAACTCATACAATAAGCTATAATAAAAAACTGGATTATCTTCAGAACAAAATATGTGTAGGTTCCCAGCAAAATAAGAAACCGACATATCTATCTAAGATGCACACACACACACACACACACACACACACACACATATATATATATATATATGTATATATATATATATATATATATGTATATATATATATATATATATATATATATATATATATATATATATATATATATATAGTTATGTGTGTGTGTTGATTGGTTGCATTCCACTAGCCAAAGGAAAAACTTTAGTCCACAATCATAATTATATATTTATTTTTTATTATGGCGAATTCTTATATTTTTTGCGTCCTATAAACTTTTACCGACTTGTAAACAAAAATATAGTCCACAGTTTTCACAGGCTGCTCATCAGAGACCTTTTTTTAATCATAAAAAAATAAGCACACTGGTTCAAAGCAAAAAAGGAAGAAAGATGAAAACATGCAGCAAGACAAAAGCACGCAAAACTCATATGAAAGAAGATAATTAGAGCCCCCCCCCCCTATCATCGGAAAACGTGGGCCGATTTTGAAGCCGCCATTATAATCTGAAATAATCTGGATTATATAATAATCCATATATACATATTCTTTACATAAACCTATAAATATAAAATGCTGCCTAAATACACACACACACACACACACACACACACACACACACACACACACACACACACACACACACATATATATATAATATTTATAAATAAATATTAAATTATTAATACCTACAGACGCTAGCGTTTCAAGCTTATTGCTCTCATCAGTGCAGGAAAGTAACAATTTCAGACGGTCGGGAGGCGCGAAAGCTGGTTCGATAGATACAAATATAGCTGACCACATACATATGTAGATAGATGAAAAATATACACCGATCAGATATGAATAGACCACGATCGATCTCAACGGAGCGTGCGCTGTAGATAGATTTATATAGATGTAAAATTGAGACGAACAAGTTATACAACCGATATGAATTGATGAAGCATTGGACAGGCAGGAATGAATAAGCATATAACGAGATCGATAAATATGAAGAGATCGTTCAAAATGTGAATTGATTGTCGGTCAGCGTCAGATTTCTTCCCTTTTTCTTTTGATTCAATTACGTGAATAATAAAAAAAAAAAAATTCATCCTAGTTTTTCGTTGATTTGGGCAGATTTGCAGTTTTTACGAATGGGGTAAGAGTTGGGAGGATTGGTTTCGGGACTCTGGAGGGTAAACCAGATCTTTTCTCAGTGATTATTGGTACTTTAATCATAGAAACAGATATTCATCACAACTTTTATTTGATTCTGGAGAAAAATAGATACTTGTAGGAGATATTTCTCATTTCTTCATGAATGACAAACCAGAGATCCCCTTAGATCACTAGTATTTATTTTAGGTAAATAATAATTAATCCGGATTTCGGACCTGAGCTAACTTTGATCCCGTCATTAGGGTTAGGGTCAGGATCAGGGTATAGGTTAGGGATCAGGGTCAGGGTAAGGGTTAGGGTTAGGATTAGCTTTAGAGTTAGGGTTAGTGTTAGTGTAAGGGATAGTGTTAGGGTTAGGGTTAGTGTTAGGGTTAGGTTCAGGGTCAGTGTTAGGGCTAGGGTTAGTGTTAGTGTTAGGTTCAGGGTTAATGTTAGGGTTAGTGTTAGTGTTAGGTTCAGGGTTAGGGTTAGGGTTAGTGTTAGGGTTAGTGTTAGTGTTAGGTTCAGGGTTAGGGTTAGTGTTAGGTTCAGGGTTAGTGTTAGTGTTAGTGTTAGGGTTAGGGTTAGGTTCAGGGTTAGTGTTAGTGTTAGTGTTAGTGTTAATGTTAGGTTCAGGTTTAGGGTTAGTGTTAGGTTCAGGTTCAGGTTTAGGGTTAGGGTTAGGTTCAGGGTTAGGGTTAGGGTCAGGGTTAGGGTCAGGGTCAGGGTCAAAGTTAGTTCGGATCCTAATCATAAGAAGTACCGTAATTTCTAGTGGAGTTTAAGCAAATATAAATGAAGGACAATTGATATATTTGCAAAAAATGCCATTTTAAATTCTGTAAAATTCTAATGAACTGATTTTGAGAAAATCGAAGTCTAATGTAAAATAAAATAACAGACGAAGAGAAAGTGACAAACGGATAAGTCCTTCATTTAAAAATGAATAAAAATCTTTCTACGTTTTCTGTTTGCGTCCTTTAGTGTAAAAAGATAAAATCGTACACAGTGAAGTTGCGCCCTTCCACTTAACCATCTCTGCACTATTTCCTTCTTCTTCTTCTTCTTCTTCTTCTTCTTCTTCTTCTTCTTCTTCTTCTTCTTCTCTTTCATCTTCTTATTCTCTTTCATCTACTTCTTCTTCTTCTTCTTCTTTTTCTTCTTCTCTTTCACCTTCTTCTTCTTATTATTCTCTTTCATCTACTTCTTCTTCTTCATCATCTACTTCTTCTTCTTCTTCTTCTTCTTCTTCTTCTTCTTAACAGGTTTCATTCTCAATAAAGAAACATCAACAAATGAAATTGGTTTAAAAAAACTCTTTAGGGTTTTATTCTTTCTTCATAGCATACACGTATACGTATATAACACCCACCCTAACCTCCTTCACGAGGGAAGCAGCAACTATCCAACCCCACCGTCAAATCACTCTGCCGATTCAATCAAAAACAGAAATATCTCCCCTGCAAATTTGCTACTTACGATTGGCAACTTTCTCTCTGTGACGTCTTTTTACTCCTTCCACATAATTTTGGTTATTCGGACTACATTTCTCATCCTGAGTGTTATCATCACAACGTTTCGGCTGCTGTAACCTCCGGCCTTCTTCAGGTGTATCTCTTCGCACTCGGAAATATTTCTGCCGAACTCTGAGAATCGAGCCGGAATTTCGAACGGAACCCTTTATTTAATTCACGTTGGTAGCATGCTCGTGTTTCGTCAGTCATGACTGGGAGAAGTCTTCAGTAATTCGCAATTCTTCGTATCGTCCGCACTGAGGATTGAACCTTCAACCTTCAGATGACTATCACTTAGAACCGAATTTAACTTAGTACTAAAAAGACATAGAAATAAAAGTCATGAGATAAATATTTAAACTATGAATAAGACAAAGTTATGTTTACAAAAAAACAAGCCGCGTATGTGACTCGATGTGGCGAGTGTAAAATGCAATAAATTTGGGCAATTTAGGGCATTTTTTACACCCCTTTGACCCCCTGGGGGCGCGAACCAGAATCTTCTGAGGTCAAGGATGCTCGTTTTATATCCAGAACAATTGCCTCTACATCTTTGCTAAGTTTCAGAAAAATTGAAAGGATGGATCAAACGTTATGGGAGAAAAGGGTCATTTTTTTGCCATTTTGGGGGGTTTGACCCCCCTGGATGCGCGAACCAGATTTTTTCCAAGGTCAGCGATACTTATTTTCTATTAGTAACAATTGCCTCCACATTTTGGCCAAATTTCAGAGAAAGTGAATGGATGGATGGATGAAAAGTTATGGGGCAAAAAATGTCATTGTTTGCCATTTCGGGGCCTTTTGACCCCCTGGGGGGGGGGGGGCTAACCAGATTTTTTTTCAAAAATCGGAGAATGTAACTTTCTAACCTGACCTAAGTTACAACTTCATGCAAAATTTCAGAGAAATTCAATAGATGGTTAAGGAGAAAAATCCGGACGGACGGACATGCCTCAAAACATAAGTCCCCCGATTTTATAAATCGGGGGACCAATAACTAGAAGAATCTGGTTTTCGAAACGAGAAAGCCAGCAAAAGTTGTATTGGAACAAAACAAAATGGGAAAAGGATAAAAGAAATTTTGGAAACAGATTTTTTGTCAAAGATTGCGGAAATGTCGAATTTGCATGTCATTGCTAAATTTAGACTTCGCATGTCATAGTTAAATGTAGAATTCGTATGTCATTGTTAAATGTGGAATTTGCATGTCATAGTTAAATGTGGAATTTGCATGTCATAGTTAAATGTGGAATTCACATGTCATTGGTAAATTTGGAATTCGCATGTCATAGTTAAATGTGGAATTCGTATGTCATTGTTAAATGTGGAATTTGCATGTCATAGTTAAATGTGGAATTTGCATGTCATAGTTAAATGTGGAATTCGCATGTCATAGTTAAATGTGGAATTTGCATGTCATAGTTAAATGTGGAATTTGCATGTCATAGTTAAATGTGGAATTTGGATGTCATAGTTAAATGTGGAATTCGCATGGCATTGTTAAATGTGGAATTTGCATGTCATAGTACAATGTGGAATTTGCATGTCATAGTTAAATGTGGAATTCACATGTCATTGGTAAATTTGGAATTCGCATGTCATAGTTAAATGTGGAATTCGTATGTCATTGTTAAATGTGGAATTTGCATGTCATAGTTAAATGTGGAATTTGCATGTCATAGTTAAATGTGGAATTCGCATGTAATAGTTAAATGTGGAATTTGCATGTCATAGTTAAATGTGGAATTTGCATGTCATAGTTAAATGTGGAATTCGCTTGTCATTGTTAAATGTGGAATTTGCATGTCATAGTTAAATGTGGAATTCGCATGTCATAGTTAAATGTGGAATTCGCATGTCATAGTTAAATGTGGAATTTGCATGTCATAGTTAAATGTGGAATTCGTATGTCATAGTTAAATGTGGAATTCGCATCTCATTGTTAAATGTGGAATTTGCATGTCATAGTTAAATGTGGAATTTGCATGTCATAGTTAAATGTGGAATTCGCATGTCATAGTTAAATCTGGAATTTGACTTATTGTATAATGCCAGATGGGAAAAAAGAATAATAAGCGAAGTTTATTCCGATAAAAGTCTCATGGGCGCGGCATGATTTGGATAATAGAATGATTGTGACAGGTCAGACACACCTGAGCCCTGGTAAGAATGGAGAACGTTAAGAGTCTGAGAATCATTGGTGACAAGAATGATACCGGTCGATTCCTAGACATTCGTCTCTTTTGGCAGAGTCGGAGGTCATAAGAATTTAAACAAAGTCGAGAAAATATAAACTGAATTCTCTTTTTTTTGCTTGTGTGTGAGAGAGATTCTCAGATATTTATTTAGAAATCTAATGGAAATTTCGAGGTGTTCGTTTATTTTGGCACGGTCGAAGGTCATAAAGAATTTATATAAAGTCGAGAAAATATAAACCTAATTTCTTTTTTTTTTTTGGGGGGGGGGGGGAGACGTGCTGAAGATCACCAGAGATGTGAAGATAAATGAACCGCTGATCATGTTAATCAGACAAATACCGATTAATTAAATCGATGACATTTTTTCAGACCACGTGCTTGGGGTGTTGAAGTTTCTTGATTGACAGCTAGACTGGCTTATCATGAATTGGCTGGATGAAAACAGATAAAGTAGGGACCGGAGTCGGATCCTTCCACCAGAATGGGCTTGTAAGAAAACCCCTATAAATTATAATTACGGATTTACGGTGAGGGACGGGTAATTGAACAATATATTGACTGTCGTTCTAAATCCGGTTTAGGACCAATCTCAAACTAAACCCGAACTCTTTCCCTTTTGCAAAACTCAATCATGTTTTGCAAAGTCCCCCCCCAAAAAAAATAAACAAACAAACAATTTTCTTCTACAAAACAACTAAACGAAAAACCATGAATCAATATTTTAAGATATAAAGAACGTGAAGCATAGAGAAAATTTGACTAAAATGACCAGATTCGACAGTAATTAACCCGAAAAGGGTTGATATGCCGTAAAAAAACAACCAAACCAAACACTATGAAGATATAAAAAAGCTTGAAGCATAATTCTTTTACTAAAATGACCGGATTCGACAGTAAATAACCCGAAAAGGGTTGATATGCCGTAAAACAAAACGACCAAATTTTACCAAAATGACCTGAAAAGGGTTGATATGCCGTAAAACAAAACGACCAAATGTTACCAAAATGACCTGAAAAGGGTTGATATGCCATAAAACAAAACGACCAAATTTTACCAAAATGACCTGAAAAGGGTTGATATGCCATAAAACAAAACGACCAAATGTTACCAAAATGACCTGAAAAGGGTTGATATGCCATAAAACAAAACGACCAAATGTTACCAAAATGACCTGAAAAGGGTTGATATGCCGTAAAACAAAACAACCAAATTTTACCAAAATAACCCGAAAAGGGTTGATATGCCATAAAACAAAACGACCAAATGTTACCAAAATGACCTGAAAAGGGTTGATATGCCATAAAACAAAACGACCAAATGTTACCAAAATGACCTGAAAAGGGTTGATATGCCATAAAACAAAACGACCAAATGTTACCAAAATGACCTGAAAAGGGTTGATATGCCATAAAACAAAACGACCAAATGTTACCAAAATGACCTGAAAAGGGTTGATATGCCGTAAAACAAAACAACCAAACCTGACACGTAATACCATTTGGGACAAAGTAAACTTTGGATCAATGACAATTAAGGGGTGACTCCAAACTTCTCAAAGTTCCTAAATTAGGCTGTTGTATCTAGCAGGCCGGTTTGTGTACAGATTGCTTGATTAGTTGATAGGGTTTTAGAAATAAGGTAGACATCAACTACAGAAAAGAGAAGATAACTATTTTCTGTGGCGTATAGGCGAAAAACTTGCACACGTGTGTCAGATGCAGTTAAATGTGATCTGACAGGTTCTACCACTTCTGTCAGTGTGAACCTGAGAGTAATGGCGACTAAGTGTAGCAAGATAAGAGGCAAGTGTATAAAAATAGGGTTAGAATAGTAAATTCACAAGTAAATTTAATTTTCCCATTAGAAGTCGAGTAACAGTTACGTATCCCGGCAGTAACGTAACGTGCACAGGAAGCCGATAAGCTGACGTGGCGAGTAGGTAGAGATATATGTCTGAAGAATTTTTAAATAAGCACATATTTTACTAATGACCTAGATAGCAGAAGCTGCATATATGTGGCTGTTAAAAAACGGGAAAGAAGATTTTGTGTACTATTCGCTTATTTTCCCTCTCCCAGAGAGAGAGAGAGAGAGAGAGAGAGAGAGAGAGAGAGAGAGAGAGAGAGAGAGAGAGAGAGAGAGAGAGAGAGATCAGTGGGTTTGGATCGCTGCTACCCCTCCCATAGTTAGGTGTTTTATGCGTATACATATATGAAAAAAATCCAAAAAGAATGTTTTTAAAACCCAATTTTATTTATGGACGTTTTTTTTTGTTTTTAAATTATAACGTTTATTAAAGCTGTTATTGAGAAGAAGAAGAATAAAAAAGAAAAAGAAGCAGAAGAAATAGAAGAAGAAGCAAAAGAAGGAGAAGAAGAAAAAAAGACAAAGAAGAAGAAAAAGAAGAAGAAAAAGAAAAAGAAGAATAAGAAGAAGAAAAAGAAAAAGAAAAAGAAAAAGAAGAATAAGAAGAAAAAAAGAAAAAGAAGAAGAAAAAGAAGAAGAAAAAAAGAAGAAGAAGAAGAAAAAGAAGAAGAAGAAGAAAAAGAAGAAGAAGAAAAAAGAGAAAAAGAAGAAAAAGAAGAAAAAAAGAAGAAAAAGAAAAAGAAGAAGAAGAAGAAGAAGAAAAAGAACAAGAACAAGAAAAAGAGGAAGAAGAAGAAAGAGAAAAAAAATAATAATAAGAAGAAGAATAAAAAGAAGAAAAGAAAAGAAAAAGAAGCAGAAGAAGACAACGACAGAGATTATAAATTTCGACTGCCACCTCACCACTGCGACTACTGAAATTCAACTAGTTGATTCTGCCGACGAAGCGGACGAACTATAGTAATTGAAGAACATCACAGCTACGTCACATAAAAGAGTGACCCCACACTCCCGAAAGCTCCCAAATTAGAGCATTTCCATCGGACGAACTTTAGCGTCATAGGCAGGACCACCATTTCGAGATGAAGTTTCATAAGAAAAAGATAAAAGAAGAGATAATTTTTCAGTTAGTAACAATATTTCATAAAACTGAAAAATCTTTATCTTTTTGTGCTGATGAAGACACAACGGGAACTTTATTTTGGAAATCACCAATTTGGTGCTGATCAGACTAACATTATTTTTTGTTTCGTGCGCCATTTTCTATATTTAACGATGTGCAATCTTTTTGAAACCATTCTACACCTACGTCATATTCTGCCCATCTTTTGAAAGGTCTACTATTTTCTTTTCTTATTGATATATTGCTGCTTCTCCAAACTTGCGAAACCCGCGCTCAAACCAAAGAAAAAAAGAAATAGATAAAATAGTCAAATGAAGTGTCTGAATAGCTTGGGGCATTTGTGCACAAGTGAGTGCCTTTTTTTTCCATTTCCCTCCATTTTTTTATTATCTACAATCAATATTCAAAATGGCGGCTTATTTGTATTTTTGTTATCAAATTTCGCCTTTTCTTGTTGCTCTGTTTTCTCCTCGGCACCAGCAATTGCCATACAAAACAAAGACAAAATAAAAGAAGAAACCCTTAAGTGGAGAAACATATCGATAGTATTCCATTATCTATATATTAATATGATAGCGTGTGTGTTCGTGTGTCACGCTTACATCAAAATCTCTGCGCATGCGTGCCCACCTAGAGTTGGAAAAGCATTCAAGTTACCTAATCTTCGTAATATTTTCAAGTATTTCCCTTTCGCGTAACGGTTAGCGACGTAGGATTTTGACGTCGGCCCAACTGGTTTACAGTTCGATCCCAACCAATATCTAAGATTTTTTTCTACATCAAAGGGGTGGGAGGTAGATAGGGGACGACCGGGAAGACACATATTAATACGATAGCGTGTGTGTTATTTGGTATGTCACGCTTACATCAAAAGCAACGACCTTCCGAATCTTTGTATGCTACTCATGAATGACCATTAATAAAGCTCAAGGACAGACTTTCGATAAGGTTGGGATCTACCTACCACAACCTTGCTTTACGCATGGACACTTTATGTAGCCTTCTCAAGAGCAAGGTCCATGAACAGTGTAAGAGTGAAAATGTGTCCTCAGAATAATTCTACTCATGACCAGAGAAGAGGAACTACCTTCACTAGAAATATTGTATATAAAGAAGTTTTGTAAATTGTTTCATGTATTGTTCATTTTTGTAAATAAATATACAAGTCAAATCTTATCATATTTTATTCAACCATGTATAGGTTAGGAACAAGATAATTAGTAATAAAAACATCATTTCGTGTAATTTACACGGGTCCCGCTAGTTATTATTATTATTATTATTATTATTATTATTATTATTATTATTATTATTATTATTATTATTATTATTATTATTATTATTATTATTATTATTATTTCTGTTCACTAGGAGTTATCACACAAGTCATCGTCAGTGATTGCTCACCGACAAAAACCAGTGGTGTTTCTTGGAGTCTGAGTGACAACAAGCCTCCCCAGATTTCCAGTACTCTCCATCTCTTTCGATAACTATTGCACATTGCTTTGCCTTATCACAACAGACGCTTACCATCGATTTCTCGCTGGCAACAACCTTTGGTCTTCTCTGGGATTTGGGTGGCAATAAGCCTTCTCAAGGTCCTAGCATTCTTTGCACTTTTCCAGTGGAGGTTTGGTTAGTGCTTTCCTTGCTCGTTTTTCCCCATCTTCCTTGACCATTCAACACTATTTTGTGTGGTATTAGCCGAGCCAGATGCCATCTTGTGTGTGCCACACTTTATAAGATTTATTGCCGTTTCAGTTCCCTTCGTTTCATGTGATGTTCCTTCCATTTTTTTGTTTTATTTCTGTTGCAGTTTCTATCTGTCTGGTTAGTGTTTGTATTTTATGTGGGTTGGTTTCCGCATTACAGGATTTGCCTTAAGATTTCAGCTGTTTTCATCATTGCTGTCCGTTTTATAGTTTAAGTCTTCCCCTTGATTCAAGTTTCTCCTCGTCTTTTTTCCCGGGCTTTTGGGGACTGTTCCTAGTGCTCCGACGATTATTGGTATTATCTTTACTTTCTTCATGGTCCATATCCCTTTCAGTCCTAGTTCCTTTATTCGGTCATCCAATCACATAACCGTATTTACTCTCAAGTTAAGGTCCCTTGTTTATGAGCTGAATCTCCTTTTGTATGTGAATTTTCCAGCGGTAAGTCAGCTTATACTAAATCTGAGATATGTTCAACTTAGTTTGCATCCCTAGGAATTTAAACTGCATTTTTTCTTCGTTTATAATTACAGACAGCTTCTTTAGACTACATATATATATATATATATATATGATGATGGACTCTCCCGTCGATTTTTCGACGTATGAGTGCCCCACCAGGAGCTTCCCGCGCGTGAATTTGTAATTGCAAGGGTTGCGCAATCCCCAACAACCGCTCTCCTGAGTCGGCACTGCTTGATTCCAATGGCAAGTAATAATACAAGACGACTGGAAACAATGCCGAGATTAGCAGAGAGCACATACAGAACCTGGTATTCCTAAATGGTCACCCATTTAGTACTGGCCAGGCTCGACGCCGCTTAACTTCGGTGATCTAACGGGAACCGGTGTGTCAACGTGATTGTTATATATATATATATATATATATACATATATATATATATATACATATATATATACATACATATATATATATACATACATACATATACATACATACATACATATACATACATACATATATATTTTTAATCGGGACTCATCAGCATAGAGATATAACTATTAACTATTGGTCGCGTGATTCGAAACCCCGGGCTGGAAAATGAAACGGAAAGCCAAAAACTATATTATTTATGTATTCATAAACGTTTCGTCTTTATTGTAGACTTCCTCAGGATAAGGAAACATGCAGAAAAAATCATACAGTCATTAATTTTGATTAGCCTGAACGACGTTCAAGTTTCGGCATGGCCGTAAATGAAAAAAGGAAAAAAAATGAAAAAAAGCGATTTGGGTTATATATATATATATATATATATATATATATATATATATATATATATATATATATATATATATATATATATATATATATATATATATATATATATATATATATATATAAGGGTAGTATATTATTATTATTATTATTATTATTATTATTATTATTATTATTATTATTATTATTATTATTATTATTATTATTTTGATTATTATTATTATTATTTATTTATATATAAGTAACATTTTAAGCTGAATTATTTCGACACTTGATTGGGGAAATGGTAGTTTGATCTGTACCATTGGAGAGCCATGCATATAACTGTCCTGTTTTTAAATCTCCGAAACAGTTTCCTGGTAAACAGCTGATGATCCCCGTGTTAATATTAGATGCTTACGTTAAGGTCTCCTGTTTTTGTTTCACTGTTAGATACTTAATCCCCCATTTTATTTTATTTACTTACTATTATATATTTTATTTTTTTATGAATTTTCCAACGAATGTTTAGTCTGCACTATTTTGGATTTAGTTAGTTTCTGTGGGAATTTAAACTGCATTTTCCTTTTTTTTTTGTTGTCTTTTTGTTTAAAATAACTCAAAGCTTCTTTAGACTATATATATATATATATATATATATATATGTGTGTGTGTATGTATGTGTGAATAATACTATTACGAAACAATGGTTTAAAAAATATGTCTAAATACCCTTACTAATTCAAATTAGCACAACCTCGCCTGCAGACATAACGTTATTTTCTGACCCAAAAGTCCATTACCATCGGACGATGAGGAAAAAGAAGAAAAAGAAAAACACTCTTTAGCCAAGGAGAATTGTAATTCTCGAAAGCTAAGATTAAAATAAATTTTATTTATTTGAACACTATACATTGTTATGTTTTTTTCAATATATATATATATATATATATATATATATATTACGCAAAACTAAGAAAGTTTATTCAGTATGAAAAGAATTTGAACTAGCTGATTTAAAGTATCATCTTTTGACGGAAAGGGTACTCTGGCGTTTTTCACATGTTGAACATTATTGAATGCAAAGTTGACGACTTGAAGACTTAAGTGATATTTTAAATCCTCGTTAATTCCTACTGTATCTGCGATTTGAGTTGAATCGCCTTCTATCCCGTTCTGAAGTAGCGCTCAAGTAATCTCATTAAACACACCTTAAAGTAATCAAAGCTTAATTTGAATCTAGGCCAGTCGAGTGGCCAATTATATGCGCAAAACAACTCATGTTTTGTCCGAAGTTTGTTTTCTGGGCTGTCTCTTGACGACTTGGCATATTAACTGCAAGAAATTGCACACACACACACACACACACACACACACACACATAGGCTGGCATTTTGGTTAACACTCGGTTCGCGTAAGTACTACCGCAAAGCCTAACCCTAACTACCGCTATTAAATAAACGGTTATTTATTCTATGGAGTTAGGGTTAGGGTTAGGGGTTATGGTTAGGGGTTATAGTTATAGGGTTAGGGTTAAGGTTAAGGGTTAGGACTAGGATTAGGGTTAGGGTTAGGTTTAGGGTTAGGGTTAGAGGTTAGGGGTTAGGGTTATGGTTAAAAGTTAGGGTTATCGCAAGGGTTAGGGTAAGGGTTAGGGTAAGGGTTTAGGGTTTAGGGTTTAGGGTTTAGGGTAGGGTTAGGCTTAGGGTTAAGGTTAGGGGTTAGGACTAGGACTAGGATTAGGGTTAGGACTAGGTTTATGGTTAGAGGTTAGGGGTTAGGGTTATCGCAAGGGTTAGTGTTAGGGATTATAGAAAAATCTAAAAAAAAAAACCAAAAACGACCTGTGAATGATTGGAAATTGCGCCTACGAAGAGAGAAACTTTTTAGCTGACGTCGCTTTAACCAACGCGTCCAACGGGACTACGGTCGAATGAACATCGAATTTGTGTAGAAAACACACATTTCTGATTGTATATATGTATTTTTAATTACATCATTAATCAATATCTATCTGAGCGAAAGATACGGCAAACTGGTGACAAAGTTAACAAACGGAATATATTTCAGATGTTGTGTAATATAATACCGTTATTAAATGAAGACTTATTTTATTTTGTCTGTCTCTCTGTCTGTCTGTTTCTTTCTCCCCTCTCTCTCTCTCTCTCTCTCTCTCTCTCTCTCTCTATATATATATATATATATATATATGAAATCTGACTGAAAACCAGATTACGCGAGTTTTTTTCAATAAATTAAACATTTATTATTTTAATTTTATTTTAATCGAATATTTCGACATAAACATGTCATCTTCAGTTTGTACAGACATTTAAAAACTGTTTTCATCTATCTATCTATCTATCTATCTATCTATCTATCTATCTATCTATCTCTCTCTCTCTCTCTCTCTCTCTCTCTCTCTCTATATATATATATATATATATATATATATATATATATATATATATATATATATATATTTTGGTACTGAAAAATTAGTACAACATTCGTACCGTCGATTTCAAGCACGGAAAGACTTAGCCATCCGGCTCTCTTCAGCTTCTGTTGTCATCTGTTTCGGAAATGTGAAGTCACGTGACACTCTCGTTGGGACGCGTTATTTGCTCAGTGTGTTGTGTATGTTTGTTTGAATTTAAATTTAGTGTAATGAAACTGTTGAGATTTAAAACCGGAGGAGATTTGGAGAGATATAAGAATATAAGATTAAAGAGAAAAATATATATATAATAAAATAAAAAATAGAATAAAAATAAAAATAAAATTAAAATTAAAATAAAAATAAAATTTGAAATTAAAACAAAGAAATAAAAAAATAAATAAAAAAATGAAAAAATAAAAAATAAAAAGATAAAAAAAGTTTCTATGTAATTCCCGTGAATCAATTTTATGAATTTGTATCAATAGCCGTTATTGTTTTTGGGTTTGAAGGTGTGCGTTCTGAAAGGAAAAACCGTTAGTTGAAATCGTGTTAAAATTCTTTTAGACAGTCCGGAGTAATTTTAATATTGATAAAGAAATTGCTGGATCTAAGGGAGGTAACTTAGTTGGAAAATAAAGGTTTGAGGTGTTTAAATGGATTTTTTGAATCAGTTATTACTGATAAATAAATTAAATATTTTTGTGAAATTCGACGTTTTTGCTCTTGAAATTTATATGGATATGGGCTGATTAGGTGTTTGTTCGTATTTATTAATTAGTTTATATTAGTAATGGTGGGAAGTAGGGGGTAGCTAGCCATTATGTGAATCGGTCAGTCCAGTTTATGAGTAGAGCTTGTCTCTCGTGGATACATCCCTTAAAGATTTCATCGCGGATATTCAAACAGGCTGTATTCGGATCAATGATGGCCCTTGAAATGTGGTATTTTTCAGCGTCACATAGAGGACATCTGTTTATGGCTGGAGAGAAGAATGTTTTTTTCTCAATTACTTTCCATTTGATGGTGAAGGGTGTATTTTCTTCTTTAAGTTGCCATATTCGGGTCGCGAGTGCCGTATTTGCCTTGTTTTTGTATCTGAAGGAGTTTCTGTGTGCGTCATTGATCCGACGATGCTTTTCTATTAAATAACGAAAAGATATGTGCAGTGTACGATGACGATGCTTTAGCTGACAGAACTGTACGGAAGTGGTTCGCTACGTTTAAAGCTGGAAATATCAGCCTTAATGAAGAACGCTCCGGCAGACCACCCACTATGACGACCAGATGACGACCAGATGACGACTAGATGACGACCAGATGACAACTAGATGACGACCAGATGACAACCAGATGACAACTAGATGACGACCAGATGACGACCAGATGACCACCAGATGACAACTAGATGACGACCAGATGACAACTAGATGACGACCAGATGACAACTAGATGACGACCAGATGACAACTAGATGACGACCAGATGACGACCAGATGACCACCAGATGACAACTAGATGACGACCAGATGACGACTAGATGACGACCAGATGACGACCAGATAACCACCAAATCAGATCATTAAAGGCTTAACACAGCATAATCCACAATTCATGAGCATTTGCTTAAGTATTTAATAGCAAATCTTCTATTTGACTTTTCATTTAATTAAAACTGTTCAGGACAATCTGATATATATATATATATATATATATATATATATATATATATATATATATATATATATTAGTATTTCATGTATCCACATGAAATTTTATAAGGAGATATAATTTTTATGTATCAATTTTCAGTATTTACTTCAACAGTGCTCGATACGTGAGTAGAGCTATGAAAATATATTTATAGCAATTATTCTACACAGAGGCTCCCGCGTTTCGTCCCCGGGGGGAATCTTCATTTTAGCCTGAAGATTCCCCCGAGGATGAAACGCGGGAGCCTCTGTGTAGCTTAATTGCCATAAATATATTTTCATAGCTTACCTTATATATATATATATATATATATATATATATATATATATATATATATGATAATTTTATTTACACAGACATGTACAAAATCTGCGACACTGGCATGTCGATGTTATCGATCAACAGTTACTATAAACTGAGATCTCATCAGGCAGAGTTAGAATCCGATCTTAACCTCAGATCATATCCAAATATGATCTGAGGTTAAGATCGGATTCTAACTCTGCCTGATGAGATCTCAGTTTATAGTAACTGTTGATCGATAACATCGACATGCCAGTGTCGCAGATTTTGTACATGTCTGTGTAAATAAAATTATCATATATAAAGCTCTATTTTGATATTGAGCACTTTTTATAAACCCGGTTAAAATTCTCTGGATTACCACCCTGTGGATATTTTTCACCTGGATTATTACCATTATATATATATATATATATATATATATATATATATATATATATATATATATATATATATATATATATATATTAGGGTAGTTCGATTTTACACTTTTTTTTAAATATTAAAAAAAGGCACGTACCGAAAGTTGTATATAGACCTATTAAATACTCATGCAAAAAATTAGATCAAAAACTTCAGCGGTTTTTTGAGCGTTTGGTATCAAAGTTCGTAGACAAGAATATACTGAAAATTCCTCGTTTTTGCAAGATTTGCTTGAATACTGGTGTGAAAACCAAATAATTTGTGCATTTAAAATCAGGGAATGTCCTTTTATTTTATAAAAATGATATTAATTAAAGAAATCTTCAAATTGAAAATTTGCCCCCCTCCTTCATTTTCAGTATCTGCTTTTGTAAACTACCTTTTAACGTTATGAATTTAAAAGTAATATTTGAATACCTAAAAAAATGATTTTTTTCTGTTATAAGTGAAAATATAACAAGCAAAGAAATAAGGAAAAACCTAACACTATTTTAATGGAGCTTAATATTGAGAGTCAAATTGCTCCATATAAGACCCCTTAGACAAAAATGCTGGTCTCAATTTCTGACTCAAAACTTTGGCTGTAATGTGTTGATGCCTTGCTTCAAAACCATATACAGTTTGTGAAGCTTCTGTTATTAACTTAACTGCCCGTTCCACGCCCCGAGAATGCCAAAAATGCAGCATAATTTTAAATCTATTAATTGTGTCCAATGTGTGGCATTAAAATTAATAGGTGGTATTCTTTTTAATCTTTTTCTAGTTGACTCCTCACTCCTGAAAGAACAAATTAATTAATTGAATTATTAAAAAATTCCAATCTGTACTGCTTTAATAATTATGGTGAAATTAGATAAAATCTTTAAAAATCATTCTATAAATTGGAATAAATAATTGAGTCAGAGATATATGAATAAATATTACTTACCTAATGGCCAACATTCTTTTTAAAGCTTCTTCTCTTACTTCAATCTCCTCAGATTTAACCATGGAATATAGAAAGTTTTCAGGCAGTAAACAAAATGTATTACCTTGTATATTTCTAAATGTGATATCTTGGATTTCCTGAGGCTGCTCCTTAATCCTCTGGGTCATATTAAAAATGTGCACTTGCTGATTGTGGAATTTACTATTTCTTTTAATTTCAAACCAAGAAGTGGCATACACATTTACAATAAAATTTACTACATAGTGTAGTTTTGTTGTGTGCCTTTGTGGGTATGCACCACGAGTCCATAAACACATGAGCCTGATGGCCAAAGTTAACCATCTTGCTTGGTTTAAAGGACCAATTTTCCAGGAGGTATATCTAGAGTCAACCTTACCTCTAGAAATACCTACTGTGTATTCATAAAGGAGTCTTTGGTCAGAACTAATATCATGTATTTCATCAATTTCAATATATATATATATATATATATATAAAGAGTTAACAAGTAAAGAATGTAATCCGCTACTGAGCTTGTACCGGAGAAAAATTATAAACATATCCCATTCCCCCAAAAAGATTTACTTAATAGAAAAGTTTTCTTAAATTCATAACACTTCCTTGTCTTCTTCGGTCTGAAAGGGTAGACTCTCTGTGAAGAGTACAACCGAAACATATGTAACAAATAATGTTTGTATAAATAAACATTTATACTATATATATATTGTGTGTATTTAGGCAGCATGTTTTCATTTAGGCAAACATTATTAAATAACACGGAGTGTTTTTGCGAATTTGATAACGTTCTTGAACGTCATCAAATTTTTAATGGTTAAGCAATCAAACTTTTGAATCTTGCACGCTCTTAGAACGTAATCACGATCTCATGTGACGTCTCAATATTATAGACGCCCCTCTTAAGTTGTAAATTACTGGCCGTTATAATAATAAAACTCAACAGTAAAGACATATTTTTTAAGAAACGAAAACTAACACCGCCTGAGTATAATCTGACGAATCGCAAAAAAGGAAAGAAAATGGAACAAGAAACACATGGAACTTACAGACAGCAATTTGACTGAAACACTAAATGGACCATTCGGAAAATTGAAAAGATAAAAAAAAAGTCTTATCAAGCAAAAACACTCCCTGTTATTTAATAATGTTTCTCTCTCTCTCTCTCTCTCTCTCTCTCTCTCTCTCTCTATATATATATATATATATATATATATATATATATATATCGTACATGTATTGTATTAGTTTCTGTAAACGTAAATCCGTAGAAACTCAAGTGTTTATAAAAAGTGCTCAATAACAAGTAGAGCTGTTTATAAGTATAATTTTTTATTTATACAAACATTATTGGTTACATATGTGCATACATGTTTCGGTTGCACTTTACCCAGAAAGTCAACCTCATCAGACCAAGAATTTTCTCGAAAATGTAACCAATAATGTTTGTATAAATAAAAATGTATACTTATATATATATATATATATATATATATATATATATATATATATATATATATATATATATATATATATATATCATGTTTTTCTTTGGGGTACAAAATTTTATTAGAGTATTGATTTACTCCTCTCCAGGAGTTAGGCATAAGGCCAGTTTTTATCTTACTCCCACAAGTAAGATATGACCCAAGGTCGGGTCGGGAAAGTGGGGTTTGAAAAGCCAGCGCCCGAGAGGTGAGCACTCTGGCTATTTTAAAAATTGCCTGGGCAGCCCCGTCGGCATTCCCCGGTAGGGGCGCCTCAGACAGTAAGCAATAAACTTACCTCTTCCCAAAGAGGGGAGGCAAAGCCTGGGAGGTTGAACCTCCTAGAACTGCACAGGACAGACCCATTGACCGGCGTAAGTCAAGCCCCGAAGGACAAGACAATACCAGTATGGGGTGCAGTATCCATCGGAACAGATACTACATTTTGATCTTAGCCAAAATTACGAAGGGAAGATGAGTTTTATCTTTCATGATTACAAGATACGAGATGGAAAAAATTAAGTGCCAGTCGACCGGTTTCGCCCACACTTAACGAGAACTGTATCGTGGGGGTTTAAAAGGGGAGAATGTAAAAACAAACGCTAGAAAACCCAGAAAACGGGCAAATTATAAAATTTAAAACTAAAAAGAGCGTTATGTTATTTACAATGTCTTAGAGACTAATCACACTCCAGCCCAATAGACACTCCTTTTGTTTACAGAGAGAGGGCCGTTTAAGACGTACGTGGATAGTCTATAAGATTTTAAGATTGAAAATTAAGTGCGCACAATTTTAGATAGTAACTGAGTTAACGCTGGAGTTCGTTGCGCACGACAGGTTTTTAAGCAAATGATCGGTTATAGAAGACCTGTATGTGTTTCTTAGAACGTCTTAATTTTTCTAGGAATGTGTTGCTGTACTCTGTTGTCCAACATAACACCGTCTCGGACAAAGGCAGAGAGAAATTACCGACCGGCTTATCACTGAAGTCCGACTGATTTGGGTCAACTCTAAGGTTCAGTGTATCTTTTCAATAAGATGTTGACACAGAAGGATTAAGAGATGAACCAGTTGGATTAAATATGATAATCGCATCATAGAACTACGTTTTGACTGAATTACAAGTGGCTGCTGTCTCAAGAAGATATATAACATTTGCCAATGACCCACAATCTAAAAGAATCACATTATTTCCTAGTATACGTTCCATATCCATGCGTATTTATAATTAAATAAATATATACAAATAACTTGACTTTTCCAATTTGATGTCCTAATATATATATACATATATATATATATATATATATATATATATATATATATACATATATATATATATATATATATATATATATATATATATATATATATATATATATATATATATATATATATGAGAAAGGAAGGATGAAGGTAATCCGACGTAATGGGAAATGAAAAAGGAAAAACCAAAAAGGATGTTTTTTTATATATCTATCAACGTTTCGTCTTTATTTGTAAGACTTTCGTCAGGATGATAATTTTAAGAAAAATGTCATGCAAGTACGTGAAAATATTAATTTCATTCCATGCTACTGACTTCACTAAGCCCGGACTTCGGTCCTGCGCACCCAGTAGTGGCTACTACTTTTTCTCATCAACCCATCATATCAACCCAATATTTTCACGTACTTGCATGACATTTTTCTTAAAATTATCATCCTGAGGAAGTTTTACAAATAAAGACGAAACGTTGATGAATATATAAAAAAAACATCCTTTTTGGTTTTTCATTTCCCATATATATATATATATATATATATATATATATATATATATATATATATATATATATATATATATAGGTCACACTAAATTATAAATCGCTTTAGTCAGCAGATTCGTGTAATTCTTAATGGTCGCTCTCAGCGTTAATGTTTCTCTCGGTTTCATTACGTTGAACATCGGCAATCGTTCATCGGTGCACGAGATCCTATCCGAAATCACGCTCCGAGATAATGAATGATTTGAAGTCGGATCTCATTGCGGGTCGGCTGTAAATACTTTATCAAAGACAGGAACGACTAACATTTTCCCAATTACGTTTGGAACAACCTTCTTGATCGACCCGGTCATGTTAGAAACGTAATCAATTTATTTTATTTATTTATTTATCTACCTATCTATCAAACCTTTTCAGGAATCTCCTGGGTTGATCAATAATCGCACTTCAACTATAAAAAAACTTACAGCACTTGCATGAACTTTTGTAATTGAGTACTTTGTCGTTATGTATATATTGATGAGAAGAAGTAGTAGCCACTACTGGAAGCAGTAGGGCCGAGCACGATCATGCCTTCAAATTTGAACAAGCCAAACTCACCAAATACATCCACAACAAAACTCGGCGAAGACTACTGGAAACTGCACTAATCACTGCCTCCAACATCATCAAACAACGAAATGGCTTCTATAATCTATCGCCCTTAATAAGCAAAATCATGCTTACTGAACAAAAACTCATTCCAGATCATGGATAACATCCATTTTTCTCTTAAATCTCAATTATACTCACCCACATATCTTCGCATACACTCCCCACACACATCTTCATTCACCACGAATCCGAACCTTCTAACTTACTCTTCCCTCACATTCTTAACATAGCCAGCTGGTCAAAACATTCCTATTTTTCAAAATATTTCAAATGTTTCACACCTAATCACAACAAATCTCCGCTCTTCCCCCCACCCATTTCACCCTTTCGACCACTTCTTTCGCACCCTTACCCACCCATACCCCCCACACATCTTCATTCACCACGAACCATAACCATCAACCTACTCATCCCTCACATTCTTGGCATTGCCACCTGGTCAAACATCCCCCTCTTTCCCCACCTCTCCACTTCTTCACTCACTGCCATCCACATTATTTCCGCTCACACCACCCCTCCACGTTTAACTTACAACCATCCACATCATCCCTGCTCACCCCCACCCCACCACTTTTTTCACTCAGAACCATCCACATTTATTTCATTCCACGCGACTGACCTCACCAAGCCCGGACCTCGGTCCTACTGCTTCCAGTAGTGGCTACTACTTCTTCCCCTCATGTCAACCCAATATGTTCACGTACTTGCATGCCATTTTTCTTAATATTATCATCCTGCAGTAGGGTTACAAATAAAGACGAAACGTTGATGAATACATAAAAAAACATCCTTTTTGGTTTTTCCTTTTTAATTTCCCATTACGTCGGATTACCTTCATCCTTTCTTTTTGTTTCACTGTTAGATACTTAATCCCCCTTTTTATTTTATTTACTTACTATTATATATTATTTATTTATGAATTTTCCAACAAATGTTAAGTCTACACTATTTTGGATTTAGTTAGTTTCTCTGGGAATTTAAACTGCATTTTCCTTTTATTTTTATTTTTATTTTTTTGTCTTTTTGTTTAAAATAACTCAAAGCTTCTTTAGACTGTATATATATATATATATATATATATATATATATATATATATATATATATATATATATATATGAAAATGCATTTTAGCCTGATAATTCTATACGGGGATGAAATGCGGAAGCCTCTGCGTAGCTTAATTGCCATAAATATATTCTCATAACTTACTATATATATATATATTGTATGCATTTAGGCAGCATGTTCTCATTTATGCAAACATTGTTTAAAATCACTGAATTTGTCTTAGGTATTATTAAATACCTAAATTTAAAATCGCCAACAACTTCCTGAAACAATGCGGAAAACGTTCTATGCGAATGGAATTTTTGGAAATGTGAAAAAAATAAAATATAAAAATAAAAGTAATAAAACAAACCATGGTTATTGGAATATAATAAAAAACTGTTCTATATATATATATATATATATATATATATATATATATATATATATACAGGGTGGGCAAAAATAAGGATCCTATTTTTAAAAATTCATAACTTTTTTATTTATTGATTTTTTTTTCTTTTTTAGAATAAGTAAAGGACCCCTTCCGAAGCAAGCATGAGCCGTATTAGCCCTAAGGAACGTACCCTCATTTAGAAAACATTATTTTTGCTTAAAAAACTCAAAACAGTGTAAAAAACAATACTTTAGTTTTTGTAAGTTTTAAGAAGTGTTTTTCGGCTAAAATTTGTTTTGTTTATTTCAAAAAATCTCGGAAGGGTCAGTCTACACACACATAAAGTTTGGTGAGTTTAACTTTTATTTTGTGGAAGTTATTCAAATTCAAGTTATTCAAATTTAAAGATAGGACCCTTATTTTGGCCCACCCTGTATATATATATATATATATATATATATATATATATATATATACATATATACTGCAACACTTAACATAAATGTGATTTTGTTAGCAGTGAATTTGAGTTACTTCTTCCGCGCTCGTCGGGGAAAATGTTGTTTTTCTGTATACTTTGTATATATGTTGTTTTCTGTACACTTTGTATATATGTTGTTTTCTGTACACTTTGTATATCTGTTGCTAAATGCTTACAATCTGTGTTACTTCAGCATGAAGACTTACGGAATACAATAAATATTGCGATCGTATCTGCATCATTTTATCGTTTAATTGTACCTTGTCAGCTTTCAGCTGTGTTTTAAACTTTTAATTATTCATTTGTTCATTCAGCTTTCCTTCTATTAACTGTCGCGAATAACATCCTCGACAGTCGGCGCTATTATTATCGGCCATTTTGTTTACGACAGCGATCGTTTAAAAGTATTTAACAATGTTATTAACTTTAACAACGACGCGAACAACAAGACACATATTGTTTATTTGTTCTTTATGTTGAATATTGCCGGCTGCGCATTTTTTACCATCAAATTAAACAAGTGGAAATCAAATTAAAATAAAGCTCAACTTCCAATTAAAAAGAAAAAAAATGACACACGCCTGATTTTAAATAGATGTTTTATAACAAATAATTGTTATTTATGGTAGGTGGCAGTAATGAAGTGGATACTGAAGACCTGAATTGCCAAGTTCGAATCCAGTTTGTTCCACAGCACCACTTTCACTGTAGATGTTGACAACCTTAATGTGGCCCATCCTGTGAGTACATGAGGTCAAAAAGTCGTACTATTCTGATTCATAAGAATTTACTTTTTACTTAAAATTTAAAAAGTGGAAATTCAAATACAAAAAACGTTGTTCGAATTAAAAAAAACAACATTTGTATTAATCTTTTTTTTTTAAGAAGCTAAGCTTCAAATTAACAAGAACATATATTTCTTAGATGTGTTCATTAAATTTGAGCATTTCGCCCTGAAAATCTTATCTCAAACTGAACCGAGAAGACCAAATTAAGTGTGATAGAACAAACTGAGGCGTTGCAGACCAAACTAAAGTGTTACAGACCACACAGAAACGTGACAGAACAAACTGAAGCATGACTTGCCAAACTGAGGCGTTGCAGACCAAACTAAAGTGTTACAGACCACACAGAAACGTGACAGAACAAACTGAAGCATGACTTGCCAAACTGAGGCGTTGCAGACCAAACTAAAGTGTTACAGACCAAAGTGAAACGTTACAGACAAAACTGAAGAATTACTTGCGAAACTGAGGCGTTGCAGACCAAACTAAAGTGTTACAGACCAAACTGAATGTTACAGACCAAACTGAAGCATGACTTGCCAAACTGAGGCGTTGCAGACCAAACTAAAGTGTTACAGACCAAACTGAAGCATTACAGACCAAACTGAAGCATGACTTGCCAAACTCAGGCATCGCAGACCAAACTAAAGCGTTACAGACCAAATTGAAGCGTAACTTGCCAAACTGAATCATGGGAGACCAAACCAAAGCGTGGCAGACCAAAGTGAAGCGTTACAGACAGTTCAAATTTAAATGTGACGGAAAGGCGGATCGAGATTCTCATTAAGATATGAGGCACATATAATTACAATTGAACAACAACTTAAAATTTAATTCATTAATTAAAAATTCAACTTTTGTAAAAAATTAAGTTCTACATCTCTATCACTATACTTAATCTGAGTAAATCAAAGTTTGCTTCCCGAAGGTTTATTTTCTAGTCTTCAACTTGAGGTTGATCTTTTTTAATTTGATGTTGATCTCTTTTAATTTGAGATTAATCTCTTTTTATATCAGACAATTGGTTTGTCATGTATACATTTAAAATTAATTTTTTATTCATTATTTTAAGATACACCCAAACATCTCTATAATATTCTTTGTCTGCCGTCTGTTCTCGTTAATTTAAATTGTAATTTCTATTTTTTAATTTGAAGTTTATACTTCTTGATTTAAAGTTGATCTTATTTAGTTTGTAGTTTCTTTTCTTAATTTGAAGTTGATCTCTTTTAATTTTGAAGTTGGTCTTTTTTAATTTGTAATTCCTCTTTCTTAATTTGAGTTTGATCTTTTTAATTTGTAATTTCTTTTTTCTTAATTCGAGTTTGATCTTTGTAATTCGTGATTTTTCATTCATAATTTGAAGTATATCTCTTTTAATTTTGAAGTTGATCTTTTTTAATTTGTAATTCCTCTTTCTTAATTTGAGTTTTATCTTTGTAATTCGTGATTTTTCATTCATAATTTGAAGTTGATCTTTTTAATCTGTAATTTCTCTTTCTTAATTTGATTTTGATCTTTGTAATTTGAATGTGAGGCCTGAAAGTAATGGCATCTCAGAGGTGGTTACACAGTCTCCAAAGCTCAAAAATTGGGACAACAACACCGGATGGAGGTTCATGTCATACCCATAATTGTTTCTATTCAACTCATAGAAGAGAACTTGACATGTAACACCACTTCGCGGTATAATGGACCTGGGAACTAAGCAGTGACTGCATTCTCGGCAAATCTCCTAAGTTGCTGTCTTAACAGTAGATGTAGTTTCATGTCATACCCAGGACCGGATTGGAGCAGACAGACCTTGAGTAGTGGATACTGTTAAGAAGGGTATACAGAAGAGAAGAAAAGTAGAAAGAGCTGGGAAAGATGACATTTTTCGTAGTTATTATATAGCAAAGTGTGCACACTTGCTCAAGGGTGTCCGAGTCAGTCACAGAGTTTTGCCTTGGATTAGAAAGGATATACAACTTTTGCAAGCAGTGTGTACCATTTTTCGGTGTAAATGAGAATCCACTCACATAATAAACATTCATCGACAAATTATCCATCCTGGTGTGACAATTGAAGTTAACTTGAAGGAACACCAAAACGATAACGAAGCTTTTGGGAAAATTGTTTTGTTCGCCACTATAATCGAAGTCATGGGCAGACGTTGACACTTTGAGTGCTGAATTATGCCGGATTCAATGTTGGTCTGAGTGCATATGGTGATAGAAAACTCGTGTCCTGCGGGATGCTTATCATATGGTAAGCGGGTGGTTCAATTTCCAAACATCCTGAAATAAAAATTTTTCTATCAAATTATTGACCAGAAAATACAAAAAAAAAAAAAAAAATCAAGTATTTAATGGGAAATATTGTTGTGCAGTAAGCTGTTTTATGATCAAATAAAAAAAAACGAACTTCAAATTAAAAAGATTAACTTCACATGAATAAAATATCAATTTTAAATAAACAAATATCCACTTCAAATTGAAAAAAATGAATTTCAAATTAAAAAGATTAACTTCACATGAATAAAATATCAATTTTAAATAAACAAATATCCACTTCAAATTGAAAAAAATGAATTTCAAATGAAAAAGATTAACTTCACATGAATAAAATATCAATTTTAATAAACAAATATCAACTTCAAATAAAAAAAATGAACTTCAAATTAAAAAGATTAACTTCACATGAATAAAATATCAATTTTAAATAAACAAATATCCACTTCAAATTGAAAAAAATGAACTTCAAATTAAAAAGATTAACTTCACATGAATTAAATATCAATTTTTAATAAACAAATATCCACTTCAAATAAAAAAAATGAACTTCAAATTAAAAAGATTAACTTCACATGAATAAAATATCAATTTTAAATAAACAAATATCCACTTCAAATTGAAAAAAATGAATTTCAAATTAAGATAGTCACATTAAAAAAAGGTCAATTTAAAATTTAGAAATATCCACCTCAAATTAAAAAAGAGTACCCTTAAATTAATGAAGATCATCTTCATATTAAAAGAGATTCACATTAAAAAATATGAAGTTCAAATTAAGAAATATTAACTTCAAATTAAGAAAGATCAATTAAAGTAAAAAAGGTCAACTTCAAATTAAAAAATAAAAACATAAAATTAAAGAAAAATCACAATTACAAAGTAAGAAAGAGAAATTGAAATAAATGAACATCAAATTTAGAAAGATCAACTACAAATTAAAAAAGATCAACTTCAAATTAATAAAAAATCAACTTCAAAGGAAGAAAATGAAATTACAAATTAAAAAACAATCAACTTCAAATAAAAAAGGATCAACTTTAAATTTAAAAAGAGAAGTTGCAATTTAAATGAATCAATTAAAATTAAAAAAGATAAACTTCAAATTAAAAAAGAACAATTTGCTTGGGTGAGTTTGTACGTTTGTATATCCATGTCTCATTTTCATATCTCATTTTCCAGTCTTGGCCTGAGTTTATGCTTGTGCCATTTATCTGGACTTTCAAAGTTCATTAGTTTGCATATTTCTCAACCCAGTCATGTCTGGTTTTGTATTCTTCTGGGGCTAATTGTTGCATTCGCTTATGATGTGGTTAAACATTTCGCCTCTGTCCACAGAGTTTACATTTACTGGGGTTTGTCTATTTTGGCTTTTATGTAGTTCGTTCTGATCACGTCGTTTCATGCGGTTGTGGATAGCGATTCCGTTTCTCCGTTCAAGTATCCTTTTCGTCGCCACGTCTAATGTGTTTTCGTGCGTCATTTATTTGGTCAGTCTTATAAATCGTCGATGTAGCGGCCTCTCTTCCCATTCTGCTTTCTTCGTATTTTATTTCTCGTTTCTTTGCTTATCGCATTGTTTTTTTTTGGTTTTGATTTTTTTGGTGCATTTCTTGTGTTTTTTTTTTGGTGTTGAATTTTTGGTGCATGTGTTGTGTTTTTTTTATTTTGATTTTGTTGGTGCATTTCTTGTGTTTTTAAAAATTTTTTGGGTGCATTTGTTGGGGTTTTTTAATTTTAATTTTTTTGGTGCATTTGTTGTGTTTTTTTAATTTTAATTTTTTTGGTGCATTTGTTGTGTTTTTTTATTTTTTATTTTTTGGTGCATTTGTTGTAATTTTTTTGGGTTTGGATTTTTTGGTGCATTTGTTGTGTTTTTTTTTGGTTTTGATTTTTTGGTGCATTTGTTGTGTTTTTCTTATTGTGATTTTTGGTGCATTTGTTGTAATTTTTTTTGGGTTTTGATTTTTTGGTGCATTTGTTGTGATTTTTTTTGGTTTTGATTTTTTGGTGCATTTGTTGTGTTTTTTTTGGTTTTTATTTTTTGGTGCATTTGTTGTTTTTTTGGGGTTTTGATTTTTTGGTGCATTTGTTGTGTTTTTCTTATTGTGATTTTTGGTGCATTTGTTGTAATTTTTTTTGGGTTTTGATTTTTTGGTGCATTTGTTGTGATTTTTTTGGGTTTTGATTTTTTGGTGAATTTGTTGTGTTTTTCTTATTGTGATTTTTGGTGCATTTGTTGTGTTTTTTTTGTTTTGATTTTTTGGTGCATTTGTAGTATTTTTTTATTTTGATTTTTTTGGTGGATTTTTTATGTTTATTTTTGGTTTTGATTTTTTAGTGCATTTGTAGTGTTTTTTTAATTTGTTTTTTTTTGGTGCATTTGTTGTATTTTTTTATTTTGATTTTTTTTAGTGCATTTGTTGTTTTTTTTTTGGTTTTGATTTTATTGGTGCATTTGTTGTGTTTTTTTGGTTTTGAGTTTTTGGTGCATTTGTTGTGTTTTATTTTGGTTTTAGTTTTTTAGTGAATTTGTTGTGTTTTTTTTTGGTTTTGATTTTTTAGTGCATTTGTTGTGTTTTTTATTTTGTTTTTTTTTGGTGCATTTGTTGTGTTTTTTTTATTTTGATTTTTTTGGTGCATTTGTTGTGTTTTTTTTGGTTTTGATTTTTTGGTGAATTTGTTGTGTTTTTTTTTATTTTGATTTTTTGGTGCATTTGTTGTGTTTTTTTTTGTTTTGATTTTTTAATGAATTTGTTGTGTTTTTTTTATTTTGATTTTTTTGGTGCATTTGTTTTTTCCAAGTTTTTTAGCGCATCGTCAACACAGTATTTATACTTGACAGTCTAAAAAAAAACTTTCTTTTTACAGAGAGTTGATCAGTATCAGTCTATGATAATAACTGTCTTTACCTGATTGACATTATTCCCACTGAAGATGACCCAGATGGGTCAGAAAGTACTTTGGACATAAAAGAAAATTACGGCAGATTCATCAGCCAATTCTCATCCGAGATTAGAACTTTAATCCGGAAAATGGAAGGGATCAATACAAAAATATCCAGACATGAGTTGTCGGTTATTTTTAATAATACGTGCCTTAGAGAAAAAATACTGCCTCGATACACACACACACACACACACACACACACACACATATATATATATATATATATATATATATATATATATATATATATATATATATATATATATATATATACGAGGCCTGTATAAAACGTTTCCGACCTGAGGCTCGAAAAAAAGGATTTTAAATACGTGACAGGTGTGGGATCCTAATCTCCTTCAAAATATGCCCCTTGTGCTTGCACACACTTAGCCCACCGATCCATCCACTGACAGAAACGCCTCTGGAAGTCTTCTTTTGGAATAGTGTTCATCTCCGCCGTCGCGTTCCGCATTATCCCTTTTTTCGCATCCTCTCAACAACAGCTGCACTCCGAGCAGTTTCGGGCCTGCCGGAACGCTGGTCACTGTCTGCTGATGTGCGGCCATTTTTGAATCGGTTGAGCCACTCCTTAATTTGTGTTACACCCATCGCATCTTCTCAAAACCTGCTGAATCTAACGCGATGGTGGAGATGAGCAACATTCACCACATAGTAGGTAGCCAGGTTATCGGTCTATAGTTATAGGTCTATAGTTGCTGGAGATCATTCCCTTCTCGCTATCTTTTTATATTAATGTGATCTTTCTTTTGCTCATTCACTTTTAGTCTGTCCGTTTCTAAGCTGTTGTGTTATTATGTACGCACTTGCTATGAGTTATCACACAAGACATCATCAGTGATTGTTCACTGATAATAACCGCTGATGATGAAAAAAAAATACTACTTCAAGGTCAAAAACTAGCCAAATATAAGTGTTAGATGGCTAGATTACGAACAAGAAGACAGCAATTAATCCCCCTTTGTCAGAAACATCGCTCATTGCGAACTATTGATTACAGTTCATGCCATTTTTGTACTAATGAGTCACCGCTTATCAAGGCCCCAAGGCCACTCGAGGATAATGGCCCATCTCGTGTGAGAGTTTAGAATAAAAACAAAAATAATAATAGCAATAATGATAATAAACCCGAGAACATGTATCTACAAAACAGAGAAATCGATGACGAAAAGAAGAACCATATTAACAGAAAAAAGACACTGAAAAGGGAACGACCGCAAGCAAGTACAGACCAATAACTTGCTTACCAACTATGTAGAAAAACTTAATAGCACAACTGAGAGAGCAGATCTAACACTTCCTTAATAATCCTGCGCTACTTACCGAGGAACATAAAGGATACCGGAAAAAGAAAAAGAGGGACACATGACCTGTTATAAATCGAACAAAAGATCCTGCAAGAGGTGAAAAGAAAGATAAAAACATAGCCATGGCATGGATCGATTACAAGAAGGCTTACAACGGCATCCCTCAAGTATGGATAATCGAGTGCTTGACCATGTACACCAATATCAGAATAGATTATCAATTTGATTAAAAAAAAAGAAGAAATGGGAACATGGAGACTGGTACTCACAGCTGCAGGACAATACTTCACTGAGAATACAGAAGGCCATCTTCCAAGGAGATTCTGTATCGCTGCTACTGTTTATCATAGTCATTTTGCTACTCAGCAACATACTCAGGAAATGTAATGCCGGATACAAGTTTACTTACACAGAAGAAAGAATAAACTACCTCATGTATATGGACGACATGAAGCTATTTGCGAAAAGCACAAAGTTACTGGAAATGCTGATAAACACAACCAGAATATTCAACCATGACATTCAAATAGAATTCGGAATGGAAAAGTGTGCACTGCTAGAGATAAAATAGGGAAAACTGAAGACAGCGCTCATCCAAGGGGAGATTAGGACACTAAGCGAACATGATAGCTATAAATATTTGGGAGTTCTGGAAGCAGACACTATCAAATCAAAAATACGCGAGAAGAATAAAAAAAATCATAGAAAGTAAATTGTATAGCAGGAATCTGTTAAAAAGTAATAAACACCTGGGCAGTTTTGCTAGTAAGATATTCTGGAGGATTCATAAGCTGGATCAAAGAAGAACTGAGGCATATTGATCAGAAAACTAGGAAACTAATGACCAGGAACAATGAACTACACCCGAAAGATGATACTGACCGAATCTACGTAAAAAGGAAAGACGGGGGAAGAGGACTGGTGATTATAGAAGACTGTGTGAATGTCACAGAAAGTAATTAGAAAAATACATAACCCAGAACACAGAAATGCAAATCACCGCAGCAAACGACATCGTCAAAATGAACGTTACAGGAAGAGAGAAACGAGAAACAAGACGAGAAAATAAAGTGGGAAGAGAAACATCTACACGGACGATTTATAAGAATGATAAGAGAAGAGACTCACGAAAACATCTGGACATGGTTACGAAAAGGACATCTAAACAGAACCGGAATCACTGCTAACAGCTGCACAAAACAATGCGATTAGAACTAACTATATCAAATCTAAGATAGACAAAACCAATGAAAACAGCAAACGTAGACTCTGTAGACAAAGAGACGAAACGGTAAATTACATAATAAATGAATATAGCAAACTAGCGCCAAGAGAATACAAGAATAGACACGACTGTGTGGGAACGGCAGTACACTAGGAACTATGCAAACAATTGCATTTTAAGCACGCAGACAAATGGTACAAATACAAACCGGAAGCAGTACCGGAAAACAAAAGTGACAAAATATTCTGGGAAATGAAGATACAAACAGATAAAGTCATCTAAGCAAGAAGACCGGATGTCATGATGATCAACAAGAAGGAAAAGTCCTGAAAAGTCATAGATTTTGCCACCGTAGCAGACCACATAGATGAAGGAGAGAAACACTCAGCAAATACATGGAACTTACCAGAAAACTGAACAGGGATATGGAACTGGAAGAAAGTCAATATAGTACAAATAATTGTAGAAGCACTCGAACCAGTCCCCCCAAAAAAAACATGAAAAAGGACTGGGAAAAATTGGAATCGAAGGGAAGACTGAGACCATACAACGAACTACAATCATAAAAAAAGCTGAAATCTTAAGGAAAATTCTCGAATGCGGAAACCAACCCGCATAAACTGCGAACGCTAACTAGACACATGGAAGTTACAATAGAAATAAAGCAAAAACGTAGAAAGAACAACCACCACATGAAACCAAGGAAACTGAAACTGACCCACTTTAGATAATACCACACAAAATAGTCGTGAAGTGTAAAGGAGGATGGAAACATTGAGGAGAGAGAGAGCACTAACCAGACCTCCACTGGAAGAATGCGGAGAGTACTGGGACCTTGGGGCGACCAATTGTCGTTGCCAGTAGGAAATCAACGGTAAGCGGTTGTTTCGATAACGCAAAGTAATTTGCAATCGTTATCGAAAGATGTTGATAATATTGGAAATCTGAAGAGACTTATTATCACTCAGACTCCAGGAACACCTGCCCGAACGTTGACGACGGAAACATGACGCGTCATGTATAAGAGTACATATAATTCAAATATATATTTGAGAGCATGACGTCAGCCATTATGTCTTTGTGAAATGTGTCGTAGTTGGGGTTACTGACATACACGATATCTCCGTCATAAGAAGATGAAAAAATATTTTTTGATTTGATGTCTTTATTCATGTGATCTAATTATTCAGGTATGCGAATGTTTAATCTGACATTTTACCCCCCCCCCCCGTTGCCTTTCAGCGGCCTTATTATTTAATATTGAACGATTCCTGTTATTAGGAGAACTCTTGGAGGAATATTTTGGTTGCAATGGCGGCGAATCTAAAAGAACGAAACATGGATTTTTTTATGAAAATCTTTTTCTGCGTATTTGATCAGGAGAAAATTGCTGTAATTATTTGAAAATAAAGTTGTTTTTTTTTTTTTTTACGAGATTACATTAAAGATGAAGAAAGGTTAAAAAAAATTACAAACAAAAAAACAAATTAACCGGTGAACAAAGAAACAAAAACAGATAGCTAGATATTTATATATATTATAAATTTCTTTTAAGTTCACACAAACGTTTATGTAGTAGCTCAATAGCATGCAATCGACTAGAGCCCATGATCATCTATATAATAAAGTAAAGTCGATTTACCCCGTGTCGCTTTGGCTACTATAGGTTTAGAACCAAAAACGTGATATGCTAATCTGTTCCGTCAGATCGACACAATTTGTGAATACAAAACAACGGACACACCACTTAGGACACTTCCTCATACGTGTTTCGAGGAAAATATGCGTTTATTTCGTCTTGTTCTATAATTTCTTACATTCTATCCGGGTTAGCTGTTTCTCTCAGCTAAGTATTTCTACAAAGAATGTGGCAGACATTTTCCCTCTCATGCTAATATCTACTCTCACGTCTCTCTCATTGAACGGGGAATTTTCTAAATAGAGAGAATTTTGATTAAATCACCGAAATAATTTCATTTTTTCCTTCTTACTATTAACATACTACATTATATTTTAATCTAAATAGCGAACGCTCCCTCGAATACACGTTTATTCTTTCAGGCGGTCTGACTGTATTCAAGGAATAAAGGAATATCGGATTGGATGTTAGATACACGGACCATTCGTAGTCAACACAGCCATTCTTCGACTATTCACGTCTTCTTATTTAATTTCCCGATAACATTCTTCTTATCATATTCTTCATGAAACCAAGAACATTAACTATTTATTCAGATTTAAACGCTAAATTCTGTCAGCCGTTCTGCCTGCCTATTCCGTATACAATTTTACACATTCCAGAATAGAGCGGTAGATACGAATAAACGGACAGCTTGTCGCATATTCTTCGAATAAGTCAATTATTGCGAGTTTATACCGTTTCAAAACACACACAACATTTTGCTCCTATTTCGACAATTCGTAAGATCGTAAGAAAAAAATTATATACTAGAATTCATCTACTAAATATGCAAGGCATCGTGGTCCGGAGGTAAAGCTTCAGACTACGTACAATTTAATCGAGGGTTCGATCCTTGTCTAAATTAGCCAGAAAATGGATTACTTTTATGTACGTAAAGATTAATAAATAAACCTGATGGCATAAAATTGATGGCATATACACACGCGTACACACACATACACAGACACACAAACACACACACATATACACACGCGTACACACAGACACACAAACACACACACCACACACACAGACACACACATATACACACGCGTACACATAGACACACAAACACAGCCACACACATATACACACGCGTACACACAGACACACACACACATATACCCACATATACAATTGATGGCGTATACACCAGAATGCTAACAGCTGCCCTTAATATCTCCTGGAGACAGTACCCCACGAGAGAGCAACTCTATTGGCACCTCCCTCAGATTTACTAGAGTCCGTCAGTCCAACTAAAAACACAGAGTTGAACTGCTTTGCTTTGTAAAGAAACAAATAAAAATTATTTTTCTTTATTTTTTAAAATAATTATTCTTTAAAGAAAACCACAACAGACCACGTCGTTACAGACTTAATTCCTTTTATTCAACTGTTCCGCATGAAATGACCCTTCGCTTCACAGCGATACAAAGTTGCGGATCCAACCCGGTTGATCGCTCACTGATCTAAACAAACACAACGTGGAAGTGAATGATCGCTGGACCAGGCGTATCGACATCTGCGACCTTCATCAGGGTGGCAACTTTTCCCGAGCAGTACCGGGTGACTCACCGAACTTACGAACGGTCGAACTGGTGACGTCACGAAAGGTGGAAGAGTGGGGTACACCACCACGACTAGATTATGATGATGATGATGTTACTCGACTGGAAGGAACAATCAGCACTATAGTATAATTAAATCAGAACAGTTTATCAATAAGACATTGTTAATCTCCGAAGCAAGATCGTCGAGTATTGATTTACTCCTCTCCAGGAGTTAGGCACAAGGCCAGTTTTTTATTTTTTATTTTACTCCCACAGTAAGATGTGACCCAAGGTCGGGTCGAGAAAAGTGGGGTTTAAAAATTGCCTGGGCAGCCCCGTTGGCATTCCCCGGTAGGGGCGCCTCAGGCAGTAAGCAATAAACTTACTCCTCCCCAAAGAGGGGAGGCGAAGCCTGGGATGGTGGACCTCCTAGAACTGGACAGGACAGACCCATAGACCGGCGTAAATCAAGGCCCGAAGGCCAAGACAATACCAGTCTATGGGGTGAAGTATCCATCGGAACAGATACTACACTTTGATCTTAGCAAAAAGGCCAATCGTCGAGTGACGCGGTGTTCACTATGTATAGGTTTGTATTAGTAAGTTCACATAGAAAAAGATAGTATAGACTATTCTATTACAACGATTTCCTTCTTTAGTCTTTCTATTGAAGGATGACAGACCGAAGTAATCGAGCTACTTACGCCTCACACACACACACGCACACACACACACACACACCCATACACCCCCCCACACACGTGGCTTGTTTTGAAAGTGTATTCCGCAGAATATGACCCATTTTTCCACCAGGTAAATGATGACCGTTCATAAAAATTTATGACAGGGTCACAAGTTTTATATTAGAGTTTTCTTTGTCCTAAACTAGTTTGCTCTACCAAGGCTTGGGAGTCTAGTTTACCCCACGATTTCACCTAGAGCTGGGGGAGGACTAATGGGGTTATATCCTTCCCTAGTAAAACATGATACCACACACGAAACACCACTGAGCTACAGTTCACACACACACACACACACACACACACACACACACACACACACACACACACACACACACACACACACAGACACACACATATACACACGCGTACACACAGACACACAAACCACACACACAGACCCACACATATACACACGCGTACACATTCCCACACAGACACATAAACACACACAAACCACACACACAGACACACACATATACACACGCGTACACACACACACACACACACACACACAGACACACAAACACACACACCACACACACAGACACACACATATACACACGCGTACACACACACACATACACACAAACACGCACAAACCACACACACAGACACACACATATACACACGCGTATACACAGACACAGACACACACACAGACACACAAACACAAACGCACACACACCACACACACAGACACACACATATACACACGCGTACACACACACTCATCGGAAATTGATTTCTCTCTTTTCTATTCATCCTGTTCCTCATTTCCTTTTTTCCTTTCTTTCTTTTCTTTTTCTTCCTCCTGTCAATCATCTTTCCTTATCCCTTTGTGATGATATCTCGGCTGTGAACACATTTCCCTTTTTCTCTGAGATGTAACAGCAGAGGTCACATTTCGTTTTCGTTTTTTATCCCACCAGCATTCCTCTGTCGCCAACCATCCGTCTTCATTAGCCGGCATTCTTCGAACTCAGCCCACACATAAAAGACCAGTTAGTGCCTTCCGTATCTTCTTATTTCGCAGAATTCCTGACCGTGCGTTCGAGCTCCGAAACGAAGATATAATGACAACGCGTGCGCGCGCGAGAGAGACGGTGACTATCTCTGGTGCCGAGTACTTACTGCTACAACTGCTACCGCGACACCAATGCGTTGAGGTGCGCTAGATCCAAATTTGCAGTCGGCTGAAACTATATAAACTTTAATCATATACGACCTGTATTGATTTACTCCTCTCCAGGAGTTAGGCACAAGGCCAGTTTTTATCTTACTCCCACAAGTAAGATGTGACCCAAGGTCGGGTCGGGAAAGTGGGGTTTAAAAATTGCCTGGGCAGCCCCGTCGGCATTCCCCGGTAGGGGTGCCTCAGACAGTAAGCAATAAACTTACTCCTCCCCAAAGAAGGGAGGCGAAGCCTGGGAGGGTGGACCTCCTAGAACTGCACAGGACAGACCCATAGACCGGCGTAAATCAAGCCCCGAAGGCCAAGACAATACCAGTCTACGGGGTGCAGTATCCATCGGAACAGATACTACACTTTGATCTTAGCCAAAAGGCCAAGAACATCATATACGACCTGTAGGTTTTTATGACAACCCATTTTCGTATCAAATAACTAACAAAAATATGCGACTGGAACGAGCTCATTTTTGCGAGCCTAGGAGGATAGTATGGTGAACGAACATATACTACACTGCCCTCCAAATGAGGAGGTAATGATTGGGAGGATGGTATCATGACGAACGAACACTACCACCCCCCAACAAAAAAGGAGGAGTTAATGCCTGATGATATCATGACAACAGAACAGATAAAAAACTAACACCCTAAAAATAAGAAGGTAATCCTGGGAGTATGGTATCATGAGGTATGAATACTAGACTGCTCCCTCTAGAGAGGAGGTAATGTCTTGAAGGAATGGATCATGACGAATTAAAAAATACTACACTATCCTCAACGGAGGAAAGAACCCTGGGAGGATCCCCACCAAATGGAAGTGGTAATGTCTGATAGTATTTCTAAAAGTTTTGTTTCTTTTCCCTTTTACAAAATCTTACATCCTAATGCTTTCATCTCCACTTTGCAGGTCATAATGCAGATGATATTGCAGAGACTGTTATAATGAATGGTAAGTTAATATTTCACCCACAATTGTTTTGAAACACAATCTCATTATTTCCATAACATTGAAAAAAAATTCCATTATGACATATGAAAGAGAAAGAGAGAACAAAAATTCTATTGAAATAAAAAGAGAGAAAAAAAAATCGGACATATATTACAATACACCACAAAAAGGAGGTAATGCCTGGTAAGATGGTGCTATGACAACTAAACAGATACTACACTACAGTATAAATAGGAGATAATGCCCGCAAGTATGGTATCATGGCAACAGAACAGATACTACACTACACCCTCTCCCCTCCCCCACAAAAAAGGGAGAAGATGGTCTCAGGACAACAGAACAGATACAACATTATCTCATCCCACAGAAGAGGATGTAATACGTAAGAGAATTACCACCACCCCTTTAAAAAGGAGGAGGTAATTACTGGGAGGAGGGTCTTATATAAACAGAACCGATACTACACTCCCCACCTCATTAAAATATAACACAATAATAGATTAAATCAGGTTTCTTTAATCCATTTAAAAATGCCTAGTCATAAAAAAAAAACATTATTTTTTATGGTTCCGTTGCCTTTTAGCTAAGATCAGAGTGTAGTATCGGCTCTCAACATTCCGGCTACATCAGACGTTTTACGATCAACGAAACTATTGCGCATATATAAGAAAATATGACAATGCAACTTACAAATGTATATTACATAAAATCAATTTATTAGAAACTATTTAAAAACTAAATATGCAAATTAGGAATTTTTGTGTGTGTTTGCAGATTACTATATATACGGTATTTAAAAAAATATTATTTTGTATCAGAGAATTAAATAAGCATGATTCGTTTTATGTTAGAACAAATCGAAAAAAAACTTTCGTATTTATTCATCTAAATTTCCTTTTTAATAGGAGTTAGGGTTAGTTAAATTTAATTCATACAATATGGTTTTGTCATTAAACTATTCATTGAACCCAAGTTGTTATAAAACTACAACTGATGTTTGTTGAGAAAATATTCTTTTAATCTTTATTTATAAAATGATTGAATGTAAATGGTTTTAAAACTTTTAATTAATTTTAATACACGAGGATTTGCTAGGAATGTAAAAGCCAGTTTGAATAACTTTTTTCGTGATCGTGTAAATACATTCGACTTCCTGAAGATTCCCCCCCCCCGGGGATGAAACGCGGGAGCCTCTGTGTAGCTTGATTGCCATAAATATATTTTCATAGCTTACTACCTTGCTCTACTTACGTATCGAGCACTGTTGAAGTAAATACTGAAAATTGATACATAAAAAATTATATCAGCTTATAAAATTTTTATGTGGATACATGAAATACTAATATATATATATATATACAGGGTGGGCCAAAATAAGGGTCCTATCTTTAAATTTGAATAACTTGAATTTGAATAACTTCCACAAAATAAAAGTTAAACTCACCAAACTTTATGTGTGTGTAGACTGACCCTTCCGAGATTTTTTGAAATAAACAAAACAAATTTTAGCCGAAAAACACTTCTTAAAACTTACAAAAACTAAAGTATTGTTTTTTACACTGTTTTGAGTTTTTTAAGCAAAAATAATGTTTTCTAAATGAGGGTACGTTCCTTAGGGCTAAAAAAGTTATGAATTTTTAAAAATAGGACCCTTATTTTTGCCCACCCTGTATATATATATATATATATATATATATATATATATATATATATTACTTTCGACTTTTCGATCTCTGCGGAAGTATGTGTTTTTTTATTTAAAAAGAAACAATAAAAAACACAGCCAAAACATGAAATTAATTCGTATTGAGAACGCATGGTTTCAACGGTATTACTGTGTGCAATATTAGGGAATGTTTAATAATGGCCACTACTGGGTGGACGTCCGTACTTGTTGGAGAATAAAAAAAGTACGGACGTCCACCCAGTAGTGGCCATTATTTTATTTCATTTTATTTTTCCTCCCAATATGTCTACCCTACATGTATTTGTACTTGCATGACATTTTTTCTCTATTTTATCATCCTGATGAAGTCTTATAAATAAAGACGAAACGTTGATGTACACATAAAAAACATCCATTCTTTGGTTTTCCTTTTTCATTTTCCCATATATATATATATATATATATATATATATATATATATATATATATATATATATATATATATATATATATAAAGGTATTTGATCGGCTCTTTTCATACCGACCGTGGTAACCTTTGGCACAGACAGATTTGATACATACAGAATATCAAACTGGACCTTTTTTGAATCCACGGGAATAGATTGCGCTCATTCCGTAGGGCAATGTAACTGACCTTTTCAGGTGCATCTTCGAAGTGAATCTTTTATTAAATGTCCATACTTCAGGCGATAACAACAACAATAAAAATAAATTAATACTTTTACCCAGTCATGGCTCACGGAACGAGAACAATCGACTTCGATTGATTAAATAAATAGTTCAGTTCAAAATTCCGTACAGGTTTCCGAGTTCGACATAAAGATTCCCGAGTTTCAAAAGACGCAGCTGAAGAATAATATAACCACCCAGATGAGAATAGTAGTCCGAATATTCTAAAATAATACCAATTTTTGTTAACAAATAAAATAATACCAATTTTTTTTGACCAATAAAATAATACCAATTTTTTTTGACCAATAAAATAATACCAATTTTTTTTGACCAATAAAATAATACCAATTTTTTTTGACCAATAAAATAATACCAATTATCGTCCGCATCCGAAACATAATTAATAGAATTGCAATAAAATAATTTTTTTTTTTATTTTCAGATCGATAATTTTCACATTTTCGTTGACCAATAAAAGAGAAATTAGAAAACATGCCAAAAATGACAATCTCCAACTAAAATTCTTTTAACGAGAACAATTCTAAGTTGATTTTCTTTTTTATTCTAGAAAATTTTATTTAAAAAAATACATAATTTAACATTCGACAAAATTTGATTTAAATTTAAAACTATATTAAAATCTTTTGCAACCACTAAATTAAAAAAAAGAAAAAAAGAAAAGAAAGCCGATATTCGGAACATCAGGCAGTTTCATCGGATGTCCTGCTGGCTTTACAGACCGAGAAGAGGCTCAAGGCGATGGGGGGCTGCTTGAGGAAGTCCCGCATGGCGGGGTGAATCGATTCGCTCGTCTACACCGCGCTCGGTTGGAATACACATCTGTCGAGAAGACCGATATAGTTTGACGCTGATACATGACCAGAGTTTGTCATCAATTCCGTTATCTTTTCGTTCGTTCAGGGGCTGTGTGGATAAAGGTCAGTTTTATGCCATCTTTCAATGTTGGAAGCTCACATTACATAAGAATTTTATTGTTGTTTATTTTTTTTGGTGATGGTGGTGGGGGTGGGGGTGGGGGAGGCAAAAATGTCAACAAAAGTCGCATCCGATATCAGCGATTTGCAATTTGAAAATGGAAATACTGTCGAAGCCAACTGGTTCGAACGTCAACGAGATCGATGGGACATGAATAGTTTTTCGGTGTGAATTTTCATCATTGAATCCGTTGACCAAAAAGTCCGCCCTACCACACACAAAAAGCCATTCGTATGAATTAGTACGTTACAATGTCTTTTTTAGCGGCCTCATTCTGTTGTTGGTATATCCGATTCCTTTTTAGAATGAGGTACTCACAGATGAGACCACGCGAAGGTTGACAATATACTTAGTGTAAGTGCTACACTTGTTGGATAATGGCCCTGTGGGGCCTGACGCATCTTGAAGTGGACGTATGTGGGGAGATCGTTTTGTTTGGCTTGCGCGATTTGGTGCGGGTGGACCCGTACAGTCGAGTGCAAAATAAACTGGTTCTCACAGTCAGAGCTCACAGACGTTGACGAGACCCCAGATCAAGAATCAAGGTGCACCTGCGCATGGAGGTTCTGTGTGGGAAACGGAGTTTTGCCAGTCTGGGTTTTGGAAGCAAGCCGAACAGACGATTTCTCTATGTAGTCTTCAACATGATTAGGGGAATTAAATCCTCTAAGAGAATACAGGCATGAGATTTCTTCTTCCCCCTCCTCGAATGGCTAAGGACTTAAGCTAGGAAGTAACTACGATAGAGTAATGATTTGGTCTCTATTTCGACGTTACTGAAGCATCTCCATGGCCGACAGAAATTTGACGCCTGAATAAAACAGAATCAAAAGTTTAAAAGATTGTTTGTCTCGTGAATTGTGGTATGAAGGTTTTGTTGCAGACACAACAGACGACATCGAGATACCCCTCCCCTCCACGCGAGGAAGAAGAAAAGATACGAGAAACTAGACGACGTCGAGACGACACCCCTCCACGCGACGAGGAAAGAGAGAAGGTACGAGAAATTAAAAGGTATGCAACATATACATTTCTGGTGTTAAAAATGACCAGTTGTTTAAGCGAAAACTGCCACGGCCCATTCCGAGACGGCTATGCAACACACTTCCATTTACCGATTGGTGTATACACCGTTATATACCCGCGTCGTCGTCGTCGTTGTGAACCCAGGTTCTTTTCGTTTGCTGATAAACCTACGCCGCTGTTTATAACAAAAGGTTAATTTAAAAAGAGACAGTCACAGAAAAACACCTAGGAGACAGGTTACCTGTATACACGTGTGTGTGTGTGTGTGAGAGAGAGAGAGTGAGAGAGAGAGGGAAATACAGACAGATAGATAGACGGATAGTCTGTCTTGATACATCCAGCCACACTGTGCGTGCTTCAACCCATTGGAGACACCACATAGGCACGTCTTTTCTGCTTGAAGTCTCGCCAACCAAAGATACAGAAAGTCCCCGGCTGGAAGTCATGTGGTTTCATCGACTTCCGCTAGAATCACCTTTGACCTTTAAACACGGCCCTCCTTATGTATCATACGTAGTGTTATGGATACGATAGGATTTGAGAATGGCACGCCTAGTTTTATTTCTCATTCTTCTCACGAAGGCCGGGTGTGTCAGTTTAACGTGAGAAATTCAGCAGTCCTCAAAAGAGGACACTTGTTCGAAGTAACAGCGCAGTGAATGTTGTATTTGATTAGACAAAATCTCCAATTTATAGTTTCTTTCAGCCAATCAGAGAATAACAGACATGCGTACGACATAATCCTGCCGAACACCTTGATAGTCGAAGGACCGCGACAGACGCAACGAGAGACTTTCACGGACTACTAAAAACAGACGCCCGCATACATATACACACTCTACACCGAACACTCTCGCACTCAAGTTAGCACACACTCTTTTACTAACATAAAACGCACGTATCTTAATATCTTCGTACCTACTCATTTACACATATGTAAACGCACACGGCGACAACCGAAAGAAACACGTGTACATAATTACTCTTTATAAACAAACTTTTCTCCAGAACGTTCCTGAACTTTTTGAACTCTCATTCTTATACGGGCACCATTTTCTATTATATTGAGTTGTCAATAAAAAGTCATTATTTTGTAGAGATAGGCTTGCGATTCTTTCCTTTCATAAGTTCCTATTCTCTTCACACTCTCGATTTTACCGTGATCAGAATGGTCGGCTTTCCCCGTTGGGGCCGCCTGAGGCTACAGGCAATAAACAAATCCCCAGAACGAGGAGGCGTTTACTCGATCCCCACTTGCAGCAATTTTAGTCATTAAGTCAGTTTAACGTTAGGGTGGGGTCTTTTTAAAAATCTCATCTCCCCCGATAGGGCACTGTAGAAAGGTACAAATGTAGCCGAAGACGGAGCGGTCGCCATTCCCCGGTAAGGGGCTCCTTAGTCGATTGACGATACGCCCTCACCAGAATGAGGAGGTAATGCATGGAATGGTGCCTCTTAAGATCGAACAAAACCATACTCCATTGATGTAAGCCTGACGAGATGCGCTAGGACATCTACTTATAAGTCCGCGCCGGTATGAACGTCCCCTATAGATTTCTCGGTCTTTTGGCTAGGAGAAAAGCGTAGCATATCTAAATGAATAAAAAAGCGTAGCATATCTAAATGAGTAAAAAAGCGTAGCATATCTAAATGAATAAAAAAGCGTAGCATATCTAAATGAATAAAAAAGCGTAGCATATCCAAATGAATAAAAAAGCGTAGCATATCTAAATGAATAAAAAAGCGTAGCATATCTAAATGAATAAAAAAGCGTAGCATATCCAAATGAATAAAAAAGCGTAGCATATCTAAATGAATAAAAAAGCGTAGCATATCTAAATGAATAAAAAAGCGTAGCATATCTAAATGAGTAAAAAAGCGTAGCATATCTAAATGAATAAAAAAGCGTAGCATATCTAAATAAATAAAAAAGCGTAGCATATCTAAATGAGTAAAAAAGCGTAGCATATCTAAATGAATAAAAAAGCGTAGCATATCTAAATAAATAAGAAAGCGTAGCATATCTAAATGAGTAAAAAAGCGTAGCATATCTAAATGAATAAAAAAGCGTAGCATATCCAAATGAATAAAAAAGCGTAGCATATCTAAATGAATAAAAAAGCGTAGCATATCTAAATAAATAAAAAAGCGTAGCATATCCAAATGAATAAAAAAGCGTAGCATATCTAAATGAATAAAAAAGCGTAGCATATCTAAATGAATAAAAAAGCGTAGCATATCTAAATAAATAAAAAAGCGTAGCATATCCAAATGAATAAAAAAGCGTAGCATATCCAAATGAATAAAAAAGCGTAGCATATCTAAATGAATAAAAAAGCGTAGCATATCTAAATGAATAAAAAAGCGTAGCATATCCAAATGAATAAAAAAGCGTAGCATATCTAAATGAATAAAAAAGCGTAGCATATCTAAATGAATAAAAAAGCGTAGCATATCTAAATGAGTAAAAAAGCGTAGGATATCTAAATGAATAAAAAAGCGTAGCATATCTAAATAAATAAAAAAGCGTAGCATATCTAAATGAGTAAAAAAGCGTAGCATATCTAAATGAATAAAAAAGCGTAGCATATCTAAATAAATAAGAAAGCGTAGCATATCTAAATGAGTAAAAAAGCGTAGCATATCTAAATGAATAAAAAAGCGTAGCATATCCAAATGAATAAAAAAGCGTAGCATATCTAAATGAATAAAAAAGCGTAGCATATCTAAATGAATAAAAAAGCGTAGCATATCTAAATAAATAAAAAAGCGTAGCATATCCAAATGAATAAAAAAGCGTAGCATATCTAAATGAATAAAAAAGCGTAGCATATCTAAATGAATAAAAAAGCGTAGCATATCTAAATAAATAAAAAAGCGTAGCATATCCAAATGAATAAAAAAGCGTAGCATATCTAAATGAATAAAAAAGCGTAGCATATCTAAATGAATAAAAAAGCGTAGCATATCTAAATGAATAAAAAAGCGTAGCATATCTAAATAAATAAAAAAGCGTAGCATATCCAAATGAATAAAAAAGCGTAGCATATCTAAATGAATAAAAAAGCGTAGCATATCTAAATAAATAAAAAAGCGTAGCATATCTAAATGAATAAAAAAGCGTAGCATATCTAAATGAATAAAAAAGCGTAGCATATCTAAATAAATAAAAAAGCGTAGCATATCTAAATGAATAAAAAAGCGTAGCATATCTAAATGAATAAAAAAGCGTAGCATATCTAAATGAATAAAAAAGCGTAGCATATCCAAATGAATAAAAAAGCGTAGCATATCTAAATGAATAAAAAAGCGTAGCATATCTAAATGAATAAAAAAGCGTAGCATATCCAAATGAATAAAAAAGCGTAGCATATCTAAATGAATAAAAAAGCGTAGCATATCTAAATGAATAAAAAAGCGTAGCATATCAAAATGAATAAAAAAGCGTAGCATATCTAAATGAATAAAAAAGCGTAGCATATCTAAATGAATAAAAAAGCGTAGCATATCTAAATAAATAAAAAAACAAACATTTTCAACACTTTGGGAATATTAGCGGATCTTTTAACCTGAAATGTAAAACTTACATAATTATGTGGCTAAGACTTACATCAAATCCGTTGCCAAGGTTGCTGGAAAAATGGTTGGATAATTCTATCGCTTCAGAAGGTATCTTACACCTGACGCAATCCTCTACTTGTATAAAAGTCAAATACGTCTTAAGATGGGGAGGTACTGTTGCCACATCCGGGGAGGTGCTGCTCAGAGCATCCCCTTTGCTTTGACAAGCTTCTGGGACTGACCTTCATTCTTGACTTGAAATTGAAGACTTACATCAAATCCATTGCTAAGGTCGCTGGACAAATAGTTGGATCAAAAAGTATCTCACCTCAGACGCAATACTCTACCTGTATAAGAGCCAGATACGTCCTCAGATGGAGTACCGTTTCCACATGTGGGGAGGTGCTGCTACGGGCACCTTTTCCTGCCTTGACAGAGTACAAAACCGACTTCAAAATCTAGTCGGTGATGTCTTCTTCTTCTCCCTACTACCTCTTTCTCACAGAAGAGACGTTGCTAGTCTTTCTCTACTCTATCGTTCCGATGGATACTGAACCCGATAGACTGGTATTGTTTTGGCCTTCAGGGCTTGATTTACCCCTGTCTATGGGTCTGTCCTTTGCAGTTCTAGGAGGTCCACCCTCCCAGGCTTCGCCTCCCCTCTTTGGGGAGGAGTAAGTTTATTGCTTACTGCCTGAGGCGCCCCTACCGGGGAATGTCGACGGGGCTGCCCAGGCAATTTTTAATGGCCAGAGTGCTCACCCCTTCGGGCGCTGACTTTTCAATCCCATTTTCCCTTTCTCCCTCTCTGTGCCTAAAGCTAAACAAAACATCCATGAACAAAGTTTCTTTCCTAGAACTAACCGGCTGTGGAACTCAAAACCGCTGCGCTGCTTCCCAGCTGACTACAACATTGTCGTTTCCACGTCCAAAGTAAACAAATTATTGTTAAGCCGTCCTCCTAAATAATCAAACTCTGCCAAACGTCCACCACCACTAACTACTGTAAACATATTTCGGTACTTTGTTAGATTAGGACCCGCGCTAACTTTGACCCTAACCCTCACCCTAACCCTAATAACCATTACCGATCATCACGGTATTGTTTCGCCGTCCACGTTGTATACAGTAACCTTTATCATCGAATGGCCTTGATAAGTGGTAACTCTTTAGTAAAAAAATACCCTAGAGTAAATGCGGTATTGTGGCGACTGCACTGATCCTAGCTAAGATTAAGATAGAACAATATACTAGACAAAGGATGACCAACGATCCTCTAATCCTCACACTTTTGATGGCCTTGTGCCTAATTTGTTATAAAATTTAAACTCTAAGTTTTATATTTTTGTGGAAAATAAATAATACAAAGTGTAGTATCTGTTCTGATACTACGTTTTGTATTTTCTGCCGCGGTCAGGCGATGAGAAATCCTTCTAGACGGAGGCAATTTTGATTTTTTAGGGAGCTGGATTTTCACTTCATTACAAACCGATCTTGTGTCTAACTCTGCCCTCGTGGGGAGGCAAGTAAATATGGGGGGGGGTATAGCGTAATTAAAACTGGCGAAGGTGCTTGTGCATATCACCCCTGACATGTTAGACCGCTCTTAAAAATAAAATAGCTAAAGAAATGTATAAACTTTGTTATGTACTTACGTGGTAGATGGAAAAAAGACTGTACACAAAAAATTATGCAAATTCATCCAGCATTTATTTAATTATAAATAAAAAACGATTTTATCACTCGGTAGATATTTCCACCATTTTGTATCTTAGATTTTCCAGTTATCTCCCTTGTTTAAAAAAATGTCAAAATGTACGTAAAATCATTTTTTTCTTCTTTTTTTTTATAATTTAATAACTACTGGATGAATTTGCGTCATTTTTTCTGCACAATCTTATTTTCAGTTTACACGTAAGTACACAATAAAGTTTATACATTCTTTAAATATTTCAATGTCAGGGTTGATATGCACAAGCACCCTTGCGAAATACAGGTCGAACTTTTTTGTTGTTGTTATCGTTGATTTGAATTACGACGCCGTAAAGTTTTCATCGCAAAAAAAAAAAGAAACAGACTGTATCACGACGCTTCGCTTCTCACTCCTGGCACCTCCGCTTCTTGAAAACAGTAAGTTCTGCTGCTATTGCGATGTGGTCTGCTACGACCAAATAGCAAAAAAAATAAATAAATAAAGGACCTACTTGTACTTCTCTTAATAGAAATATTTAAGTTTGCGATGGAGGAAGATCTTAACGCGTAGTAGCAGTTAAGGCTTTTCTAATTGGAACGAACTCTTCGAGCCGTGGAAAACTTCCCGAAGAACTGAATTTGAAACGTTTTTTATTAAAAAAAAAAAAAAAGCAAAAAAAAAACAAAAGCAAAAAAACAAAAACAAAAAAAGCAAAAAAAAAAGCAAAGAAAAAAGCAAAGAAAACCAAAAAAAACAAAAACAAAAACAAACAAATAAAGGACAAAAAGTAAAAAAAAAATTCAAAAAAAAAGCAAAAAAAAATATAAAATTTTTTTAAAAAAAATTACAAAAAATACAAACACAGATATTCTTAAGATACGTCCATTCAATCTACGCGTTTAGCGTTGAAAATCGTATTTCAAAGTTAATCCTGACAGACCGACCGACGCACAGCGTGTCTTATGATATATGTTACTTCAAACTTACGTGTGACAGACCGACGAAAGTGATTTAAAAAAAAAAAATGTAAGGTGTGACAGACCGACGGAAGATTAAAAAAAGGAAAACGGAACAAAAACTGAAATTATGCGTTTATTCAATCTGCGCCGTCAGCGATGAAAATGCTATTTAAAACTTAAACGTGACATATCAACGGACGACGAGTGAACGGACAAAGCATTTTATCAAGATCTGTGGACGCGTATAAAATGCTATTTAAAAGTTAAACGCGACAGAACGATGAAAATAGAGGACCAACAGACATAACCTATTATAAACTTGCTTGGACGTATGTAAAAAATAAAAAATAAAATAAAAGAATAAAATAAAATAATAATAATAATAATAATAAAAAAACCCTACAAGTTCTTATTCATTTGTTTCCCCACGAAGGCAGAGTTAGACACAAGGTCGTTTTTTTATGTAGGAAAAATTTAGCTCCCCCTAAAAGAAACATTCTGGATTGAGTGGTCCAACAATATAGAGACCTGTGATTGCTATTTTTATTTGGGCGCTCTCCTTAAACACTACCCTTGTGGCAAACGTGGTTACTCTTAAAGTATCATTTTTGTCAATTTCTGAGAAGTGTAGTATCTGTTCCGATGGATACTGCACGCCTGCCCTGTGCAGTTCTAGGAGGTCCACCCTCCCAGACTTTGCCTCCCCTCTTTGGGGAGGAGTAAGTTTATTGCTTACTGTCTGAGGCGCCCCTACCGGGGAATGCCGACGGGGCTACCCAGGCAATTTTTAAATAGCCAGAATGCTCACCTCTCGAGCGCTGGCTTTTCAAACCCCACTTTCTCGACCCGATCTTGGGTCACATCTTACTTGTGGGAGTAAGATAAAACTGGCCTTGTGCCTAACTCCGGGAGGAGTAAATAAATATACACATGCACGCATTCTTAGCCTTTTGGCTAAGATCAAAGTGTAGTATCTGTTCCGATGGATACTGCACCCCATAGACTGGTATTGTCTTGGCCTTCGGGGCTTGATTCCGCCGGTCTATGGGTCTGTCCTGTGCAGTTCTAGGAGGTCCACCCTCCCAGGCTTCGCCTCCCCTCTTTGGAGAGGAGTAAGTTTATTGCTTACTGCCTGAGGCGCCCCTACCGGGGAATGCTGACGGGGCTGCCCAGGCAATTTTTAAACCCCACTTTCCCGACCCGACCTTGGGTCACATCTTACTTGTGGGAGTAAGATAAAAACTGGCCTTGTGCCTAACTCCTGGAGAAGAGTAAATCAATACACATGCACGCATTCGCCGATCTGAAAACAGAACAACGACGTTTTTAGTGGATTAGCAACGAGTTAATCTCAAAATAATTTGATGACGTAACGTAAAAGTAGCGCGAAAAGTTACGTTTAATGTTTAAGTGAACTCGAAAACAACTGCATGACAGACCAACGAAAATTCTATTTACAACTTAAACGTGACAGACTAACGAAAATGCTATTTCAAACTTAAACGTGACAGACTAACGAAAATTCTATTTACAACTTTAACGTGACAGATAAACGAAAATGCTATTTCAAACTTAAACGTGACAGACTAACGAAAATTCTATTTACAACTTAAACGTGACAGACTAACGAAAATTCTATTTCAAACTTATATGTGACAGACTAATGAAAATTCTATTTCAAACTTATATGTGAAAGACTAACGAAAAATCTATTTCAAACTTATATGTGACAGACTAACGAAAATTCTATTTCAAACTTATATGTGACAGACTAACGAAAATGCTATTTCGAACTTAAACGTGACAGACCAACGCAAATGCTATTTACAATTTAAGCGTGACAGAACAGCGAAAATACCTTTTCAAATATAAGTCTGACAGACCAACAGAAATGCTATTTCAAACTTATTCTATTATTGCAAACAGCTGATAACCTAGGCCATGCATATTGATGGTTAAGTTTGGAACCCGCGCACGCATATATGCAAAAACAAGCAAACACAAACAGACACACTAAATGATCCCCTGGTCGGCGAGTTGGTCTCACAATTTATTGATATTGAGTTTGATCCGACCTAAGGATTCCATTAATAGTGATCTTGTGCCAGACTTAGCGGCTACACTTTGTATAACATTGTTAGCCTTTTCGGGTATCGCTGCGCACGCGCGCACGCGCGCACACACACGCATATATATATATATATATACAGAGAGAGAGAGAGAGAGAGAGAGAGAGAGAGAGAGAGAGAGAGAGAGAGAGAGAGAGAGAGAGAGATCAGTTAACGACAGATCAATGGACATATTAAAATTAAAATTAAATAAAATTAATATTAAAATTAAAACAAAACCCTGTAAAATCTATATAAAGTAATCATTTCATATTATGATTCTACTAGATGGAACAAATTACGTAACGATCTTAGAACACCCCCCCCACACACACAGACAAACAAACACACAATACACACACACACACAAAACAATTCAAAAACATAAAACAACAGCAAAAACAAAAAAGTAATTCATTAACACAAAAACGATAATAAAAATAACAAAAAAACTACAAAACAGAAACAAACATAAAAGAATATCAATAAAAAACCCAAAACGTAAAAACAACGAAAGCCACCGGAAAACATTTTAAAATTTTGCAAAAAACGAAAAACAAATCACAAAACAAAAATAACGACAATAAACAACAAAAAACAAAAATAACGACAATAAACAACAAAAAACAAAAAATAACGACAATAAACAACAAAAAACAAAAATAACGACAATAAACAACAAAAAACAAAAAATAACGACAATAAACAAGAACAAAAAAAAATAACGACAATAAACAACAAAAAACAAAAATAACGACAATAAACAACAAAAAACAAAAATAACGACAATAAACAACAAAAAACAAAAATAACGACAATAAACAACAAAAAACAAAAATAACGACAATAAACAACAAAAAACAAAAAATAACGACAATAAACAACAAAAAACAAAAATAACGACAATAAACAACAAAAAACAAAAAATAACGACAATAAACAACAACAAAAAAAAATAACGACAATAAACAACAAAAAACAAAAATAACGACAATAAACAACAAAAAACAAAAAATAACGACAATAAACAAGAACAAAAAAAAATAACGACAATAAACAACAAAAAACAAAAATAACGACAATAAACAACAAAAAACAAAAATAACGACAATAAACAACAAAAAACAAAAATAACGACAATAAACAACAAAAAACAAAAATAACGACAATAAACAAGAACAAAAAAAAATAACGACAATAAACAAAAAAAAACAACAAAAAACAACGAAAAACAACAATATAGAAAAATTACAACAAAATCCCAAAACATAAAAAAACAACGAAAATCACGACAAAACACAAAACATAGCAAAAAACAAACCAAAAATCACAAAAAAGGACACAGAAACAAAACAAAAAAATAACAATAAAAAGCAACGATAAAAAACAATAACACAAACAACAACAATAAATAACAAAAACAACTATAAACAAATAATCTCAATGGCAAAATGTTTCTTGTATTATCGAGAGCAAATAAGAATACCTATACGCTTAACAAACACCAACAACATACAAACATATCATTCTAAATAACATAGGTAGGTACTAGCGTAGGTAGTCAGTAGCATATATTATTGTACTGTTGATTCGTCTAAATATATCGCCCAGGACTCAAACAACGTAGATTTTTTAAAATACTGTATAATAATATGTATTTATGTTCGCTTTTCAAAGTTTTGCTGAGAGAGTCAAGTCGCTTCTAATGTTTTCGGCGCGGGTTCGAATCCAATGAGGAGCAAAGAATAAAGCAGCATTTGGCAGTTATACAATTGTATTAGCTTTTAGGAATGAATAAAGTGACGTAGATCGGTACGGAGGTAGGGAGCTAATTAGCGGCTTGGTTTCTTTTTACTTTTTACCGACCGCCAATTCCACCCATTTGGGGTTGCTCAATGTTGTAACAATTATATTTGTAAACGATTAATTGAACACAAGGTGCTAGTTTTACCAAAAAAGCAGAGAGTAAATCGTGTATCCACACCTTTATAGAGAGTATTAGTTAGAAAACGCACAGAGGATTTTCTAGCGTAATGCGAAATCTCCACGAACGAAGCTTCCTCGAAATCGCTTCCAGTCTGTGGAACGGATTGCGGTGCTGGTTCGGATTAGGACCCAAACTAAAATCGATTTGGCGTCGTTAGGGTTAGGATTAGCGTCGGGTTAGGGTTAGCGTAACGGTTAGTGTAAGGACCAAGGTTATGGTTAGGGTTAGCTTGGGTCCTAATGTACACCAGTACCCACATTGCCGTGGAACTGCTTTCCTGCATACTACAACATAGTCGTCTTTAAATCCAATGTCTATAAATCCCTGTAATATACCGTCCCCACTACTAACCAATGTTAGTACATTCCCTTACACATCCTAAATCCTCTCATGAGTTTCATCACCTTTCAACTAGCTATCATTCCACCTTATTAACGTTCGTCCTCGAGTGGCATTTGGCCTTAATAAGTAATGACCCCCATCTGTAAAAAAAAAGACCAGGTAGGATAACCGATCTCATAGTCTGAGATGGTATTCATTTGACCAATAACACACTTAGTGGCAAATATAGTAATATATTAATACTATTGTACAATTTTTGGTACCAATCATAAAATTCTATTATGATGTAGGAAAAAAAACCCCACATCATTAATTTAAAAAAAAAAAAAAATAGAAAAAATTCAAGATAAAATAATTCCTCAACCCGTCTAAATGAAGATTTTCTTTTTTGGTGTAAATATTCTGAAACCACTCCCCCATGATTACCTCACCTGTAAATGCAGTAGCGGCAAGAAAACGGTTGTTTACACCCACCACTGTGAACCTTGATTGAGGCGTGTCGCTAGGTATGTGAACCAGCGTGGACGTCACTGGATTGTTTTTATCAAGAAACATTTTATCAAGAAACATTTTATCAAGAAACATTCACGTTTTAAAATGGACACCGAACAAATAAATACTAAATTTAGACAAAATAAACAAATAAAATGCAACTAAAAACAAACGAATAAATAAATAAATAGTTACAAATTGCATAACAAAAAAGAAATTCCTACGAATCAGCCTGATTCTGTTGTTGGCATTGATTCCCCAGATTCTTTCTAGAGAGAGTTCTGGTACTTACAGGAGGTACCACGTGAAGGTTGCCAACATCCCTACGTGAAAGTATTGCTTTTTTTTATATATATATAGAGAAAAAAGAAACTATACCAAATAATACACTAGTAAGTTAAGTCGGTCATTAAAAGATGTTCGTTTAGTGTGGATAAAATAACTTTTGAATACTCAGCAAACACACAAGAACACTACCGCCATTTTGTTCAGTAATCAATTGTTAGATAAACAATTTAAAAAGAAACAAAATATTATCATTGCGTTTTATTTATTCATCGTATAAAAAAAATGGCGTCATTACTTTTTTTTTTAGAAAAAAACTTATAACATAAGTATATACATAAACAAAACATTATATTGCAATCATCGGACCACTCTCCCATAGTTAACTCAGGTGCTGAAGGAGTATTGATTTACTCCTCTCCAGGAGTTAGGCACAAGGCCAGTTTTTTTTTATTATCTTACTCCCACAAGTAAGATGTGACCCAAGGTCGGGTCGGGAAAGTGGGGTTTAAAAATTGCCTGGGCAGCCCCGTCGGCATTCCCCGGTAGGGGCGCCTCAGGCAGTACGCAATAAACTTACTCCTCCCCAAAGAGGGGAGGCGAAGCCTGGGAGGGTGGACCTCCTAGAACTGCACAGGACATACCCATAGACCGGCGTAAATCAAGCCCCGAAGGCCAAGACAATACCAGTTTATGGGGTGCAGTATCCATCGGAACGGATACTACACTTTGATCTTAGCCAAAAGGGCTGAAGGAGTAGCGGTGGCGGCTAAAGGAACTTTTTTAGCGGAAGGATTAGGGTTAGAGTTATTTTTCGATCGGAAGGATTAGAAAACAGGGAACACATTCGACAAGTTGACGCATGCGGATGGACACAATGGATTAAATAGAACGAGGTAGAAAAAAAGGCGGGAAAGAAAAAAAGGCGGGAAAGAAAAAAAGAAAAAGAAAGAAAGGAATAAAAAAAATAGAAAGAAAGAAGAAATAATAAGGAAAAAAAAGGGGGAAAAGGACAAAGAAAGAAAGAAAAGAATGTTTTATTGTTTGCCTTAAAACATAGAATTTATTTTCCCCTCCAAAAACACAATTAAAAAGTAAGAAAAATGAAATGAGAAAAGTAAATTAGTTTTTTTTTTCGAAAAAATTAATTAAAAAACGAAGAAAATAAGAAAAATTAAATAAGAAAAGACAGAGAGACTGTTTTCGTGCACTTTACGTTTAAATTGAAAATCATGAAAGCCATCGAAAAGTTATCCGAAATACAAGAATAATTAAGAATAATTAAGAATAAAGGAATGGAAGAAAAATATATTTGAGAAAAAGAAAGAAAAAGAAAATAGGAAGACAAGTATATAAAAACTTTTGTTTTTTTTTTAAAAGATGCATAGTTGACCAAAAAAACTGACATTTAAAAATAAAAGATGCAGAAATATTAAAGGGAAAATATAGAAAACGAAAGAAAAACTAATGTTGATTCTGTAAAATGTTCGTTTTAAATTGAAAAGTAGAAGAAAAAATGAAAAACAAAGGAAAGAAATAAGTAATCAATTACAAGAATAGAAAGAAAGAAACACGAAAATTCGATAACAAAACAGATTTGAAAGAAAAGAAAAGAAAAGAAAGACGAAATAAAGTTTTAAAAAAGTTGACAGTCGAAAAACAAAAAAACAAACAAAGAGAGAACAGCAATTTACACTTGGAAAAAATTTGACGACTGAAAACAAAATAGAAAAGAAAAATAAAAGAAAAGAAAAACGAAATAAAGTAAAAAAAAGTTGACAGTCGAAAATAAAAAAAAACAAAAAAGAGAACAGCAATTTACACTTGGAAAAAATTTGACGACTGAAAACAAAATAGAAAATAAAAATAAAATAAAAACGAAATAATGTAAAAGAAAGTTGACCGTCGAAATTTACATTTGGAAAAAAATTGACGACTAAAAATAAAATAACATAAAAGAAAAGAAAAGAAAAGAGAGACGAAATAAAGTAAAAAAAAAGTTGACAGTCGAAAAACAAAACAAAAAAACAACAAAAAAAACAAAACGAAAGAAGTAAGAATCGTTTAATTAACAACGAAAAAATACAATTTACATTTGGAAAAAAATTGACGACTAAAAATAAAATAACATAAAAGAAAAGAAAAGAAAAGAAAAGAAAAGAAAAGAGAGACGAAATGAAGTAAAAAAAAAGTTGACAGTCGAAAAACAAAAAAAAAACAAACAAAAAAGAGAATTAATTAACAAAAGGAAAAAAGATTGAACAAAATGAAAATGAAATCCAAACAAATATGAACGCTTGTCGCATTTTATACAAATTAAAAAGTAATAAATAAAGGGAATAATTAAATAAAAAAGAAAGAGAAAAAAAAAACTGGAAGACAAAAAAGGAGATAAAAAACGAAAGAAAAAAGAAAAAGAAAGAAAGAAAGGCCAAGTCATTGGTTAAACTGTTCATCCTTCATCGATGATCAAAAATCAGAATCACGTTAAACTGACCTCTCAAAATAAATAATCACAAAATAAGAAACATAAAAAACAAAAAAATTGATTCCCGATATTCGCCCCCCACCCCGAAAATATAAAAAACTTGATATACGAAGATAAAATAAAGAAGGTAAAAAACAACAACAAAAACCAAACATTATTTTTGTTAAACTGAACGGTATATAAACCCTTTTTTACTGTTCAAAGAGCGGAAACGCAACATTACAAAAATCAATGTAAACAATTTATTAAACACAAGTTGTAACTTTTACCCTTACCTGAGGTTGAAGTAATTAAAAAAGAAAAAGAAACTTATTCAAAGAAAAACAAGTGGTTTCTATTCTTCAGCATTCACTATTGTTTTTAGTGTTAGGGTCCCGAGTTCAAATCCAGTAAGCATTAAACTAAAAAAACAATTTTTTAGTTGCTGTAAGAAGAGCAAAACCTTCGGAAAGAATACATTAAAATAAATACTGATTCTTTAATACGTTTTTCGTACGAATATAAATAAAGTAGAAAATATAAAGATAAAAAACAGGATTGTAAGTAATTTTAAGTAAAAGGCGATTAAGTTGAAAAGTTGACATACATATATAAGTAAATAGAGAAGAGGAAGAGAAACACTTAAAAAAGAAAAACTTAAAAAAAGAGGAAAACTTAAAAAAAAGAAAACTTAAAAAAGAGAAAAACTTAAAAAAGAGGAACACTTAAAAAAAAAACTTAAAAAAGAGAAAAACTAAAAAAAGAGAAAAACTACAAAAAAAGAAAAACTTAAAAAAGAGAAAAACTTAAAAAAGAGGAAAACTTAAAAAAGAGGATAACTTAAAAAAGAGAAAAACTTAAAAAAGAGAAAAAACTTAAAAAAGAGAAAAACTTAAAAAAGAGAAAAACTTAAAAAAGAGAAAAACTTAAAAAAAAAGAAAAACTTAAAAAAAAGAAAAACTTAAAAAAGAGGAAAATTTAAAAAAGAGAAAAACTTAAAAAAGAGAAAAACTTAAAAAAAAAGAAAAACTTAAAAAAAAGAAAAACTTAAAAAAGAGAAAAACTTAAAAAAGAGAAAAACTTAAAAAAAAAGAAAAACTTAAAAAAAAGAAAAACTTAAAAAAGAGGAAAATTTAAAAAAGAGAAAAACTTAAAAAAGAGAAAAACTTAAAAAAAAAGAAAAACTTAAAAAAAAGAAAAACTTAAAAAAGAGAAAAACTTAAAAAAGAGAAAAACTTAAAAAAGAGAAAAACTTAAAAAAAAAGAAAAACTTAAAAAAAAGAAAAACTTAAAAAAGAGGAAAATTTAAAAAAGAGAAAAACTTAAAAAAGAGAAAAACTTAAAAAGAGGAAAACTTAAAGAGCAAAAAAATGTGTAAAAAAGCGAAATATTGTTAAAAATTAACGACTAAAATAAGGTAAAAGCGAAATAAGAAACGCTTAAATCTCGAAATAAAAAAAAGGAAACGATAAAAACAAAGATAAATGGGGCGAGAAAAGAGAAAATAAAACGACGAAAAAGTGAAGTAAAAAAAGAGGAGAAAAAAAACGAAAAAAAAAATGACCAAAAGAACTGGGGGGACAAAAAAAGAAAAAAAAAAGCGAAACAAACGAAATAACAAAACCGAGTCCATATTTGATTAGTGTCTACTACCATTCGAATCCAGGAACTCTGCGACGACGTCTTCTTCTAGAGACGACCACACACACACACACACACACACACACACAAACGCAAACACAAACAAACACACGCACACACCAGCGCGCGCATGCGCGTGCATGTGTGCGCTTGCGCGAACGCAGGCTCGCACATACAACTCGGACAAATTCATGAATGAAAGTCTCTAGATGTTAACTCGAAGAAACGCGTAATTCCAAAGCCGCTCGAATCACGTGACCCCCTCACACCCCCTTTCCGCAGAATCGTTACTATCACTCCCGCAAACGACAGCGCCTCCCACAACCAGCAAATTAACAACAACAACAACAACAACCAGAAGAAGAAGAACAACAACAACAACTTTACGAGAAGCCTGACTGTGACTGGAGATAACCCCACTTTATTCACGGAAAAACGACACCGCCGACGTATAAAGCCGAGTCCGGTAACACAAGCACGCGACATGGTCGACCACGCCATGTCTGCGAGCACAACAAACAAGTCACTGACAAGTATGGATCTGAACTTGACAGCCGGCGAGGAAGGTGACCACGAATCATACTACCTGGATAGGAGTATAGAGCGTATAATTGTACCCATCTTATTCGGCGTTGCTTTTCTTGTCGGTATTATCGGAAACGGTACATTGATATACACGGTCTTGCGCAACCGTAAGATGAGGGTTGTACCCAACATCTACATTGTCAGCCTGTCCTGCGGGGATTTCTTACTTATACTGATTGCTGTACCTTTCAACGCCCTCATCTATATATTACCGGAATGGCCGTTTGGAGAGGTTATGTGTAAGCTGAACGAATATCTCCAGACAGTCTCCCTCGGAGTGTCGGTATTTATGTTAACAGCCCTCAGCGCCGACCGACACATCGCTATCGTGGACCCGATAGCCAAACATAAATCACGACCCATCGTCTGCGCGGTGACCACAGCTAGCTGCCTGTGGCTGGTTGCTCTTCTCTTAGCCATACCGGATTTAAGCTCGTCTACCGTTATACAGTTTTCGCCCAACGAAACCCTGGGTTCAGTCAAGGTTTGCATCTTATACCCGACAACGGATTATAGGGGTTACCTACCGCTGTGGTATTCGCAACTGATGGTGATGCTAAAGTTCTTCATCTTCTTCCTCATCCCACTGTTCATTATCGGGGCCTTTTACATCCTGATGGCGCGGATCCTGATCCTGAGCGCCAAACAGATCCCCGGCGATTCCAACGGGAGAGCAGCTTACCAGAAGCAGATAGAGGCCCGTCTGAAGGTCGCCAAGGCGGTCCTATCGTTCGTCGTCCTCTTCGTCATATGCTGGCTACCTCGTCACATCTACCTGTTATGTTTCTACTTCTACGACGTCGACTTCAACCAGTTCTGGCACATTTTTAAGGTGACCAGCCTCTGCCTGGCCTTCATCAACTCGTGCGTTAACCCATTCGCCCTTTATTTTCTCAGTAACCAGTTTCGGAAGTATTACAACCGTTACTTGTTTTGCTGCTGTACAAGCAAACCCTACGACGTCCTTCCCGGACCCGGATCTTCGGTAATGTATAATTTTCAGAGCACTGTCAGACGGCCCAGTTCGAGTGTAACCTATGTCCAGAACCAGACCACTTGTTGAGTGAATCTGAAAAAATATACTTTACAGCACGCAATCTGTCCCCCGCATCGTTACACAAGTATCAGTTTATTACAAATATTTCTATACATATATTTATAAGGCATACACACAAGTACACACATGCACAGATTCAAACACACACACACACACACGCACACACGCGCACACACACACACGCATCCACGCACACGCACACACGCACATGCATTATTACAAATATTTCTATACATATATTTATAAGGCATACACACAAGTAAATACATGCACAGATTCAAACACACACACACACACGCACACACGCACACACACACACACACGCACACACGCACACACACATGCACACACGCACACACACACGCACACACGCACACGCATTATTACAAATATTTCTATACATATATTTATAAGGCATACACACAAGTACATACATGCACAGATTCAAACACACACACACACACACAGAAATATATATATTACATTGATAAAAAAAAAATACGGTGAATGATTACACAAATGCAATCAGATTTCTATCATAGATCTCATCACGACTAGTACGTAACCACTCACCCCATTTTCTTATATTTGTAGTCCTATTGTTATAACAAAGTTCTAATGTATTAAGTACAAATAAAAAGAAATGTCATCACCTCAATATTCAGATATATTATTTTGAATTCATTTAATTATACTAAGCCCCTTTAAGAAATTAAAGTCGACCACTCTCGGGTTTGTTAAAAATAGACTATCAAAAAAGCTCTAATGCAAAGTTCTGAATACGTTCGTCGAACACTCTCGACTAGTCTTCTATCTGTTCCCGCTTCTAACTACATATAGATCTTAATTTCCCTTAATTACGTGACAGTTTTTGTTGGTTGAGTGGATATGGCGACTGCTTGCAGATTTTAGGCTGACTCTGTGAACCGGGTTCGCACCTCCCGACCGTCTCAAATTGATACCTTCCTGTACTGATGAAAGCAATAAGCTTGAAACGCTAGCGTCTGTATGTATTCATAATTTAATATTTATTTATAAACATTATATATATATATATATATATATATATATATATGTAATTATATTTATTAATACAGTCATGTACAGAATTCGCGACACTGAAATGTCGATGTTATCGATCTTTCTATGTATAGATTTAGTATACATTCCTTTATTTATACACACATTATTGGCTACATATGTGCATAGATGTTTCGGCTGCGATATCTTTCGAAATCAAATCTCATCGGGCCATCTTACAAGTGAAACCGGTTTATATTGTATGATGGCCCGGTGAAGTTTCAGTTCGAAAGATATCGCAGCCGAAACATATATGTACATATGTAGCCAATAATGTTTGTATGAATAAAGACATTTATACAAACATACAGGTCTACTTTGTATTGAGCACTATTTCATAAACACACGAGGTTCATTGGATTAGATTAACATCCATAAAAAACTACTATACAATTACTATATATATATATATATATATATATATATATATATATATATATATATATATATATATTCTTCAGGTATCGGGTCTGCTTGCAGACATCGATGATCATTTTTATTTGAATATTTTGTTTCATTATGACGTTCTTTGCAAAGAAGTTACCTATAGTGGGTTGCAATTACCTTCTATAGGGGCAGTGCTCTTACAGAGCAGGAAGTCTTAGCCATTGTACAAAAATCAGTATCATCTTCCTAACACAAAACGAAGGGTTGACCAGTTTCTAAAATCCATTATGCTGCTCAACCCTCTATCCAACACCTGCCTGCCATGACTTCACCTACCCTGATCAGCGGGGGCTAAGTGGGTGTTCGACCTTGCTCAAGGGTCTCCAACGGGCTAGCGGAGGGAAGGAGGCGCTTTATTGCTCCTGTTGGTGGAAATGTTTCCACCCCACTATATATATATATATATATATATATATATATATATATATATAATACTACTACTACTACTACTACTACTACTACTACTACTACTACTACTACTACTACTACTACTTCTACTACTACTACTAATAATAATCCAGGTAAAACATCCACAGGGTAGTAATCTAAAGAATTTCAACCGAGTTTATAAAAAGTGCTCAATATCAAATAGAGCTTTTATATATTTCATTCTTTCCAAATATGATCTAAGGTTAACATCGGATTCTAACTCTGCCTGATGAGATCTCAGTTTATAATAGCTGTTGATCGATAACATCGACATGCCAGTGTCGCAGATTTTGTACATGTCTGTACAAATGAAAATAATCATATATATAAATATATATATATATGTTGTTAATTTTTTGATAACCGTTATATATATATATATATATATATATATAATGTATTTATGCTATCAAATACTATATAATGTATTAATAAAACTATTTTTCAGTATGAACTTCAACAGTGCTCTCCACATAGGTAGAGCTTAGTAGCAGTATAAAAATGTACTTATGACTAGAAAGCTGCATAAAAACTTTGTTTCTTTTCTCATGAGCTCTTAAGGGGCGAAACAGGAAATCCCTGTATAGCTTGCTTATCATAATTATATTTTCATACGACATATATAATATAGTCCTCCACTAACAGCTGTTTTCGAATTATATTTTAATACATGTTTGATTACACACTGACCAGTTAGTGCCTCAAGCCAGGATCGAAACGCAACCGTCGAGCTGACAGTCGGCGCTTCTAACCCCTACGCTATCATGCGACACTGACTGAATGTAAGAAATATCTCAATGTTAGTAAACATTGCAAATGCCGCAGCTCGAATTAGTTTTACCTAATGAGCTATGCTTGTTCTCCTTTCTTGGAGAAAAAACCTTTTTCTATATATATATAAAGGAAAATTGATATTCCTAACGTCAAAATATAGAAAATAAATTGTGAAAATACATAAAATTATATTTTTCGCATTGATTTTTTACACCCCCCCCCACACACACACATATATATATATATATATATATATATATATATATATATATATATATATATATATATATATATATATATATATATACTGAAGTAAACGAAACAATATATATATATATGTATATATATAGTATAAATTTTTATTTATAGAAACATAATTGGTTACATATGTGCATACATGTTTCGGTTTAGTTTCCCTGATGAGATCTCAGTTTCTAACAGCTGTTGATCGATAACATCGACATGCCAATGTCGCAGATTATGTAATGTCTGTATAAATAAAAGTAATTATATATATATATATATATATATATATATATATATATATATATATATATATATATAGTATAACTTTTTATTTATACAAACATTATTGGTTTCATATGTGCATACATATTTCGGTTGTACTTTTCACAGAGAGTCAACTTAAAGGGAAAGTTTTCCAAATCCATCCCACTTCTCTGTCTTCTTTGGTCTGAAGAGGTTGACTCTCCATGAAGAGTACAACCGGAACATGTATGCACATATGTAACCAATTATGTTTGTATAAATTAAAATTTACACCTAAGAACAGCTCTACTTGTTATTGAGCACTTTTTATAAACACTGGAGTTTCCACGGATTTACATCTACAGAAACTAATACAATACGTGTACTATATATATATATATATATATATATATATATATATATATATATATATATATATATATTGGATTAAATATTAAAGTGTATTAACCTACAGACAACGTTTTTCGAACTTACGTCCTCATCGGTGCAGGAAGTGGTGGTTTCAGGCGGTCAGATGGGTTCGAACGCAGTTCGTAGATTCAGAAAAAGAATCACGATCTTACGCCCTAATCCATTAGGCCAACGGAAATCACCACAAACATTACTGAAATTAAGATACATTTAAAGCCATCGGCAGGGTTCAAACGTTCCGAGATCAAAGAGTGCTTAAACACGCGGGCATGTAAGCTTTGGTTCCATAGCTCAACGACCTCGGATTTGTATAATTTCAGACAGTGCCCGACAAATAAGATTTATTTATTTTAATATATATATATATATATATATATATATATTGGGAAGATCCGATCTTTACCTCTGATCATATTTTGGAAGATCCGATATTTATATCAGATCATATTTGGGAAGATCCGATCTTTACCTCAGATCATATTTTGGAAGATCCGATCTTTATATCAGATCATATTTTGGAAGATCCGATCTTTATATCAGATCATATTGGGAAGATCCGATCTTTACCTCTGATCATATTTGGGAAGATCCGATCTTTATATCAGATCATATTGGGAAGATCCGATCTGCACCTCAGATCATATTTTGGAAGATCCGATCTTTACCTCAGATCATATTTGGGAAGATCTGATCTTTACCTCAGATCATATTTGGGAAGATCCGATCTTTACCTCAGATCATATTTGGGAAGATCCGATCTTTATATCAGATCATATTGGGAAGATCCGATCTGTACCTCAGATCATATTTGGGAAGATCCGATCTTTATATCAGATCATATTGGGAAGATCCGATCTGTACATCAGATCATATTTTGGAAGATCCGATCTTTACCCCAGATCATATTTGGGAAGATCCGATCTTTACCTCAGATCATATTTGGGAAGATCGAATTTGTCATAGTTCAACTCCCAAAAGGCAATTTGCCGCTATAGACGTAAGGGGCTACTGAGAATTAAAGGGAAAGTTTAGGGGTCATCCTGAATTGGGAGCTGTGCAGCTAGATGTTTGTTGCAGGTGATCTGAGGTTAAGATCGAATTCTAACTGTCCTGATGAGATCTCAGTTTATAACAGCTGTTGATCTATAACATCGACATGCCAGTGTCGACGATTTTGTACATGTCTGAACAAATGAAAATAATCATATATATATATATATATATATATATATATATATATATATATATATATATATATATATATATATATATATATATATATATAAAAGCTCTATTTGATATTGAGCACTTTTTATAAGCCCGGTTAAAATTCTTTAGATTCCTATCCTGTGAATGTTAACCTTGACTGGATCAAACACACACACACACACACACACACACACACACACACACACACACACACACACACACACACACACACACACATATATATATATTTATATATACACATATATATGCATATATATACGTATATGTATATATATATATATATATATATATATATATATATATATATATATATATATATGCATATATATACGTATATGATTATTTTGATTTATACAGACATGTATATAATCTGCGACACTGGCATGCCGATGTTATCGATCAACAGCTGGTAGAGAGTGAGATCTCATCAGGGGTAAGAAAATCCGACCCATACCTCAGATCATATTTGGAAATGATGAAACAAACAAAAAAAAAACGTAATTGAAAATTAAAAATTTACGATTGAAAAGGCATGTGATATTTTCTTTTCTTTCCTACTTCATTCGTTTCAAATATTATCTGAGGTAAGGATCGGATTCATCTTTCTGGCTGATGCGATCTCAGTTTCCAACAGCTGTTGATCGATAACATCGATATGCTAGTGTTGCAGATTGTGCACATGTCTGTATGAATAAAAATATTCATATATATAAAAGCTCTATTGTATATTAAGCACTTTTTATAAGCCCGGTTGAAATTATTTGGATTTTTATCCTGTGGATGTTTACTTTACCTGGATTACTATATATATATATATATATATATATATATATATATATATATATATATATATATATATATATATATATATATATATAACGGCGAGGAATACGGACGTTTGGGATATTTTTGGGAGGGTAGAATGAGATTAAACAAATATAAAAACGAGAGAAAACGATTAAAAAGAAATTAATTAATGTACTGAACCGGTTTTCGTCCACACTCATCAGAGTAAAACGTGGAAGTGATTAAATACGACTAAAACCTAAAAAAAATTGTAATGAAAACTAGTAACAAGTTTAGGAGAAGAAAAAAATATGGAATGGCTTTTAGGACTTAATGTGATCAACTTATGACTCTCCTCTTTATATATATATATATATATATATATATATATATATATATATATATTTTTTTTTCTCCTAAACTTGTTACTAGTTTTCATTACCATTTTTTTTAGGTTTTAGTCGTATTTAATCACTTCCACGTTTTACTCTGATGAGTGTGGACGAAAACCGGTTCAGTACATTAATTAATTTCTTTTTAATCGTTTTCTCTCGTTTTTATATTTGTTTAATCTCATTCTACCCTCCCAAAAATGTCCCAAACGTCCGTATTCCTCGCCGTTATTAAATTTTGTACCACGAAAAATGTATTTAAATATATATATATATATATATATATATATATATATATATATGTTTAAAGACATATATATATATTTATATATATATATTTATATATATATTTATATATTTGTATATATATATATATTAATATATATATGTATATATTATATATATATTTATAAATGTACATATTTATATATTCATATATATTTATATATTTATATATATATTTTTATATATATATATTTATATTTATATATGTATATTTATTTATATATATTTATATATATATATTTATATATATATTTATATATATATCTATTTATATATATTTATATATATATTTATATTTATATATATATGTTTATATATATAAACATATATATATATATATTTATATATATGTTTATATATATATATTAATATACATATATATATATAGATATATATATATTTGTATATATTTGTATATAATTTATGTATATATTTATATAAATCACAATTAAGTAGAATACAAAATCTATGATATAATTAATATTTCGTGCTAATTATGCTGCGAAAGATTCAAAACCAACAATCAGAAATATTTTTAGTGCTAGATTTTTCTATTTATTACAAAATATTTATTATTTCTATAAATATTTTTTTCGTCTGGATTATAATATATAAGCTCTGTTTGACCTTATGTGTTCACCATTGAGCTCAATTACCTGCAATATTTATTTTGGAACCTGGAGTTTTGTAACATTGTTTTTATTTTTAAATCAGTGTTTTATTCTCTCCTTGTGATATAACTAAACTTTAAAAACATATTTATATAATTTATGTATATATTCATATGTATGCACGTATATGTATTTATATATTTAAACTTGTATTTCAAATATCATTACGTCAGCTACTCGGCTTACTTTTGTGTCAAATAAATCTCGCTGTTTTCGTATACGGTTAGGGTTAGGGTTAGGATTAGGGTGAGGGTTAGGGTTAGGGGTAGGGTTAGGGATAGGGAAGGGGGTTAGGGTTAGAGTTAGGGTCAGGGTCAGGGTTAGGGTTAGGGTTAGGGTTAAGGTTAAGGTTAGGGTTTAGGGTTAGGTTAGGTTAGGGTTAGGGTGAGGGTTATGGTTAGGGTTAGGGTTTAAGGGTTAGGGTTTTAGGGTTAGGGTTAGGGTTAGGGTCAGGGTCAGGGTCAGGGTCAGGGTTAGGGTTAGGGTTAGGGTTAGGGTCAGGGTCAGGGTCAGGGTCAGGGTCAGGGTCAGGGTCAGTGTTAAGGTTAGGGTTAGGGTTAGGGTCAGGGTTAGGGTTATGGTTATGGTTAGGGAAGAGGGTTAGGGTTATTTAATCTTCCGAGTCTTTTCGCTTGATCCTTCTATGTTTAAATACTAGTTAGTTTAATTTATCCCCCCTCGAATTGCTAAATTAATAAACCTGATTATTTAAGTACATTTTCTCACAAATTATAAAAGCCAGACATTTCGGGGCAACTCTGGTCTCCTTTACATGGGGCTAACATTAGCCGAAATGGCCGGATAGTTCCAGTCGTCTGCTCCAAATTCACCGAAAATTAAGATTAGTATTCATTTTCATGAAACAAGTAGCAATGACCCCAAAAAATGTTAGCCTCCCCCCCAGCTTTAATAAAGAGTGACCCCCAAATTGGCCATAATTGTCTCATCTCGTCTAATCTTATATATATATATACTTATTTTTATGTATACAATCATGTACATAACCTGCGACACTGGCATGTCGGTTTTATCGATCAATAGCTGTTAGAAACCGAGATCTCATCAGGCAGAAAGAAAATCTGATCCTTCCCTTAGATCATATTTGGAAAAATATATGATCTGAGGGAAGGATCAGATTTTCTTTGACCTGATGAGATCTCAGTTTCTAACAGTTGTTGATCGATAACATCGACATTCCAATGTCGCAGATTATGTACATATCTGTATAAATAAAAATAATTATATATATATATATATATATATATATATATATATATATATATATATATATATATATATATATAGTATAACTTTTTATTTATACAAACATTATTGGTTACATATATGCATACATGTTTCGGTTGTACTCTTCACAGAGAGCCAACCTCTTCAGACCAAAGAAGACAGAGAAGTGAGATGGATTTGGAAAACCTTCTCTTTCTACAGAAACTAATACAATACGTGTACTATATATATATATATATATATATATATATATATATATATATATATATATATATATATATCAGTTTGATTTCTTATAAGACAGGGATTCTTCAATGCGTGTACATGAATTATACAGTTATCATGTCAGATATTCAATTTTAACATATGAAGGTATCTTGCCGGATTTAAAAACTTAAACCTAAGTAGCAACCTATCTCATATATCAATACTTAATTCAGCCTTTTTTTGTTTATTCTTTCACTATGGTGGTGGACAGATTTATTTTTCTGAAAATATTTTATCCGGCTAAAAAAACTGTTAGCATGGAGACAGTTTCCCTTTTATCAGCAGAACTGATTAGAGAGAAGTAATCGCGTGCGATTATACTGACTTTTTCACTTTCATAATGAATTAAAATTTATTTTCATGGAAATCGCTCCAGACAAGACATGAAGCCACTTGATGTAAGGAGCTAAACAAAATACCACTTCAAAGTGAAAAAATATCCAAAGATAAGTGTTATATATGGATCGATTCTGACAAAGAAAACAGCAATTCTTCCCCCTTTATCAGAAACATCGCTCATGGAATGTGATGACTAAATGACAAAATAAGGGAAGCGAGAGTTACGACGCTGTCAAAAGTAAATCCAAGTTAGTCACTTTCTACCTTCTTAATATTTCCATGAAATTCGAACAGTTTTTACATCATTTTTATTTTAGTGTTAAAGTCACTATAATGCATTTCCGTTTCTTAGTAAAAAAAGTAATCGTTTTTATTTTTACTGCAGGCCAATGGCGGGTAATCACAGCTAGTATACGATAAATACTTTCAAAAGTGGATTTGATGTTGTTCTATTGTAATAGACGATTGGCGATTGGGGCTTTTATCGGCTAATGAAGTGCGTATCAATGCAACAGGCACTTGTCATATTTATCTGGCTTATAACGCACACTTAGAAATTAAGAATCGATTACGAAGAAACAAAAGAACATGACAAACTGGTAAAGTAGATGGAAACAGTTTCTTCATCATTTTTACTACACTGGAATTTTTAAAAATAACAGACATCTTGTGTATATATCATATATATATTATTAAAAATAACGGACATCTTGTGTCTAGATATTTTTTCTAAGATCCTTTCCGTTTTTCTGATTAGGTTCTTAGTTTCAGACGGAAACTGGCTGATAAAATTGCCATAGCTTCCCAAAGCGCTTTCGGACCCTTCCAGGTCCATCGTCAGTGGAGTAATGTTAACCAGGCATAGACCTAGGAGTGAATATATATTCTAT
>OY744542.1:65708279-65715779 GCA_963556195.1 Sepiola atlantica
TGACCGTCTGAGATTGTCACTTTCTTACACTGATAAGGCCTTAGCTTGAAACCACGTCGTATATACGTATAAAATAATCTTGTATTTAAACATAAAGAAAGAGGCAAAATACCTTCATATTTGCATCTAACACATGGTTTTTATGAAGGCATGTTTTAGATGCAGATATGAAGGTATTTTGCCTCTTTCTTTATGTTTTAAATTCTAAAGATGCTTAAAAAAATGAACTTTCCCAAATTTAATCTAGTATTTATTTATTTATTTATGAATATATATATATATTTCTATAAATTAAGCTTTAGACATATATATTTACAGCTGTTTCAATGCAGTGTTTATTTTCATGCAATGAACCATACACGTAGATTTGATAACTGATTGCAGATCGCTTCAAAAATTTTCAATATACGATATACAATATACGTAACACGAGGCACATACAAAACACGATGCGTAAGAGTCTCCAGAGCTTCAGTGATTCTGTGCTTGAGTATCTACATGCTTTTAAGAAGAGATGCGAGATAAAGCCATCCATTTACAGCTGTTTCAATGCAGTGTTTATTTTCATGCAATGAACCATACACGTAGATTTGATAAAGCCATCCGTTTACATAACCCCATAGAGATCAACGTTTGGCTAAGTAGTATTCTTAATAGGGAAATCATCAGAGACCTTTTTCTAAGCTATGAACTTTATTAATGCGACAGCTACTTTTTTTTTCTATTACTAACACATCACTCGAACGTAATTAATAAAATAACAATTTTTACGTAAAATTCGATCTTTTAAAGCAACACAGTCATCTAGGGTGATATACGGATTCTAACGCTTTTCTAACAATTCAATGCTTTTTTGTAGAACGATCTGTCTGTGAGCTTAAAATACGCCTCAGTTTTTTTTTATATCACTTCCTCATTAGAGCCCAAACCCTTTTCACTGGCGCATTCTTTTTGAGGTCTGCAAAAAGGTAATAGTCGGTGGTCCAGATCTGGAGAATATAGTGCTTGCGGAAGCAATTCGGAGTAAATTCACGTAGTTTTGCCATTATCGCCATCGAATTGTGACTCGCTGCATAGTCTTTGTGTAAGAGCACTTTTTCTCCCTGTACTTGTGGCAGCATTCCTGCGTATTCCTCCGCCAAACGCACAAATAATTCTATATAACATTCGCTATTGATGGTCCTTCCTTTCTCAAGAAAATCGATGACACAGTTCAATGTAACAACTGAATATGACGCGCGATCGCATTAACTTTCTTTCCATCCTTCGAACTGTTTAATCACAGTGATTTTTTGTCAAAATCAATGGCCTTTCTTTCCTTGTGATGCGTAAATAATGCAAACATCTTTTGAGTCATCTTAGGAGTATCTTGAAGAAAAATTCAAAACGCAAGATACAAACGGACACGAAGGCTGTTCGCTGTCACGGCTGCTGAGTGACTGAGAGAGCAGCCATGTGTGACCAGGCGAGAAGATGTTGCACTGAGTTGGAGATATATATATATATATATATATATATATATATATATATATATATAGTTATGAAAATATATTTATGGCAGTTAAGCTACACAGAGGCTCCCGCGTTTTATCCCCGGGGGGGAATCGTCAGGCTAAAATGCATGGAGTTAGTTTTACCGGGTGTCGTTAAACATTGATATACCGTCACCTCTCAGTAATTGACTTAATTATACCGTTTGCATAGATATCCCCGATGATCACAGGAGGACTACGTAAAGGTTGCCAACATCCCTAGCGAACGTGCTGAAACTAAGCCGAGATACCGTGAACATGGCCCGCCGAGCCGTCAGTCAACTTCATTACCGCCGCATGTGCGTATATGTTATTAATAATGTGCGTGAGGGCAACAGTTAAAAAAATGCGTTTACCATAACGGACATTACACTCGTTTCCTATCTGGCAGTTGTTGCAGTGCTCATGTTTACAAGGAGACAAGCAAAATATCGACAAGAGTTTGAAGTGCGTAGTCACAAAGGCAAAATGTCGAGGGAAAATAATCACTATTATCTTGCCTAAGTTCATTATGACCATATGACAGCAGTATTAATGATAATACATTTTGTTTGTTATCATAGTTTACCCCAAACAAGGCAGACCGCCACTGTAGACGTAAGGGGCTACCGAGAAAAAGGGTGAAAGTTTTTTTTTATTTGGGGGGGTCAACCTAAATTGGGATCTATGCAACGAGATGTCTGTTTACATTAGTTTTAGATTTTTGCATGTCAGTATCGCCAGGAAAACAGGGAGCAGGGAGGGAGTTCCAGGGTCCAGCAGCACGAGGAAATAAGTTTTTGGAGTAAAAGGCTCTTCGGCATCATAGCACACTCCATTGAAGTACTTGTAAAAAAAGCCACAAGTAAGCAACACTGCGGCGATCGGACAGGGACTGGAGCTTGGTGGATAGTGAGGGACCTATTAAGTTGGCAACTCTTTTTTGGACCTTGTCCAAGAGGAAGAGATGCCCCAGCCCAGATGTGGCAACAATACTCCATGCATGGGCGGATGGGGGCTTTGTAGAGATATAGGATAATGTCAGGTGTGAGAAGTTTACTATCACGGTAGAGGGAGCCAACCTTCTTTGCAGCAGTCCTGGCAATGTCTTCAATGTATTTATTCAAATTCATGTTATCTGTGAAAGTTAGGCGCAGGAGTTTGAATGATGAATTCTAAGGTAGGGTGTTATTTGCCATGACAATCGGTGGTTGAAGAGGTTTTTTTTGTAGTTATTGAAGGAAAGTAGCGTTGTCTTTGCGGCATTAAAAGTTACCATCCATTTTTTTACCTCAATCCACTACAGACTAGAGGTCATTTTCCTCTTTATATATATATATATATATATATATATATATATATATATATATATATATATGAAGTCTTACAATATATACATATATGTATATATATATATATATATATATATGAAGTCTTACAATATATATATATATATATATATATATATATATATATATATATATGAAGTCTTACAATATATATATATATATATATATATATATATATATATATATATATATATATATAAATTTAAAGGAAATAAACTAAACTGAGTTCCGAAATGTGACTGTTTACGCATCTGATGAGACCCACCTAGGTCGAAATAATTTATAATGCGGACAGCCCTAATGTGTGGTTAGTTTATTTCCCTTAAATTTATTCCTGCTCTGTAAATAAGTACATTGAGCTCTCTTACTCGGATTCCCATCGAAACCAGTCAACTCTGCACACACACACACACACACACACACACACACACATACACACACACACACACACACACACTCTCTCTCTCTCTCTATATATATATATGTATAGGATTAGACATATATATCTCACTTTTGTTTTGCCAATTATAAAAAAACTACGTCATCAGTGATATAATTTTCTTGTTTTTAAGAATCGGCATTACATCAGATACCATTTTTAAGAATCGGCATTACATCATATACCATTTTTAAGAATCAGCATTACGTCATATACCATTTTTAAGAATCGGCATTACGTCAGATACCATCAGCGAAAGAGAATCTACATTATCATGGTTATTTTTATATATGTTTAAAAAGATATACTTCCAATTCCTCCTCCCACTACATCTCTTACTATTTGCCTTTTTATTTATGTCATCCAACATTTTCTGACGTCACTGCGACTACTTCTCTTATCAGTCGCCGTTTATTTACGTCATTCGCCTTTTCTGACGTCATCCAAGCAATAAATCAATGAAGATCCATTATTTGGTTCCTTAGTCTTTATATTCAAGTATTGCTGTTTTCTGGGTCGGATTATATCCATATAACACTTATCGTTGGCTAGTTTTTTTTTTTTTTACCGTGAAATAGTATTTTCGATAGTCTTACGCACCATGTTTCCGTGACTCTGCGTCGTCAACGTTCGGACAGGTTACGAAAGCGTCCGATAGTTGACAAGGTGAAAACTGCCAAACGCTAAATTGAAGACTGGCAGCCGATAAATTCAGACGAAGAAAATCAAACTAAAATACATATATAAGAATAAAGAACGAACAAATCTTAGCTAAACAACTGTTATCAATTAGATGTTTATTTATTTTTTAATTTTTTTTGTAAAAGGAACAATTGTTAATGAAATGTTTTTAAATAAAATGTCATTTTGTTTGTGCACCGGAAAGTTTCAAAAGAAGATTTTGTTTGATTTGTTAAGCTAATGTTTTTGTTTTAATTTTTTTTTCTAATGTTTTGCTTTTACATTAAAAAAACAAACAACTTAATTAGTCCTTCGGGAGATTTAACGAGCTGACAGAGATTATAGAAAGTCATTTTTTTTCAAAAAAACTCAAATAGTCCTTCGGGACATTCAACGAGCTGACAAAAATTCATTTCCTTTTTATTGAACGCGATTAATTTCTTCCAAAAGTTATCGGCTGCTTGGTTAATAGTTTCGTCAACTCTCGGGCGATTCCGAGACCTGCCCGAACGTTGACGACGCGAAGTCACGAAAACATGGTGCGTCAGCTAAAAGAGTACCGTATTTTCCTTTCTTTTTAGCTCGTTACATCAAGTGGCTTCATGCCTTGTCTGGAGCGATTTCCATAAAAAATACAAAAAATAAAAATACTCGAGAAATGTTCTGGTGCTTATGCATATCAACTCTGGCATTGAAATATTTAAAGAATATATAAACTTTATTATGTACTTACGTGTTAGCTGAAAATAAGATTGTGCAGAAAAAATGACGCAAATTCATCCAGTAGTTATTAAATTATAAGAAAAAGAAAAAAAAAATGATTTTACGTACATTTTGACATTTTTGTAAACAATGGAGACCCCAAACCCCGAAAGCGTGAAAATATGAGTTATCGTCCTTGACCACTGGAAAATGGTGGAAATATCTACCGAGTGATAAAATCGTTTTTTATTTATAATTGAATAAATGCTGGATGAATTTGCATAATTTTTGGTGTACAGTCTTTTTTTCATCTACCACGTAAGTACATAACAAAGTTTATACATTTCTTTAGCTATTTTATTTTTAAGAGCGGTCTAACATGTCAGAGTTGATATGCACAAGCACCAATGTTTTTCATCTTAATATAGGACAGACAGACCGATACATCACATTTATTATATAATATTTGATAACAAAAAATATACTTCGCCTCCTCTTCATATATATTGCATACATATAAATAGATATATGATAATTATTTCATATCGTTTATCTTCCGTCGTATCTTTGCAGTCAAGTCACGAACTTATTCCATCAACACCTCTGTATGTTTTCATAGAATTAGCACATTTTCAATAAAAAATAGCACCAAACCATTTTCCTCTTAGAAAAAGAAAAAACAACTAATTTTTATTATGTTTTCTTAAAAAAAGTTTTAATATTATTCAGATCTTAACAAAACGTCACCTAGGAAATAAACAAAAACCCACAAGAAATAATTTTTGCAATATTTCTGTTTCGATATATATATATATATATATATATATATATATAAAAACATTTACAAAATAAAACGATGGAAGTCATCAACGATGTTACAGTGGCGTCATTACGAAATTCAGGTGTTGCAATATGACATCAGTTCTTAAGTGCCCTCCACCGTATAATTTGTCCAATCATGTACTTTTGGAAAACACATTTTAGCATTATACAGCTCTTATTTTTATAATGGCACTAGAGCAATTGGTACCCGTTAGATCACCCATTGAGTTCGGGTTAGATTATTTGAAGTAAGAAAAATATGAGTTTGCAAAGCCAGTTAAATTAAAAAGAAAAAAAAATTAGTCTTTCTGTTCGCTATATTTCCTCTCGCTTTCTCTTTAACTCTTTTTTCTCGCCAGCTATTGATTAAATAGTATTAGTATTTGTGGTGATATTTCTCATTGTTTATAATGGACTATTCCAATCCACTGTTTTATAGATATTTTTTATTACCATTGAACCCCATTGAAAGTTAACAAACACGCAGAGAGAGAGAGAGAGAGAGAGAGAGAGAGAGAGAGAGGGAGAGAGAGAGAAAGAGAGAGAGAGAAAGAGAGAGAAATAGAGAGAGAGAGACAGAGTAATACAGAGAAATAGAAAGAGAGAGAAAGAGAAAGAAAGAGAGAGAGAGAAAGAGAGAGAGAGAAAGAGAGAGAGATAGAGGGAGAGAGAGAGAGAGAAAGAGAGAGAAAGAGAGAGAGAGAGAACGAGAGAGAAATATATAGAGAGAAATAGAGAGAGAGACAGAGAAATACAGAGAAATAGAAAGAGAGAGAAAGGGAGAGAAAGAGAGAGAGAAAGAGAGAGAGAAAGAGAGAGAGAAAGAGAGAGAGAAAGAGAGAAAGAGAGAGAGAAAGAGAGAGAGATAGAGCGAGAGAGAGATAAAGAGAGAGAGAGAGAGAAAGAGAGAGAGAGAGAAATAGAGAGAGAGAAATAGAGAGAGAGAAAGAGAGAAAGAGAGAGAGAGAGAGAAAGAGAGAAAGAGAGAGAGAGAAATAGAGAGAGAGAAAGAGAGAGAGAGAGAGAGAGAGGGGTTGTACAACAAAGAGTGAAATAGAATCAGAATGATAGAAATTTAGAAATAGATGAGTGACTTCATGAATTAATTGCAAATTACAGCTTATTAGAACAATTAAAATCGATCTTTTTTTCAAACATATCTCAATCGCGAAACCAGGGAATATTTTCGCATACGTCTCGTGCGATTGAATATATTGGTTATATTTGTAAATTTGCGATTTGTCTGGTTGTCAAACGGCAATTAAAAAAAAAACTCCGACTTTCACTTGGTCACTGTCGATCAACTTTTTCGGAATCGAGAAAACCATTTCTGACACACCCGTTCTGTAACAGCATTCCTTTCATACACATGGTATATCTTTATGCAGATTACTGTTACTTTTTTTTTTTACTTTTCTGTAGTATAATAAAATCAGATGTCGTTAGTGCTCTGCTTGATCTTCCATTTCAAGGCCTGAAATACTATAAAAAATGTAAGAATCCCTCTGCTCAGAGGCTTATTGCACACTAAAGGCAATATACTCGCTACACTAAATACAAGATTTGAAGAATAGGAATATAAAACGCTATATTTAGTAGGCCAGAAATATGACATTAAAAAACGTACGAACTTTTTAACCAACCAAATATGTATGTATATGTTATTCTTTGCCAATAAAGTTGATTGATTGATTTTAAAATATCGAAATATATATATATATATATATATATATATATATGAGAAAGGAAGAGTAAGAGTAAACCGACGTAATGGGAAATGAAAAAAGGAAAAACCAAGAGATATCTTTTATATATTCATCAACGTTTCGACTTTATTGTAAGACTTCCTCAGGATGATAATTTAAAGAAAAATGTTATGCAAGTACATCGAAATATTGGTTTTACATGATGGGTTGATGAGGAAAAGTAATAGCCGTGTCTACTAAGAGCGCTGGACCAAGGTCCCGGCTGAGAGAAGTCAGTCAGTAGTAAAGAG
>OY744542.1:65720779-65803279 GCA_963556195.1 Sepiola atlantica
ATGTTAATGATAAATAAATAAATAAATCAATCAAAATAATACAAAAAGTCCAATCAAAGTTCCGAGATCCCAACATGTGCAAATCCAATCAAATCCAAATTCGTTGTTAAATTAGAAAACCAGCTAAATCCGAATTGAGCAAAACAAGACGGACTCCCATCACATCTAGCCAGAAGAGCGAAAAATATATAAGTGATCTTCTCACCAGACATGACAAATCCTTCCTGATTATGCTTCTCAACTTATATGACCTGGATGGACTGTATGGATTCAACAAAAGTATGTTTTTTGGATTGATATGTTTGATGTTATGTATTTTTTATATATTTGTGTATATAATTTTATATATTTTCAAAGCGTAATTTTATTGCCTGTAGTAGTATAACTGCGGTAATGGTCCTCTGAAGAGAAGAATTATCTTTGAAAACTCATGAGCTAAGGACTTAAGGATGCTTTGCATGAACTTTGAATTCTAATAAAATTTGATTGACACCTTATTTTATTACTTCATTTTATATTATAATATATATATATATATATATATATATATGGTAATGCCATTACTGTCTGTTGTGATTTCTCTTGGCCGCGTCGGTCTGGGCGTCTGGGCGTCAAGCTCGTGATTCTAGGCTGAATCTACGACTGCGTTCGAACCCATACGACCGCCTAGAACCACCACTCCTGCACTGATGAGGGTGTGGCCTGAAACGTTACCCAATGTAAGTATTAAACACTTACATAATTCATTAAAAATATTCATAGTATATATATATATATACAGGGTGTTTCAAAAGTCTTGGGAACATAACGATTTTTAATAACTCAAAAACTATTAGGAGTTGAAAAATGAAATTGGTACCGTTGGAAAGGTTAAAGTTTCAAGTTTTGTGCGGAATCTTCAAAGTTGCTCAATATGAGCACCATTCGTCACACGGCAGACATCTAGTCGATAGTCCATTTCCTGCCAAACGCGTTCCAGCATCTTGACGTCAATGGTTCCCACAACTGCCGTTACTCGAGCCTTTAGTTCGTCAATATCTCTTGGAAGGGGCGGCACATAGACTTGTTGCTTGACAAAGCCCCAAAGGAAAAAGTCACACGGGGTAAGATCTGGAGACCTAGGAGGCCAGGGCATGAGAACGTCATCACCTCGCCCAGATCTTCCAATCCATCTACCAGGCAGCCTTGTGTTAAGAAACTGCCTTACTCTAAGACTCCAGTGTGGTGGTGCACCATCTTGTTGAAAAATGAAGTCATCAGATTCTGCTTGTTCCAACTGAGCCATTAACCAGTCTTCCAGCATGTTGAGATAGGATTCACCAGTGATAGTTGCCTCTTCAAAGAAGAACGGTCCATAGACACCTTTCTTGGAAATTGCACAAAACACGTTCACTTTTGGTGAATCTCGCTCGTGCTCAAGAAGTTCATGAGGATTCTCAGTACCCCATATGCGAGTGTTATGCTTGTTAACTTTGCCATTCAGATGGAAGGTCGCCTCATCGCTAAAAACAAGCCGGTCATCAAAGCCGTTATCTTCCAACTTCTCTTGCATTGCAATGCAAAAGTCACGGCGAAGTGGCTTATCAGTGTCCTTCAACTTTTGGACCAACTTGAGCTTGTAAGGTACCATTTGCAGTCGTTTCCTTAAGACACGCCAGACAGTTGCTGGAGCAAGCTGAAGTTCCCTGCTGGCTCTTCTCACTGATTTACGGGGGTTCCGCTGAAAGGCTGTCCGAACTTGCTCAACTGCATCTTCTGAAGTTGAAGGGCGACCTGTTCGCTTACTTGGGCACAAACACCCATCTTTCACAAATTTAGCATGCCATCTGACAATGGATTTCCTTTCAGGGGCTTCTTTTTTAAATTTCCTGCGAAATGCACGCTGAACACATGTCCACGATTCAGTCTTTGCAAATTGGAGGACGCAAAATGCCTTGTCTTGTTTAGAGAACGCCATTACTGCACCTGGAAAGATAACACGAAAATCATTAGTATGACCAAAAACTTGATTAAGCAAGCTTTACAATGGCACCAGTTTCATTTTTCTACCTGGAATAGTTCATGAGATATACGCATTTGTAATGTTCCCAAGACTTTTTGAAACACCCTGTATATATATATATATATATATATATATATATATATATATATATATATATATATATATATATATATATATATAAGAGGATTTATGAATTAGAACATTACAATTGTTCAAAAAATTAGAACATCAAGTCTAGTATGGCGTACGGTCGTTTCTAAAACATTTTGGAAATACTTTATTTTATTTTTTGAAAATTATCAAAGCTACTCCAAAATGTGTCTTCATCAGCGCATTTAGCACCACGTCTTACAGAAATTCAACGAAAAATATAACAAGCTCGTCGTAGAGGAACAGAGACAAATATTAAAAAAAGAAATAAATTACAAATATAAAATATAAATAGAGAGATAAAATGATAATAATAATAACAAAACATTATAAAAATAAAAATAAAAATAAAAATAAGGATAATAATAAAATATAATATAAAATGTAAAAAAATAATTAAATATAAAAAGGAAAAATAAAATGAAAGGATAAAAAATAAAAAATAAGAAATAAAATAAAAAATAAAGTAAAATAAAATAAAATAAAATAAAAAATAAAAGCAAGTATAATAATAAAAAAATAAATAAAAGTAAGTATAATAATAAAAGTATAATAATAATAAAAAATAAATATAATATCTCTCTCTCTCTCTCTCTCTCTCTATATATATATATATATATATATATATATATATATACATATATATATCTGATTGTGAAAGTATATAATAATAATACGCTTCGCTATTGGTGATAAATGTGATGCCGCTAAGGTACGGCGATGTTCTCCTCAGCAAGGACCTGATGAAAAGAAGAATACAGTATATCTGACACACTAGGTTAATTAGAGTGAAACCTGATGGATGGGTTCAACAATAGATTTTATTTAAGTCAGATGTGCATGTGGCTAAAAAAAAAGGCAGCAAATAAACGGCAGTGTTTAACATTTGATGAATTTGTCAGCCAAGATCGATAAAAGAATTAACCTGAACAATGCCAACAACTGCGATTTTATAGATTTCTTTGAATGGTACTACGTAGCTGCGCAGTTTCAGAGTGAAATCAGTACTTTATGCATCACAAAACATAAGGTCATCCGTGAATCTTTTGAAGGCAACATTTTTACAGGGCATAAACGAATGGAATGGTCACAATCAAAAGCGAGACTTTTGAGGCAAAAAAAATAGAAACACTTGACAAATGGGTCATATGCCCGAAATATCGTGAAATCCCGGTGTCACATGACACTCTAATGATCGAGTAGAACGGCATCAACTGAAAGAAGTACGATTTAATTAAAAAATGTCGCCATCTTGTTAAGTTTTATTACCTTTGAAGCAACATCTTTGTTCCGACAATTATTGGCATCGAACTGATTCTACTCTCTCTCTCTCTCTCTCTCTCTCTCTCTCTCTCTCTATATATATATATATATATATATATATATATATATATATATATATATATACATTTATTTATTTTGGTACAGAAAAATTCGTACAACATTCGTACCGTCGGTTTCAAGCACGGAAGGACTTAGCCATCCGGCTCTCTTCAGCTTCTGTTGTCATCTGTTTCGGAAATGTGAAGTCACTTATCACTCTCGTTTCTGTCATTGTTGACGCCATTCCCTATCGGGACATGACTACAATCATTTCAGCTTGCCGATGATTCCACTGGGCACAGAGATTTACTAAAGATGTCTAAATCTGCCCTTTAGGATGAAACCGCGGTACATTGCTGAAATATGTAATATACAGTATCTAAATAAATTATATATATATATACATAGTTTGAAAAGTCACACATTGAAGCGTTGGTCAAATGCCAATAATAAAGATAATATTTTTAAAAAAATATTTAAAAAACCTGAACAACGCAATTTATTCATGTTTTTTAAAATAAATTATTTATTTAAATAATTTATTTTAAAAAGCATAAATAAATTGCGTTGTCCAGGTTTTCAAAATATTTAAAAAAAAAAATTCTCCTTATCATATATATATATATATATATATATATATATATATATATATATATATATATATGATAATTTTATTTACACAGACATGTACAAAATCTGCGACACTGGCATGTCGATGTTATCGATCAACAGTTACTATAAACTGAGATCTCATCAGGCAGAGTTAGAATCCGATATGATCTGAGGTTAAGATCGGATTCTAACTCTGCCTGATGAGATCTCAGTTTATAGTAACTGTTGATCGATAACATCGACATGCCAGTGTCGCAGATTTTGTACATGTCTGTGTAAATAAAATTATCATATATAAAGCTCTATTTTGATATTGAGCACTTTTTATAAACCCGGTTAAAATTCTCTGGATTACCACCCTGTGGATATTTTTCACCTGGATTATTACCATCATTATTATATATATATATATATATATTGTTGTTTTTATTGCATCTGGCAGTTACATTATATATACAAGGGACACCGTGCGATATGAATACTTCCTTTGAGTTTGTTCATCTACCCCATCACAGTAGCTTATCACTAACACACACACACACACACACACACACACACACACACACACACACACACACACACACACACACACACACACACACAGACTGTCTCACACAAACGTACATACACATGAACATATATTTATTCACAAGTATACACACACACACACACACACACACACACACACACACACACACACACACACACACCCAATAGTGTGTCTGAATTCTAAACTGATGAGTTAAGTGAATTGTCACAGGAACATTTCGGGGCAGAAAGATGTTTATCAGCATTTTATCGCAACCTACATCTTTATTAACTTTCATATTCCCTTCTTCTGTTTATCTCACGTCCGACTTGTCGTTCTTTTTCCACGCGAAAATACTGAGATAGATACACGCCCCCCCTCTCCCTCTCTCTCTGTCTCTCGCTCTCTTTCTCTCTCTCTCTCTCTCTCTCTCTCTCTCTCTCTCTCTCTCTCTCTATATATATATATATATATATATATACGGCACAATCACGTTAGCACACCGGTTCCCGTTAGATCACCGAAGTTAAGCGACGTCGCCAGTACTAAATGGGTGACCATTTGGCAATACCAGGTGCTGTATGTGCTCTCTGTTTATCTCGGCATTGTTTCCAGTCGTCTTGTATTACTACTTGCCATTGGAATCAGGCAATGTCGATTCAGGAGAGCGGTTATTCGGGATTGTGCAACCCTTTCAATTACAAATTCACGCGCGGGCAGCCCCTGGTGGGGCACTCATACGTCGAAATCGACGGGAGAGTCCATCATATATATATATATATATATATATATATATATATATATATATATATATATATATATATATATATATATGGTAAAATGAAAAAGGAAAACCAAAAACTGGATGTTTTTTTTATGTGTACATCAACGTTTCGTCTTTATTTATAAGACTTCATCAGGATGATGATATAGGGAAAAGATATCATGCAAGCACGGATACATGTAGGGTAGACATGTTGGGAAGAAAAATAAAATAAAATGAAAAATACCCCACAATACCCCACACATTTCATATTAAATGCCAAGAAAAAAGCCTTCCAAATATTCTCCAGAAACACCACACAAAAAAATCAAACCCCTAACACCTCTCTCATAGACAGACCCCTTCTCCTACCCACGCATTCCAATAACACATCCATATGCAACACGCTCAACAAACTAGGCATTCCAATAGTACAAACCACTTCTCAATCCATAAAACAAACTTTAAACACATCCAGACATTTCCAAAAAACACCCACATCCCATGCCGGCTTATACACTGTCCCTTGCAATGATTGCCATCAATTCTACGTGGGAGAAACACAACGTGAATTAAAGAAACGATTAAATGAACATAAAAGGGATATAAAAAACAACAACCCTCTTAGTGCACTTTTCTCCCATGCTCTAGAATATGGTCATGCATTCAAATTTGAACAAGCCAAAATCACTAAACACATCCACAACAAATCTCGGCGAAGATTATTGGAAACTGCACTCATCACATCCTCCACTACTATCAAGCAGCGAAATGGTTTCTTTAACCTATCACCCTTAATAAGCAAGATCATCCTCACAGAACAAAGTCTTTTGCCTGATCATGGCTAACTTTTATTTTCATCTCTAACCTTATGACACTCTTCCATTCACCCACACCCTTCCCTTTTCTCCCTGAATCTTCTCTTATTTTTTCCTCATTTTTTTCCCTCACATTTTTAATACTACAGTCCAAATTAACTTTCTCATGTTCCAAATATTTCAAATATATTCCTCACCCACCCTTTCAATCACCCCCCTCCCCCACCCACTCCAATCCCTCACTCATTGCTATCATTTTCCAAATATTTCAAATATTTCACACCCTATCACGACAAATCCTCCCTCTTCCCCCTCTCATCCATTTTCTCCCATACCTCTTCTTAAATTCCCTCATTTTCTTCAAACGCTCTCTAAGACTATAACTTTCGCCCATCCACCAAAATCACAGCCCCCCCCCCCTCCCTCTCTACCCATCCCCATTTCCCTGCACACACCCCACACACACAAACATTCCAACTCACTCTTCCCCTTCAATCCCGACCACAGCCATCTGGTCAAACACCCCCTCCCCCTCTTCCTCCAATCTCTCTCTGCCATCCATTTTACCCCTGCTCATCCCCCACCTCTTTCTCTCATCGCCAGCCACAGTAGTCCTTGCTCCCTCCACCCTTCCCCTTTTTCTCCCACTCATTTTTCATTCTCTAACAAGTACGGACGTCCAGCTAGACGCTGCCATTATTTTTCATTTTATTTTATTTTTCTTCCCAACATGTCTACCCTACATGTATCCGTGCTTGCATGATATCTTTTCCCTATATCATCATCCTGATGAAGTCTTATAAATAAAGACGAAACGTTGATGTACACATAAAAAAACATCCAGTTTTTGGTTTTCCTTTTTCATTTTACCATCACGTCGGATTACCTTCATCCTTCTCTTCCCATATATATATATGTAGTAATTCAGATAAAGTAAATAGGAATTCAAAGAATTTAAACTGGGCTTATAAAAAGTGCTCACTTGCAATTAAAGCTTCTATATATGATTATTTTTACTTCTGCAGACATGTACAAAATCTGCGACAGAACTCTTCCCAAATATGATCTGAGAGAAGGATTGGATTTAAATTCTTCCTGATGAGATCTCAGTTTTTAACAGCTATTGATCGATAACATCGACATGCCAGTGTTGCAGATTATGTACATGTCTGTGTAAATAAAAATAAGCATATATATATATATATATATATATATATATATATATATATATATATAAAATATAATAACACGAAATCACATAATTGTCGATGCAATAATTTATTTCAACCGTTCGGTTTTTTCAAGCATCACTCAGACAATTACATTTTTGAGACTGATAGAAAATTGAATTTCCCTACCACAGTTCCAATACAATCAGAGATGGTGGTGGTAGCAACCAATTTGATACATCTTTTATAGAGAGGGGGAAATTTAAAACTTATATTTAACTATGGCGGGCGAAGGGGAGGGATCTTTAAGTTAATCAACTAAAAACTGCCGTGTCAAAATTATGACACATACGACTTGGCGATATCATACATATAGGCAATTTTACTCACGCGCATACACAAAACTAAATACGCACACATCATATGCGCACTCACATACATAATCTCACTCGCACATTATCATAACTAAACATAATCACATACGCAACTTTTATTCATCTCTTTTATTATTGCTCTGTTTACTACATTGAGCTCTCATACCCGGATTTCCTCCTGGAATTATTCCATTATAACACAATATATATATATATATATATATATATATATATATATATATATATATGTGTGTGTGTGTATGCAATAACAAAACGGCGTGTGTGTCAGTATAGGAGAAAACAATCCCTGTCGGTTACATGGTTTGAACCCCAGTATGTATATATATATATATGTATATATATATATATATATATATATATATATATGTATATATATATATATATATATATACATATATATATATATATACATATATATATATATATATATATATGTATATATATATATATATATATATGTATATATATATATATATATGTATATGTATATATATATATATATATATATATATATATATATATATATATATATATATATATATATTCTTTCAAACATTTTATGAACTATTTTAAAAATATATTTTTTACCTGTTCAAAATTTTATCACACAAGTCATAAATATAAAATGACGGTCTCATTTACTGGAAAATTAGTTTAATCGAAAAAGAAAACTTTTAACTATTTGAATATTTTGTTTTCCTATTTAATATATATATATATATATATATATATATATATATATATATATATATATATATATATATATATATATATATATACTTTTATAAAAGGAAATATAAATCATGTCTATAAAACTTATGAATATTAATGATAGAAACAGACAACAAAGGAAAACATAGTCCCCGTTTTAAAATGTTATTAATAAGAGAAAATAGGGCGTAACGTTTTTATCGAATTGAACAATGTTCAAAAAGATGATAATCCCGGAAGCTGACATCGTTAATAATAAAAAAATATAAAGCTAAAACAAAAATTAAATAAAGAACATATGATATATTTAAGAAGGTGCTTTATCTCTTAGTAATCTTTTTCATATTTAAAATGGTTTTCATAATTATCCTAATGGACACCGCCGCGAAGTATTGGAAACGCATGATGCGTGTTTGTAAAATATTTGATAGTCGTCTCCGAGACTGGTCCGAATATCGGATTTTTTAAGAGGGAGAGTCAAGTATTTTGTAGAATGTTTTAAACTCCCTCCTGTACATATAGTAACTCCCTAAAGAGGTTTCGGGCCTAACTAATGAAACAACAACCGTGAGGCAAAATTTGACTTTATTCATCAACATAGTCTTCTTGTTGGGCGATACACTGAATTCAACGCTTCTCTAACAATTCGATACCATTTTTGCAGAACGATTTGTCTTTGGCCTCAAATTATGCCTTGATATCTAATATCACTTCGTCACTGGAGTCGAATCTCTGTCCCTGGAGCATTCGATTGAGGTCTGCAAACAGCTAGTAGTCGCTAGGGGCCAGATCTAGAGAAGAGAGTATTGATTTACTCCTCTCCAGGAGTTAGGCACAAGGCCAGTTTTTTTTTATCTTACTCCCACATGTAAGATGTGACCTAAGGTCGGGTCGGGAAAGTGGGGTTTAAAAATTGCCTGTCGGCATTCCCCGGTAGGGACGCCTCAGGCAGTAAGCAATAAACTTACTCCTCCCCAAAGAGGGGAGGCAAAGCCTGGGAAGGTGGACCTCCCAGAACTGCACAGGACAGACCCATTGACCGGCGTAAATCAAGACCCGAAGGCCAAGACAATACCAGTCTATGGGGTGTAGTATCCATCGGAACAGATACTACACTTTGATCTTAGCCAAAAGGCCAAGAGTATATAGTAGGTGTGCAAGTAATTCGAACGGTAATTTATCTAGTTTTTCCATCATTGCAATCGACTTGTGATGCGGTGCATTGTCTTGGTGAAAGAGGGTTTTTTTCTGCTTTATGATATAATGTTCGCTATTGATGGTTCTATCTAAAATTATTCGATGAACAAAATACTTAGAGCATCCCAAAATACCAACGCAAAAACCTCGTGTGCTGACGTTTGCGTCTTTGCTGTTTGGACGACTTCTACCAGTTGATGTCCACTCAGCTGATTGTAAGATGATTGTCACATATTGACGGAAACCCTTTCTTGCTTTTGATCGAACGTTAGGAAACATGGCACCAGCTTTCTCATTGACAAACCCACATGCAAAATCGTGAATGCACTGTATTCTGATTGTGTAAAAAAATTGCGAACACATGGGATTACCTGGCAAACAGTCTCTCCCAAAAAATGGGAAGATGGCGTCGGTGGCTTAATATTACCAGGTGATCACGTGAAATCTCGTGTTCTCTCGCGCACACGAGAGTCCGGTTTGAAATAAAAGCGGGTCGCTGGAGGCAAGATGGCGGAGGAAAAAACGTAGTCAACGGAAGACGACGGCGACGCTTTTAAAGAAGAAGAAGACGTGGAAGAAGAAGACGTGGAAGAAGAAGACGTTGGAGAAGAAGGCGGTGTGCACTAATCCAGAGTCCCTTGCGAGTGTTGTTCCGGTGTCTACTAAAAAGAGTTTCTTGGGCGTTTTCGACCGTCGTTGAGATTTTTTTCTGCTACAAACACCGGCATCTAAACGTACGACAGGGAAAATAACTTTTCCTGCTACTTCTTTTACTTGTCTGCTATCCCATGCAACTTAAATTTACGGGTTTGTCGACTCTTTAGATGTTTTCCGAAGCAACTGCCGAATTTTGACGATCTGAGCGTTCAGCATCATTTATGTCTGTATGATCGTGTTTAAAGTCAGCATACCACCTCTAAACCGTTGTTTTCGACTAAGCAGCGTCAGCTGAAACTAATCGAGCTACTGCTCTGCTTAAAAAAGTATCCTTTCCACGAACACATGAAATTTAGATGTTTACATTGTTTTGAGAATTTGCAACAGTAGCTTCACTGTAATTTATAAACTAATAATCCGATTAGGCTCAAAGTCATTTGAACGTACGTCAGAGAAACAGGGAGCAAGGAGGGAGTTCCAAAGGCCGACAGCACGAGGAAAGAAGCTATTAGAGTAGAAGGCTCTTCGGTATCTAGGGACCTCCACAGTGAATGGATGGGATTTGGCTGATTGTCGTGTTGGTCGAGTGTATTTACGTCGAGGGGGTACCAGAGCAGCAAGTTCATCGCATTTTTATTAGTGGCACGCTATATATGTCAGTCCCGGGACGTATTGAGTGATTTTATATATATATATATATATATATATATATATATATATATATATATATATATATATATATATATAAATACAGATTTTAATCAGACATATGGACCGGCGGTTTCTGACAGAAAAACGGTTGGATCCTCAAATCCCGTCTTCGTCAGCACAGCCTGAAATGGTAAATCTTTTCAGGCTGTGCTGACGAAGACTGGATTTGGGGATCCAACCTTTTTTTCTGTAAGAAACCGCCGGTCCATATGTCTGATTAAAATCTGTATTTATAAATAAAAAATATTACGCTCTTAATTTAATTTAATTGAGCACTCTGCTGGTATTTCCCATTTATTCTTTTTTGAGTATACCTTTATACTTTTATATATATATATACATATATATATAAATATATACATATATATATAAATACAAATATATATATATACATATAAATATATATATAAATATATATATAAATATAAATATATATATATAAATATAGATATATATATACATATACATATATAAATATATATATATATATATATAAATATAAATATATATATATATATATAAATATAAATATATATATATATATAAATATAAATATATATATATATATACACGCAAACACATATATATATATATATATATATATATTTATATATATATATACGTGTTTCCTCATATTTGAAAGGTAAATGAACCGTTATAACAACAACACGTCTTTTTCCATCATACAAACATATGGAACTATTATTACTTCTCAGCTGATGAAGCACGGTTTCTCTTGCAAATTATTAGCCAAAAGATCAAAGTAAAACAATGAAAAAAGTAAAAAAGAAAAAAAATCTGTTGTGATTTTTTTTTTTCATTTTATTAATAAATATTGCATCTAAACATGCTTTAAAGGCTTTTCACCTCATTTATTACACACACACACACGTATATATATATATATATATATATATATATATATATATATATATATATATATATATATATATATATATATATATATATATATATATATAAATACCATTCTAATATTATAAATGACAGATTCACGTCATTTCCTGAAACGTTTTTTATATTCAGCATACAATTTTTCGGAATTGTATGCTGAATAAAAAATAAGTTTTATGAAATTACGTGAATCTGCCATTTAAAACATTAAAATTGTATAAAATTACATAAAAATATTGAATATAGCAGAGTTCTGGCCTTACACTATTGAGCTATTATAATTACTTCATGTTATAAAATTCATATTGGAATAAAAAACTTCTAAATACAAATAAAAAATACACACACAGACAAACATATATATATATATATATATATATATATATATATATATATATGTACCCCAAAGAAAATCATTATATATATATATATATATATATATATATATATATATATATATATATATATATATATATATATATATATATATAATGATTTTCTTTGGGGTACAGAATTTTATTAGGGGAATTACGAAGGGTAGACAAGTTTTATTTTTCATTATTAAAAAATACGAGAGGGGAAAAAGTGCCAGTCGACCGGTTTCGCCCATACTTAACGAGAACTGATCGTAGGATTTTAAAAGGGGAGAATGTAAAAAGGAGGGGTGGGGGGTTATATGTTTAAAACCAAAAAAGAGCATTAAGGTATTTTTAATGGATGATGTGTCTTAGAGACTAATCACACTCAACCCCAATAGAGGGAGGGCCGCTTAAGACGTACGTGGATAGTCTCTAAGATTTTGAGATGGACAATTGAGTGAGCACGACTCAAGATGTTTTTTTTAAACATAATTCACCCCAAACAAGGCAGGACGCGCTGTAGACGTAATTGAGAGCTGTGCAGCAAGATATCTGTTTACATTAGTTTAAACTTTCTGCATGTCAGTACCGTCAGGAAAACAGGGAGCAGGGAAGGAGTTCCAGAGTCCAGCAGCACGAGGAAAGAAGCTTTTGGAGTAGAAAGCTCTTCGACATCTGGGGGCCTCCACAGTGAATGGATCAGATTTGGCAGATTGTCGGGTTGGTCTAGTGAATTTGCGCCGTGGGGGCACCAGAGCAGAAAGTTAATCAGAGCACAATCCATTGAAGTACTTGTAAAACAGGCACAGAGAAGCACCATTGCGGCGATGGGACAGGGGCTGGAGCTTGGTGGATAGTGAGGGACCTATTAAGTTGGCGACTTTTCTTTGGACGTTGTCCAAGAGGGAGAGACTAGCGGATGATGCACCATCCCAGATGCGGTAACAATACTCTATACATGGGCGGATGGAGTTTTTAAGCAAATGGTCGCATATAGAAGACCCGTGTGTGTTTCTTAAAACGTCCGTTGATGGAAATCATCAGGCTATATTATGATTTCCATCGGGAATTAAACATGAATGTTTCTGTGTAGCTTACTTGCCATGAATTTATTTTCATACAATGGACTGGAAAATAATAATAAATATATTTATTTACTTACTGTAAAAATGATTTTAATTTGGCAAGCGCCATGAAGGTCCCGTCCGCGTCCAGCCAACACCCCTACGTCTGTTGGCGCTTCACCAAAAACAATAAATTAATTACGTTGTTTGAGATCAATGCGGTGAATACGTATACACTTGTATTTACATCTTTGTTTCGTTTTAAGGTCGACGGAATGGCGTGAGTCTGGATCAAGCAGGACGCGATGTGTCGTGAGAGGTCAGCGAAGTTAAACAGCGTCGAACTTGATCCGAACTTTCAATTAGTAACCGATCTTGAACTCGGAGAAAGGTGAAATCGTGTGCCATAATAAACAATGCCTACAAATAAAAAAAAAAGATATATATCCGGCGCAATCTTTCCAATATAAACAATTAGCCATGTATGTTTTGATACCAAGTACGTGATATAGTTATATTGTCGATCACAAGGGTCAAAGGTGAAGATATATCATTAAGAATACAGAATGATTGATTCGAGATTAACATAGGATAATCTATATGAAAAGTAGACAATTGATTGGCAAGCCGAATCACGTGATGTAGGAATTATTTGAAGATTGAAGTGAACCTAAAATACTTCATTTTTAAAAATATTTAAAATATTTTTAAATATTTAAAATATTTTTAAATATTTGTTTGAAATAATTTTATCAAGTAAAAAACGTTTCATACAGATAATATAAAGTAGTATAAATGAATTTTGGAAAAAAGAAATTATTGAACAAATATCAATGATGTTGCAAATGTGTAACAAATAGCATAAAATTTTACATGTATAACAAAAACCACACAAAATACATGCTAAAATATTCCTTAGTTTTCGTGATTGAGTTAGATTTGAACAAAATTCTATTTTAATTGTTCTAATTTATCACAATTTACAATGAACTTATCAAGTTACCCATCTCTCATTAACTTTTCTATCTATAATCTTCACCCCTTTTCATTGTATGACGCTTGCGGCCCACTCTAATTTGATACGGTATCTATCATTATAACGGGACTCTCTATCTCTCTATGTTTATAAACAGTTGAATTTAATAAAGAAAGGTTAAGACGCTGCTATGAAATGTACGGACAACATTTTGAGCATCTGTGAGTTCATAGTAATATTAGTCTTTGAAAATCTTCATGAAAGTTATTCTTTGTCAAAAATAAATTACTGTTTGACGATTTTCCAGCTTTTCTAGCGACCACCCTGTATAATGGAAGACGGGTACCTCCCTTAACAATTATAAAGGTAATACTAACCCTAACCCTAACCCTTAACAATCATAAAGGTAATACTAACCCTAACCCTAACCCTTACCCTTAACAATCAAAAAGGTAATACTAAACCTAACCCTTACCCTAAACAATCATAAAGGTAATACTAACCCTAACCCTAACCCTAACCCTTAACAATCATAAATGTAACCCTAACCCTAACCCTAACCCTAACCCTTAACAATCATAAAGGTAATACTAACCCTAACTCTTAACAATCATAAAAGTTATTACTAACCCTAACCCTAACCATTTACAATCATAAAGGTAATACTAACCCTAACCCTAACTCTTAACAATCATAAAGGTAATACTAACCCTAACCCTAACTCTTAACAATCATAAAGGTAATACCTTTCTTAATGCATAGAACGCAACAGTAAAACCATTTGGAAGTCTTTTACACTTTTAGTCAAGTGTTTTATTCTTGCACGTTTCCTGGGAACATTACAAGAAAATGAACACCGCGAAAGATAACATTACGATCTCCTTAAACTAAAAATAAAAATGACAATACCATGCGCATGGGAGGGGGGGGGGGGAGTAAAAGATCAATGTTTGCGAGGATGGAAGCATAAATATGGATCCATTCGTACGATTGTTGTTATTCCAGGTGGTTGCATCCAACACGTGCGGAACTTTGGGGAATAACAAACTTGCTATGCGATAAGCGAAGATAAGATATCTCGCCTTGGTTTTATTTGCTCTGCGAATGAAAGAAAAGGTTGAACGTGGGATAAATGGAAATCGGAACAAAGTTGAAATATAGAATAGAAAAATTGAAAGGCTGATAAAAGAAAGTATCCCCGAGATAATTGCAAAGTTGTAGTTAGGGTTAGGGTTTGGGTTTGGGTTAGGGTTAAGACATTCGAAATTTATGAATAAGATTCTAGAAACGAATGAAATAGCTGAGCGGATATAGTAAAAAAAAAAAACGGATGAAAAAAAAACCACCCTGATAAATTAACTTGTCGAAAATACATCGAAAAGTTCTTTTAAAATAGGTATAAATATATTACAGAACTAGAAAACATGTGACCCGTCGAGTCATCCATTGGGTTCAGATTAGATTTTTTCAATCTCGAAAAATTGAGTTTGCATAGCCAGTTTTTTTTTTTATGGAAGTCGCTCTAGAAAAGGCATGCAGCTCCTTGATGTTAGGAGCTAAACAAAACTACTTCAACGTTAAAAACTAGCCAACAATAAGCGTTAGATGGATAGATTCCGACCCAGAAAACAGCAATTGTCCTCCTTTGTCAGAAACATCGCTCATGGAATGTGGGGACATAAAGGACAAAATAAGGGAAGCGAGAGTTACGAGGTAACTGCCGAAAGTAAACCCAAGTTAGTCACTTTCTACTCTACTTGAGGGTAGTGTTTGCTTAAAGCACCTTGTATTAAAAAATTGTCACCCATCTAATTATGATCAGGCTCAACGTTACTTAACTAACAATATGCATTCGGTAAATCATATCTACACTTAACCTGAAAAGCATATTACTGATAAGTAAAATACAAGAGTTTGTAATTCAAATATATATTTGACAGTATGCCGTCATGTCTTCTAGAAATGTGACGCAGATTGGGTTACTGACACACATACACACATAAGAAGATAAAAAACTAATTTTTGATTTTATGTCTTTATTCGTATGATCTCATAATCTAATTATTCAGATATGCGAATGTTTAATCTAACATTTTAAACATATCGCGTTGCCTCTCAGCTGTATTATTTAATATTGAACGATCTGTGTTTTTAGAAGGATTCTCAAAGAAATGGCGTCGAATGTAAAAGTACGAAGCGTAGATTTTTACAAAATCCTTTTTTTCTGCGCATTTGATCAGGAGAAAATTACTGTCATTTTTCGAGAAAAATGTTTTTGATATAAACGAGATTATATTAAAAAGCAGGAAAGGTTGACAACATCAGACCAGATATTATTTGCATGCGGCCGTTAAATCTTCCCAAATGCTATTTCAAACTATATCGTGACAAGCATAAAACTTGATTGTGACAGACAAAAATAAATACTATTTCAAAGTTAATTGTAACAGACTCCCAAAATACTATTTCAAACTTAATTGTGACAGACAAAAATAAATACTATTTCAAAGTTAATTGTTACAGACTCCCAAAATACTATTTCAAACTTGATTGTGACAGACAAAAATAAATGCTATTTCAAAGTTAATTGTAACAGACTCTCAAAATACTATTTCAAACTTGATTGTGACAGACAAAAATAAATGCTATTTCCAACTTAAGTGTTACAGACTCCCAAAATACTATTTCAAACTTGATTGTGACAGACAAAAATAAATGCTATTTCAAAGTTAATTGTAACAGACTCCCAAAATACTATTTCAAACTCAATTGTAACAGACTCCCAAAATACTATTTCAAACTTGATTGTGACAGACAAAAATAAATGCTATTTCAAACTTAAGTGTTACAGAAAGACAAAAATAAAATTTAAAACTTAACCGTGACAGAACAACAGAAATACAATTTCAAATTAAAACCTGACAGATAAATAAAAATGCTGTTTCAAACTTAAGCCTGACAGACCAACGAAAATGTTATTTAAAAGTGAAGCGTGACCGACTAATTATAATACTATTTTAAAACCAAGCGAACTAGACCAACGAAAATGCTATTTCAAATTAAAGCTTGACAGATTAATGATAATTCTTTCAGAAGATTCGTGACAGACCAACGAAAATGTTATTTACAACTGACACCAACGGACGGATAGATCCGTTTATATAGATGCTTGCGCCCATATAAACTAAGATGCCGCGATTCAATCTGCGCGGTTGGCGATAGGAATCCCATTGATAAGAGAAGTCTGACAAGCCGACCGACTAGCAGACAGACGGACAAAGCCTATAATAGACCAGCGAAGAAAGATTAGATTCACATGAAGCAAAGATTTAAACTTAAAAAAAAAAACTCAGGAAACAAACAAACAAAAAAAAAATGGTAGAAGCTGAAAAAAAAGTTCTTGTAAGCCGACAGCGAAGTAACAACCGATTTACATCTATTGATGATGTCATAAGTCATCTCGTTGGGCTGATGAACCAATTTAAATCATTTGAAAAAAAAACACAAACTAGATATGTAATTAAGTTAGCGAGATGATTAACAAATTTCGCAATGCTGATCCTATTGCTACGTCGCAGAAAAAACCCAAAACAACGCGATCTTAAACATTGCCTGTTGATCATAGAAAACAATTTCAGAGAGTGCACGATCAACTTAATAAATACCTTCGTGGTAAATGATGAGTTTGAAGGGGTAAACATTAAGCGATACAAAATTGTGTATAGGCGATAAAAATGGTCTTATTTTGTTTTTTTCAAAATAATATTTAATGGGAAACTAATAGAAAGTGAATCTTGGGTTTACTTTCAGCGGCCTCGTAACTCTTGCTTCCCTTATTTTGTCCTTTAGTACTCAAATTCCATGAGCGATGTTTCTGACAAAGGGGGAATAATTGCAGTTTTCTGGATCGGAATTTATCAATCTAACACGTATCGTTATCTTACTTTTGACCTTGAAGTGTTTTGTTAGGTACTTATATCGAGTGGCTTCATGCCTTGTCTGGAGCGATTTCGATTAACAAAAAATAAACCAAATTGACTAAACATTTATTTAGTACAATGCATATAATCTGACGAGAAACACGTTTAAATGTGTGAATATGCTACAAGAAGCATGATATTAACAAAATGGAGTTTGATGGCATGCCGCCATGTTGTTCTTTGTATCGCTCAAGTCGAAAAAGTATTAAAACTTCTTTCCCCCTATTACTACATAATACTAAATTGAATTTAACTCCAACATTTTTTTAATGTCAAAATCTTTAATATATATATATATATATATATATATATATATATATATATATATATATATATATATATATATATATATATATGAAAGGCAAATTAGAAGGCAGAGGTGTAACGAGTAGACACAATAATATTGACGCTTGAATTAAGGTCGAACACCTATTTGACGAAGGGAAATTCTTTCGAAATATCATATTATACGGAACTTCCATAAGACCACCCTGATGCAAGTAATCTTATAATATAATATATATATATATATATATATATATTAAAATAAACATAGTATTATTAAATACATAGTAACATTTAATATAAAAGCTCTAATATATATTGAGCACTTTTGAAAAATAATGTTTTTGTTCATTTAGTTAATATTTGAACTTAATTAATTAATTTATATATATATATATATATATATATATATATATATATATATATATATATATATATATATATATATATACATACCGTATTTCTTAATTGGGAGAGTTTCCCAGCAGAGTGCTCAATTATTAATGCAAAAGTAAAATTAACTAGATAATTAATAAGAGCATGATATTTATTAATATTAAATAAAGTGTTACAACAACATCCGGACCAAGGTTTCAGATCCGAGAAAATCGGACCTTCATCAGCGGAGTCGTATAGCTATACGACTCCGCTGATGAAGGTCCGATATTCTCGGATCTGAAACCTTGGTCCGGATGTTGTTGTAACACTTTATTTAATATTAATAAATAAATAAATAAATAAATATATATATATATATATATATATATATATATATATATATATATATATATATATCTATTATAATATAGATTAAATCCATTATTATCAATATTATTATTATTATCATTAATATATATATATTCCATATATGTATTATATTATTATTATTATATTATTATTATATTATTATTATATTATTATTATATTATATATTATTATAATATGTGTTATTATTATTATTATTAATATAGATTAATCGATTATTATATATATATATATATAGTATTAATAAAAATGTGGAACCTGCTTAACTTATTCCACGATTATATGTTGCTATTTGCTTCAGTTTGTGTCTATCCGTTACACCTCTGCATTGTATTGCCTTTATATACACATTAAACAATGCTTTAAGCAAACTACATTAATCTTATATATATATATATATATATATATATATATATATATATATATATATATATATATATATATAATATACATTTTTTCTGTCAAATGGAACAGACACTTTTAAATGAAAGAAAAATTAAATGTTTTCTCAAATGAAACACTTTTATCAAATGGAATTTACATCTGAAGAGAGCATAATGGATAAACGATAAATGCTCGAAACGCGTTATGAAATTATATTAAAAAAAAACTTAAAATGTTAAAATGATGAGATAATAAATAATTATTGAAAAAGTTTTTTTCCTAGCGTTGGTAACCACAATTCTTTAAATATACTTTTTTCTCTCGTTGGAACAGCACTGATGCTACACAACCCCCTTCTCTCTCTCTCTCTCTCTCTGTCTCTCTCTCTCTCTATATATATATATATATATTGCTTGTGAAGAAACTGTGTAACCCTCGAACTCATGATTTACCACCCCCGCGGATTCTCGAATCAGCATACGAGGGTTAGGTTTTATTATCACATAAGATTAATTAACTCTGATTCATCTATGAAATTTTATGCAAAATAAATAAATAACATTTTTTACCTCAATTCTGATGGTAGTTTTCTAAATGAATAAATACGAGAGTTAGAACCTATTTGTCGCACTAACGGTGAGGTTAACACCGCTTCAAGTTAATATAAGTTAACACAATGACAGCACCGTCTCTGGTTTGTATACCGCTTATGTAGTAAAGGTAACTAATTTGCATATTACTGCGCAAAAACATACTTTATTAATTAACTATAATTTGTTATTGTTTTCGTGATTCAACGATGGTTTTGGTTTTAATATAACAAACAGTTCTCTTTAGGAAGATTGTTTTATTTCGTGGATAAATGTTTAGCAAGTCAATAGTGGTGCTTTCTCCTTCTTGACTATGATAACGGGAAAGCTGGTTATGTACCGCTATTGTGTTTATTTCCGGCCTATTCTTTGGAGAAACTGATATGATTTTCAACGAGTTACGATTCCGCTTACACAAACTCATCAACGCTCAGGCAAATTCATTTCTTCTTTCTTTTCTTTTCTTTACGGTTCTATTTAAAAAACAAAAAACCGAGCGTATCAATCTGAACAAATTTTAATGTTTATCTAATTATATGAATGATTTCGAAAGTGTTTTCTGTGTTTACAGCAATGAAATGTTTTTTATTTCGAAGTTTTGTTAGAAGTATTTTAGGTTGTCGCTATCACACTATTCCCTCAGCAAAAATAACCCCGATCCACCGACGAACAGCAACACCCAACCCTTTGACTGTAAACGTCCCTATGTAGCTTCTTTCTTCTCGTACCTCTTGCCTTCGGAATTCCCTTTCAGCTCCCTGTTTCCTCGTCCGTATTAAAATTGCAGAAATTTAGATATAATATTACGACCCAACTATCCACTGAGCTTGCTCCTATAAATCTTGCCCATATCACAGTAACTTTTTACGTGCTACTGGCTTTGTTAGGGGTCAATAAAAATAAAAATGAAAATAAAGAAAATAAGCATCATGGTACATCCATGAAACAGAAGAAATCGCTAGAAATCAACATCTTGCTCAACTTGGCCTTTTGGCTAAGATCAAAGTGTAGTATCTGTTCCGATAGATACTGCACCCCATAGACTGGTATTGTCTTGGCCTTCGGGGCTTGATTTACACCGGTCTATGGGTCTGTCCTGTGCAGTTCTAGGAGGTCCACCCTCCTAGGCTTTGCCTCCACTCTTTGGGGAGGAGTAAGTTTATTGCTTACTGCTGAGGCGTCCCTACCGGGGAATGCCGACGCGGCTGCCCAAGCAATTTTTAATGACCAGAGTGCTCAACTTCTCGAGTGCTGGTTTTACTAATCCCACTTTCCCGACCTTGTGTCACATCTTACCTTGTGGGAGGTAGATAAATAACAACTTGGCCTTTTGGCTAAGATCAAAGTGTAGTATCTGTTCCGATAGATACTGCACCCCATAGACTGGTATTGTCTTGGCCTTCGGGGCTTGATTTACGCCGGTCTATGGGTCTGTCCTGTGCAGTTCTAGGAGATCCACCCTCCCAGGCTTCGCCTCCCCTCTTTGGGGAGGAGTAAGTTTATTGCTTACTGTCTGAGGCGCCCCTACCGGGGAATGCCGACGGGGCTGCCCAGGCAATTTTTAAACCCCACTTTCCCGACCCGACCTTGGGTCACATCTTACTTGTGGGAGTAAGATAAAAACTGGCCTTGTGCCTAACTCCTGGAGAGAAGTAAATCAATACTCAACTCCCCACGCAGGTTGTCCTTATTACAGTAGCCGCACAGTTGCAATATGCCTTGTCTGGGGTGAATAAAAAATATTAAATTCTATATTGAATTAGAATGAAAAGTAGCATGCATTTAAAACAATTATTTAAACCAATTGAAAAAAAATAATAATAAAAAGTCATTTGAGCTTTCTTAAAGATTATTTTATGGTTCAGCGGTTCAAAATATTCATTTTATGAGAAGAATTCAAGTTGGCTTGATCCGGCTAAACTCCCCGGGCGCTAAATCACTTGGCTTGATCGCATCCGGCTGTCATTTTTATGTACTACATTCTACTGAACACAAAATTATGTTGAGAGTCTCAAGTTAAAGTTAATAAAACTAGAGCAGAACAATTCAAGATTAGTTAATTATGAAAAGGTTGAGCCATGATTTAGGTTGCAAATAAAGTCAAGGATGGTGGACGCGTTCTGGAAGATAATCCGTTACTTTGAAAAATCTGAGCCAGAGTTGCTCAATCCCTGGCTATCTCTATATAAAGTTAGGTATGTGTTCATGTTTATAGATTTATATCAACAGGGTTAACGCCTAAACTAATTAACTGATCATTATGAATTTTGGAACAAACGTAAAAAAGTAATATGTACTATGTCGGCTATATTTATTTAAATTTAGTTTAATACAGGGTGTTTAAAAAGTCTTGGGAACATAACGATTTTTAATAACTCAAAAACTATTAGGAGTTGAAAAATGAAATTGGTACCGTTGGAAAGGTTAAAGTTTCAAGTTTTGTGGGGAATTTTCAAAGTTGCTCAATATGAGCACCATTCGTCACACGGCAGACATCTAGTCGATAGTCCATTTCCTGCCAAACGCGTTCCAGCATCTTGACGTCAATGGTTCCCACAACTGCCGTTACTCGAGCCTTTAGTTCGTCAATATCTCTTGGAAGGGGCGGCACATAGACTTGTTGCTTGACAAAGCCCCAAAGGAAAAAGTCACACGGGGTAAGATCTGGAGACCTAGGAGGCCAGGGCATGAGAACGTCATCACCTCGCCCAGATCTCCCAATCCATCTACCAGGCAGCCTTGTGTTAAGAAACTGCCTTACTCTAAGACTCCAGTGTGGTGGTGCACCATCTTGTTGAAAAATGAAGTCATCAGATTCTGCTTGTTCCAACTGAGCCATTAACCAGTCTTCCAGCATGTTGAGATAGGATTCACCAGTGATAGTTGCCTCTTCAAAGAAGAACGGTCCATAGACACCTTTCTTGGAAATTGCACAAAACACGTTTACTTTTGGTGAATCTCGCTCGTGCTCAAGAAGTTCATGAGGATTCTCAGTACCCCATATGCGAGTGTTATGCTTGTTAACTTTGCCATTCAGATGGAAGGTCGCCTCATCGCTAAAAACAAGCCGGTCATCAAAGCCGTTATCTTCCAACTTCTCTTGCATTGCAATGCAAAAGTCACGGCGAAGTGGCTTATCAGTGTCCTTCAACTTTTGGACCAACTTGAGCTTGTAAGGTACCATTTGCAGTCGTTTCCTTAAGACACGCCAGACAGTTGCTGGAGCAAGCTGAAGTTCCCTGCTGGCTCTTCTCACTGATTTACGGGGGCTCCGCTGAAAGGCTGTCCGAACTTGCTCAACTGCATCTTCTGAAGTTGAAGGGCGACCTGTTCGCTTACTTGGGCACAAATACCCATCTTTCACAAATTTAGCATGCCATCTGACAATGGATTTCCTTTCAGGGGCTTCTTTTTTAAATTTCCTGCGAAATGCACGCTGAACACATGTCCACGATTCAGTCTTTGCAAATTGGAGGACGCAAAATGCCTTGTCTTGTTTAGAGAACGCCATTACTGCACCTGGAAAGATAACACGAAAATCATTAGTATGACCAAAAACTTGATTAAGCAAGCTTTAAAATGGCACCAGTTTCATTTTTCTACCTGGAATAGTTCATGAGATATACGCATTTGTAATGTTCCCAAGACTTTTGAAACAGCCTTTGACTCCATTGTATGAAACTAAATTTAAAAAAAAATCGGGAAATTCGTCGAGGCTCTTCGTGAAAATTCAGGTACCTCCATGATATTATTTTGAAAATTCAGGTACCTCTATCATATGATTTCGAAAATTCAGGTACCCCCATGATATTATTTTGAAAATCCAGGTACCTCTATCATATGATTTCGAAAATTCAGGTACCCCCATGATATTATTTTGAAAATCCAGGTACCTCTATGATATGATTTCGAAAATCCAGGTACCTCCAGGATATTATTTTTAAAATTTTGGTACCTCTATCATATGATTTCGAAAATCCAGGTATCTCCATGATATGATTTCGAAAATTCAGGTACCTCCATGATATTATTTTGAAAATTTAGTTACCTCTATCATATGATTTCGAAAATCCAGGTACCTTCATTTATATATATATATATATATATATATATATATATATATATATATATATATATATATATATATATATATGCTGTAAATATTTTTAAGTATTAAAGTATTTTTGAACCTACAGAAGATATCGTTTCGTTTTATTTTTACCTTAATCAGTGCAGGAGTGGTGATTGCACGCCGTCACATGGGATCGAATGCAGTTCGCAGATTCAGTCTAGAGTCACGATCCCAACGTCTTCGTCTCTCTCTGTCTCTGTCTGTCTGTCGGTCTGTCTGTCTCTTTCTCTCTCTCTCTCTCTCTCTCTCTCAATATATATATATATATATATATATATATATATATATATATATATATATATATACATATATGAATAGCGGTGTCCATCTTGGGTTTCCTCACCTAACACAGCCGATCCAATTTTTGTTTTCTTTTTGAAAAAGAGAGGTTGTTACTCTCGAAATGATTAAAGTTTATACCATTTCGGACCTTTAAATATTTAGCAGTAAGTCTCCCATTTTACAATTTACTGGCTTTTATATTTAGCCTTTTCTGAAACATAAATAAATTGATCCGAGATTTATACACATATACCGTCTCCTGTCTTTTATTTCTGTTCATCACATATTAAACTATCCGGTTTTCAACATTGCATTGCTTCCTCCGGTCGCATATTTCTGCTAGTTTTAATAATTTTGTATTTATCACTGACACTATTTTTTATAAAATAGACGGCCAACACCGAGTTGAACAGCTAATTCATATATTAATGTCTTCATCAATTTTTCAATTTTGGTGCCAATACACGTTGCTACCATTTTGACTATCGGGTCGTGGTAATCTTCCGTCTTTTCTCACAGACATTATTACCAGTCGAGTGATCAATCTGAATCAGCAGCCATGTCGTCTTTGTTTACCGAGACAATATTTGGCCTCTAATGTTCGATTCTGTGACCACACCTTAGTATGCAATCCCATAAAAGTTTTGCCTTTTCATTTATAGGAAAAAGAATTCTGTAGAAATGTCTTCGTTGGTCTACTTATAACGCCAAAGTGTCCATAACATTAGGGTTAGGGTTAGGGTTAGTTTGATCGTAATTATTATCGATTATTAAGGGTAATAAAAAAAGATGTTTGAGAGAAAGAGAATTAAACATGTAACCCATTACGGGGCACATTTCTCTCTTTTTTTTTTTTTTAAAATAAAACAACTAAAAGACTACATCCCCCAGGTAGGGTAAAATTAATTCCCCGAAAAAAAAAACAGTTTTTTCACCACTGTCATGTCCCCCACTACGGAGGTTAAAATCAATATATAATGACACTAAACCTTATGTCTAGAATCCTTATTCTAACTTTGCTTAACACCCGTTACATGATTCTGATTCTAGAAAATATAATATCTCGTGTTAAAATTTCACAGAAATCGGAGGTATCATAATTTTGCATGAATGGATTTTATCCGCTTTGCATAAAACTTAATCTAGATGATGTGTATCCAAATTCATTAGTTTAGGAGTGAATCCTGTACATATAAGTATATAAATATATGCATATAGCTAAATTTATAAAGATAGGGATTATAGCCACCCCCGTTCAAAATTCGAATAAACTATCCCTAGCATAAGGATACACATGTTTAGCATATATATGCAGGGCCACCCCTTTAAAAAATGCTAATGGAATCGTCAATAAAATTCATACCGTTTCCGAAATCCAACCATATTCGATACTAATAAACTTGCCCACCAAGTTTCACTCATGAATGTCCAAGAGTCCTTGTTTTATCGCCGTTCGATGATATGTGGGGACACTTTATTGATCGTCTCATCAGTATGAGATATGATAATAGATCGGATTTTCACTCACGGAACTGTAACCCTTTCATAAGTTTTAAATGTTTGGTTATCTCAAAGTTACTATATATCAAAACAATCCCCAGACTATTCATGAACTGCAGTAGTAATGCTATTAGAAGTAGAAATAGTCAATCCCCAGACTATTCATGAACTGCAGTAGTAATGCTATTAGAAGTAGAAATAGTCAATCCCCAGACTATTCATAAACTGCAGTAGTAATGCTATTAGAAGTAGAAATAGTCAATCCCCAGACTATTCATGAACTGCAGTAGTAATGCTATTAGAAGTAGAAATAGTCAATCCCCAGACTATTCATGAACTGCAGTAGTAATGCTATTAGAAGTAGAAATAGTCAATCCCCAGACTATTCATGAACTGCAGTAGTAATGCTATTAGAAGTAGAAATAGTCAATCCCCAGACTATTCATGAACTGCAGTAGTAATGCTATTAGAAGTAGAAATAGTCAATCCCCAGACTATTCATGAACTGCAGTAGTAATGCTATTAGAAGTAGAAATAGTCAATCCCCAGACTATTCATGAACTGCAGTAGTAATGCTATTAGAAGTAGAAATAGTCAATCCCCAGACTATTCATGAACTGCAGTAGTAATGCTATTAGAAGTAGAAATAGTCAATCCTCAGACTATTCATGAACTGCAGTAGTAATGCTATTAGAAGTAGAAATAGTCAATCCTCAGACTATTCATGAACTGCAGTAGTAATGCTATTAGAAGTAGAAATAGTCATCACATGATAGTCAGACTTATTGACAATTTTGCACGTCGTATATATATGTGCTTGCAACGCAGATGAGCACATTTGGACTGTTGAACACCCATGTCTGTGGACAAGTTAGGCGTAGGCTAAAGTTTATTTGTTACAAATATGGTTGGGGAGCATTGCTAATTTGAAAATATGAAAGAATAGAAGCCGTTACAATCCATTAATTTTTTTAAATCAATTTTTTCTGGAATTGCATTTTTTGTAGTCTGTTTTTTATTTCGCTGCAATCCGTGAGATCTTTTTGGCAGGAACTGACTGGAATTGAATCAATTCTTAAGTTTAACTCTATAACGCTATTTTCACAAATTGAAAATGAGATTTTATTGCCGAACTATCAGATTAAATGTTTAAAAAGTGCAGTATAACGGCTTTTATCCTTTCATATTTTCAAATATACAGGGTGAATGGAAAGTAACTCCTTATTATTAAGTGGTCGTAATTTATTACTGGAATATAATTTTTACAAGAAATGAATATAATAAGAAAGTGTATAGCATGGGGTTTTATTTAAAATTCGATATGGGTGCCAGCAATCGCCACCATCTTCCAAAGCTGCCTGGAAACCGCATCAACTGATTTCACGAGGAACTCTTAAAAAATTTTTTTTTTTACTAATGAGTCAACATTTATCAAAGCTAAATCCTACTCGAAGATTAGGGTCAACAAGATAGATAGATTGACTGATAAATAGTGATGAATACTATGAGAGTATTGAAAACAGCAGCTGACCCAGAAAACAGCATTTTTCCCCCTTTGTCAAAATCATTGCTCGTGAAATGTGAGGACTAAAGGAAAAATAACGCATGATTTATAACTCTTACCTCCCATTCATTTCTTGTAAGAATTATATTTAATAACTTACAAGTATAATTTACAAGTATAGAGCGTTTCTTTCCAATCACCCTGTTGTTAGATTGCAGCAAAAAAAAGTTGTGAATTTTATTCACGATTCAATGGATGGCATTATTTGGAGGGGATCACTCTGCATACATCTCTTTTTATTAGAACTCTAAATAGATATGCAACGTTTATTTGTTTTATCATTTCTTAGGGTTAGAGTTAGGGTTTAAGGTACGGGAAAGGGTTAGGGTTAGGGTTTAGGGTTAGTTTAGGGTTAGCAAAAATGTTTCTATCTTTACCAATAAAAGAGAAAATCTTACATTTACTGTAATATTGTTTTAGAAAAGCCACCAGGATAACGTCGAAAATCTTGGCGCATGTGTTTAGATGGCACTCTTTTTATGGAAATCGCTCCAGACAAGGTATGAAGCCACTTGATATAAGGAGCTAATAAGAATAGAAAGTTGTATTACAATGATGTATCAAAACAGCGAATTAATGAAGACCAATAGACCAACGAGTCAAACGAGCTGGAACAAAAGAAGCGGGGAATAGATCACATAATTCGGACGAACATATACTATAATAGTATTTATAGAAAAGATTGAGACTAGTAACCCTACGTCTGGCAGAGAGAGGGTGCAGAAGAGAGATATCAAATTATAGATACATTTCTGCACCTTATCAAGAACCTTAAAATAGGACAGAGATTCACCAGCCCAAATATGACACCAGTACTCCATACATGGTCTGATAATAGATGTGTAGAGATAGAGAATAGCCTCATGTGTGAGAAAGTGTTTAGCGCGATAGAGAGAACTGACTTTACGAGAAGCAGAAAGAGCAATGGATCTAATGTATGAACTCCAAGAAAGATTTGATGAGAGAGAAAGGCTAAGAAGTTTCAGATTCGAGTTCTCGTCAAGAACAGAGCCACCCATAAGAATCTCAGGAAGAAAAGGGACACACCTACGATTGAAAGACACGAGCTGAGTCTTAACAGGATTAAACGAAACAAGCCATTTCGTACTCCAATCCACAACTGAATCCAGGTCAACTTCTAGATCAGCTGCATATTTCAACTGATAAAGGGAGATGAGCGAGAAGCAACACCAGAATAGAGAGTGGTATCGTCAGCATAAATGTTAATTTTCTGAACAATATTCTCTGGAAGATCATTTATATAGAGAAGAAACAGTGTTGGGCCTGAAAAACACCAGCATTAATAGGAAAAGAGAATGAAGAGACACCGTCCAAAGTTACTTGCAAGCTTCAATCAGAAAGAAAATACCTATTAATGTCAAGAACCTCACCACGAATACCATAACCCTAACTGTCACACTCTGTCGAACGCCTTCGAAATATCAAGCGCAATGGTTCTTCTGTCTTCCGACAGATCCGCCCAGTTACAACGGTTAAAAGATCAGCAGCTGATCGAAAACCACGAAAGCCATACTGAACACAACTAAAGAGGTCCAGCCTTTCCAGAAAATAAACAGGCTTGCCGTTGACCAACTTTTCAAAAACCTTTCTAATAACAGAGAGGAGACTAACAGGGCGATACTTAGTTGGGTCAGACCAATCGCCAGCGTTTTTAAAGGACACCTGATGAGGGTCGGAGAACAGAACGGCCGAAACGTTGTGAGCATGGCAGCCAAGATGAGGAAGTCAGTCCGAACACCGCCATCCATAATGAAAACACCTCATCTCAGAAATACAAACAGTAAGATGTTTGTTTTGTGGATTTGTAGAAGGCATAATAATAAAAAGGGAGAGAAAAGTAGAATCACTTCAAGACAAACTGCCAGCATTCGATCTCCTAGACTCCAAACAGGCTAGATAAAAAAAAAGCCCTTCAAGAGTCCGATAGTAAGGGAAGGGGTTACTAAGCTGGCTGACAAAAAAGTCTACCCCAAAAAAGTCAGATTTCATAGCTCAGTCGGTAGAGCGTCAGACTTTTACGAACTTCATGCCTAATATGTCAAATCTCCTATCAGCGCATTAGAAACATAACAATATATGATATGCACATTTATATAATAATACAACTCCTATAATCTTGTATACTTGCTTATTGAATCTATTAGGTGGTAGAAGGAATAGAAAATGAGAAGAGAAGTAGTTTGAGGTACATAATAGAGGGAGAGAGAGGTGGTTGGAGGATAGGAATAGTAGTAATAGCAGCAGCATAAGAGGAGAGTAAGAAGACGAGGTGCATTAATAAGTCATGTAAACAATGGGTCTGCTCAGTCGCCATGGCCACTAGGGTTTTAATTGGAATATATCATCTCGTAGAAACAGTGTGTTTAATTTTTTATCATAGTTATATTTTGTAATTCTTTGACTGGTGGTGATTATTAAAAGAATAACTGAGCAGCCACCTACAAATGCAAATCAGAAGTTTAGTAAAATTAGCTTTGTAGAAATAATATATTTACATTAAATAGTAGTACGATTAGTTCGAATTCTGCTAAACAATCACTACGACTAAGATCATATATTATATACCACCCCGGAATAATCTATTCTAAAAACGTTTTAATTTTTTTTAATTGATAAAAGCACAAATCTTGCATTTGCTGCAATCTTGTTTTTAAAGAAGCCAGCAGGGTAACGTCGGAAACTTTGGCGCTTATTTTAAGACAACACCTAATGACGTAATATTTTACCCCCTCCTCCTCCCCCCCCTCAAGATAATTTTCATCGTAAAATAAATTTCTTTTCTTTTAAGATCTGGATTCAGAAGTTCTGATTACGTTCTTTATCTTTTACTGGTCCATCTTGGAACTAGAATTTTAGGAGTTGGTGGCCCTGGAATACGAAAATATCATTAAGTATATCTACTGATAGTCCATTCTGTGCAGTTAAATTTTCAGTGAATCAGCGTCCAAGTCCATTTATGTCTTCTGCTAATATTTTGAACACTTTTGACAATGATGCTATCTTTCCCAAATAATCCTCCTTTTCTAAATATCTCGATGAAAACTTTATCTCTACGACTGGAACATTTACTTTGGCTTCTGGCGTTATGACAACTTTAGTATTTTTGTCCTGGTAGTAGTTTATCGAACACCGATTCAACTTTTACGACGAACATACCTGTTACTTCGGACGGTTCGGTGTTATTCTGTTACTGTTATAAACCCTAACCCTAACACTAACCCTAACCCTAACTCTAATTAATTATTTTATCCTACTCTCACCTGTCTCTATACCGTTAAACGTATTAATGTCTTGAATGTGTGCACGAACTGTAATTATATTTTTCTTTCCTCGTGTCTGTACTCCTTATCGCAACAAAATGTTACCACGGTCTTTCTCTGCCAAATGATATCTCTCCGAATAGTCCAGCGCACACACCAACGTAGTCACTAACTCAAATCACCAACTCATAGCCGCTCACTTCCTTCAAAACATTCCCCTTTTATTGCCAGTGACATTGCACTCATGCAAATGAGCAGTGAGCTCTTCTGCCAGAGAGATCAGGAAGTAATGGGAGGTCTTTGCTATAACTAGCAATTTCACTCAGGTTCTGTTTCTTTATGAATCCATTCCTGGCTGGGGTAAGTCATACTTTGCTAACCACACGAACCTTTCGGTATTCTCGTTGGATCTACGATGGTATGGGGAGGTAGTTATATTTCAACCGCCAGGGATCTGCGAAATATTTTCTATTCACCCTCTCGTAAATTGTGTAACCTTATCACTCACAATCGTTTTGGAGACGTCACATCGAAGTGGGGTTTCTATAATTAAATATTGCAGATCATTTTGTATGACTTTCTACAATTACGAGAAAATATGATGCATTAAATAGTATCGAACTTTTACATGTAGTCTTGACCATAGAATATATGTTTGAGGCCATGTTTGAAATATCATTGATGGAGATCTTTCTGCAAGAGGACAACTTCCACAGATTTTTGCTACCTACCTTCCTTCATAAATGGTTTCATAAGAAATATTCTTGTAAAATACAACTTCCACAAATTTTTTCTACCTACCTTCCTCCATAAATTATTTCATAAGAAATATTCTTTTGCAGTTTTTGCACCTTTTTTTAATGTGCACTGCGGCTGTTACCTACCTTTCATAAGAAATATTCCTGGAAAATACAGGACGCTGATACTCTGTGAAATAACTTTTTTCCATGCGCAAATTTATATAATGTTTTAAGAGCAAATATAATTACTAAACTTTACTACCTTTCCAGTCTGCAACTCTTTCTTCCGATAGTCAAGATCTGAAGATCTTGAAGCATATGTCACTGGCTCTGCACTACCATCTTCAAACGTATGAAGAATTGAGCCAAATGCCTCATAAACTTGAATCCAGCGCCACAAGAATCTCAAGTGTAGGATCAACATCTTTTGGTTCTAAGTCGGAAATGAAAAATATGTTATGTTATAATGTTGGATTGCAGCTTTTAAAATAATATCGAGTATTAGACACTGGTGTTGTTCATACCAGTCGAGGACAGGCCCTCGACAATTAGTTCAAAAGGGGCCTTACTTCTGTCTGAGGTTCTGTTAAGTCCTAGGAGGTCCAACTTCCCAGGCTTTATCTTCTCTCTTTTAGAAGAGGTTAGTTTATAGCTAAGTCGAAAATGTAAATATTTTTATGTCATAAAAAGTGGAATGGCAGCAAAATTGAAATGGCAGCAAAAGTGGAATGGCAACAAAAGTGGAATGGCAGCAAAAGTGAAATGGCAGCAAAAGTGAAATAGCAGCAAAAGTGAAATGGCAGCAAAAGTGGAATGGCAGCAAAAGTGGAATGGCAGCAAAAGTGAAATGGCAGCAAAAGTGAAATGGCAGCAAAAGTGGAATGGCAGTAAAAGTGGAATGGCAGCAAAAGTGGAATGGCAGCAAAAGTGAAATGGCAGCAAAAGTGGAATGGCAGCAAAAGTGGAATGGCAGTAAAAGTGGAATGGCAGCAAAAGTGGAATGGCAGCAAAAGTGGAATGGCAGTAAAAGTGGAATGGCAGCAAAAGTGGAATGGCAGTAAAAGTGGAATGGCAGCAAAAGTGGAATGGCAGCAAAAGTGGAATGGCAGCAAAAGTGGAATGGCAGCAAAAGTGGAATGGCATTGCACAGAGCATTCATATTTTACTCTTTTTATTAGTAGGGGTAATTTTAACTCGTAAATCACAGATATATACAACGTATAGTTGTTTGTGAACCCTAATAAAGCTTAAAGTGTAGTCACATATTCTAAAGTTGGCATGCTTAGAAAGGGTTAGGGTTAGGGTTAATTTCTTACCTAAGGGGAATGGGGCGATCAAAAGTTGCTATGTCTAGACTGGGCTACAAAACCGATCCAACCACCTGGGAATGTGGAAATGAGAACCATACTATCCAACACTGCCTTGTATGCCCTCTACTGCTCAAACTTTACAAAAACCAAAGAAGTGCGTAAAAATGTGAGACACTGTCATATGATCACATGCTCCAAAGAAACGACAAAGAAAAGATAATTCCTATATTTCCTATTTTGATGCAGATTTGTTAAATTAACGATTTCTTAAAAATATAACAGCCTTCTAAATATAATAGCCTTCTAAATATAATAGCCTTCTAAATATAATAGCCTTCTAAATATGACTAGCCTTCTAAATATAAAAGCCTTCTAAATATAATAGCCTTCTAAATAGATTAGCCTTCTAAATATAATAGCCTTCTAAATATAATAGCCTTCTAAATATAATAACCTTCTAAATATAATAGCCTTCTAAATATAATAGCCTTTTGAATATGAATAGCCTTCTAAATATAATAGCCTTCTAAATATGAATAGGCTTCTAAATATAATAGCCTTCTAAATATGAATAGCCTTCTAAATATAATAGCCTTCTAAATATGAATAGCCTTCTAAATATAATAGCCTTCTAAATATGAATAGCCTTCTAAATATAATAGCCTTCTAAATATAATAGCCTTCTAAATATGAATAGCTTTCTAAATATAATAGCCTTCTAAATATGAATAGCCTTCTAAATATAATAGCCTTCTAAATATAATAGCCTTCTAAATATAATAGCCTTCTGAATATGAATAGCCTTCTAAATAAAATAGCCTTCTAAATAGATTAGCCTTCTAAATATAATAGCCTTCAAAATATGAATAGCCTTCTAAATATAATAGCCTTCTAAATATAATAACCTTCTAAATATAATAGCCTTTTAAATATGTATAGCCTTCTAAATATAATAGCCTTCTAAATATGAATAGCCTTCTAAATATAATAGCCTTCTAAATATGAATAGCCTTCTAAATATAATAGCCTTCTAAATATGAATAGCCTTCTAAATATAATAGCCTTCTAAATATGAATAGCCTTCTAAATATGAATAGCTTTCGAAATATAATAGCCTTCTAAATATGAATAGCCTTCTAAATATAATAGCCTTCTAAATATAATAGCCTTCTAAATATAATAGCCTTCTAAATATGAATAGCTTTCTAAATATAATAGCCTTCTAAATATAATAACCTTCTAAATATAATAGCCTTCTAAATATAATAGCCTTTTAAATATGAATAGCCTTCTAAATATAATAGCCTTCTAAATATGAATAGCCTTCTAAATATAATAGCCTTCTAAATATGAATAGCCTTCTAAATATAATAGCCTTCTAAATATGAATAGCGTTCTAAATATAATAGCCTTCTAAATATGAATAGCCTTCTAAATATAAATAGCTTTTTAAATATAATAGCCTTCTAAATATGAATAACCTTCTAAATATAATAGCCTTCTAAATATAATAGCATTCTAAGTATAATAGCTTTCTAAATATAAATAGCCTTCTAAATATACTAGCCTTCTAAATATGAATAGCCTTCTAAATATAATAGCCTTCTAAATATGAATAGCCTTCTAAATATAATAGCCTTCTAAATATGAATAGCCTTCTAAATATAATAGCCTTCTAAATATGAATAGGATTCTAAATATGAATAGCTTTCTAAATATAATAGCCTTCTAAATATGAATAGCCTTCTAAATATAATAGCCTTCTAAATATAATAGCCTTCTGAATATAATAGCCTTCTAAATATGAATAGCCTTCTAAATTTAATAGCCTTCTAAATATGAATAGCCTTCTAAATATAATAGCTTTCTAAATATGAATAGCCTTCTAAATATAATAGCCTTCTAAATAGATTAGCCTTCTAAATATAATAGCTTTATAAATATGAATAGCCTTCTAAATATGAATAGCCTTCTAAATATAATAGCTTTCTAAATATGTATAACTTTCTAAATATAATAGCCTTCTAAATATGAATAGCCTTCTAAATATAAATTGCTTTCTAAATATAATAGCCTTCTAAATATGAATAGCCTTCTAAATATAATAGCCTTCTAAATATAATAGCCTTCTAAATATGAATAGCCTTCAAAATATAATAGCCTTCTAAATGTAATAGCCTTCTAAATATAATAGCCTTCTATATATGAATAGCCTTCTAAATATAATAGCCTTCTAAATATAATAACCTTCTAAATATAATAGCCTTCTAAATATAATAGCCTTTTAAATATGAATAGCTTTCTAAATTTAATAGCCGTCTAAATATGAATAGCCTTCTAAATATAATAGCCTTCTAAATATCAATAGCCTTCTAAATATAATCGCCTTTTAAATATGAATAGCCTTCTAAATATAATAGCCTTCTAAATATTAATAGCGTTCTAAATATAATAGCCTTCTAAATATGAATAGCCTTCTAAATATGAATAACCTTCTAAATATAATAGTGTTCTAAATATGAATAACCTTCTAAATATAATAGCCTTCTAAATATAATAGCCTTCTAAATATAATAGCCTTCTAAATATGAATAGCCTTCTAAATATAATAGCCTTTTAAATATGAATAGCCTTCTAAATATAATAGCCTTCTAAATATGTATAGCCTTCTAAATATAATAGCCTTCTAAATATGAATAGCCTTCTAAATATAATAGCCTTCTAAATATAATAGCCTTCTAAATATGAATAGCCTTCTAAATATAATATCCTTCTAAATATAATAACCTTCTAAATATAATAGCCTTCTAAATATAATAGCCTTTTAAATATGAATAGCCTTCTAAATTTAATAGCCTTCTAAATATGAATAGCATTCTAAATATAATAGCCTTCTAAATATGAATAGCTTTCTAAATATAATAGCATTCTAAATATGAATAGCCTTCTAAATATAATAGCCTTCTAAATATGAATAGCCTTCTAAATATAATAGCCTTTCTAAATATGAATAGCCTTCTAAATATGAATAGCTTTTTAAATATAATAGCCTTCTAAATATGAATAGCCTTCTAAATATAATAGCCTTCTAAATATAATAGCCTTCTAAACATAATAGCCTTCTAAATATGAATAGCCTTCTAAATATAATAGCCTTCTAAATATAATAGCCTTCTAAATATGAATAGCCTTCTAAATATAATAGCCTTCTAAATATAATAACCTTCTAAATATAATAGCCTTCTAAATATAATAGCCTTTTAAATATGAATAGCCTTCTAAATATGAATAGCCTTCTAAATATGAATAGCCTTCTAAATATAATAGCCGTCTAAATATCAATAGCCTTTTAAATATAATAGCCTTTTAAATATGAATAGCCTTCTAAATATAATAGCCTTCTAAATATGAATAGCGTTCTAAATATAATAGCCTTCTAAATATGAATAGCCTTCTAAATATGAATAACCTTCTAAATATAATAGTGTTCTAAATATGAATAACCTTCTAAATATAATAGCCTTCTAAATATAATAGCCTTCTAAATATAATAGCCTTCTAAATATGAATAGCCTTCTAAATATAATAGCCTTCTAAATATGAATAGCCTTCTAAATATAATAGCCTTCTAAATATGTATAGCCTTCTAAATATAATAGCCTTCTAAATATGAATAGCCTTCTAAATATAATAGCCTTCTAAATATGAATAGCCTTCTAAATATGAATAGCTTTCTAAATATAATAGCCTTCTAAATATGAATAGCATTCTAAATATAATAGCCTTCTAAATATAATAGCCTTCTAAATATAATAGCCTTCTAAATATGAATAGCCTTCTAAATATAATAGCCTTCTAAATAGATTAGCCTTCTAAATATAATAGCCTTCTAAATATAATAGCCTTCTAAATATAATAGCCTTCTAAATATAATAACCTTCTAATAATAATAGCCTTCTAAATATAATAGCCTTTTAAATATGAATAGCCTTCTAAATATAATAGCCTTCTAAATATGAATAGTCTTCTAAATAGTATAGCCTTCTAAATATGAATAGCCTTCTAAATATAATAGCCTTCTAAATATGAATAGCCTTCTAAATATAATAGCCTTCTAAATATGAATAGCCTTCTAAATATAATAGCCTTCTAAATATAATAGCCTTCTTAATATGAATAGCCTTCTAAATATAATAGCCTTCTAAATATAATAGCCTTCTAAATATGAATAGCCTTCTAAATATAATAGCCTTCTAAATATAATAGCCTTCTAAATATAATAGCCTTCTAAATATGAATAGCCTTCTAAATATAATAGCCTTCTAAATATAATAACCTTCTAAATATAATAGCCTTCTAAATATTATAGCCTTTTAAATATGAATAGCCTTCTAAATTTAATAGCCTTCTAAATATGAATAGCATTTTAAATATAATAGCCTTCTAAATATGAATAGCTTTCTAAATATAATAGCCTTCTAAATATGAATAGCCTTCTAAATATAATAGCCTTCTAAATATGAATAGCCTTCTAAATATAATAGCCTTTCTAAATATGAATAGCCTTCTAAATATGAATAGCTTTTTAAATATAATAGCCTTCTAAATATGAATAGCCTTCTAAATATAATAGCCTTCTAAATATAATAGCATTCTAAACATAATAGCCTTCTAAATATGAATAGCCTTCTAAATATAATAGCCTTCTAAATATAATAGCCTTCTAAATATGAATAGCCTTCTAAATATAATAGCCTTCTAAATATAATAACCTTCTAAATATAATAGCCTTCTAAATATAATAGCCTTTTAAATATGAATAGCCTTCTAAATATGAATAGCCTTCTAAATATGAATAGCCTTCTAAATATAATAGCCTTCTAAATATGAATAGCTTTCTAAATATAATAGCCTTCTAAATATGAATAGCCTTCTAAATATAATAGCCTTCTAAATATAATAGCCTTCTAAATATAATAGCCTTCTAAATATGAATAGCCTTCTAAATATAATAGCCTTCTAAATATAATAACCTTCTAAATATAATAGCCTTCTAAATATAATAGCCTTTTTAATATGAATAGCCTTCTAAATATAATAGCCTTCTAAATATGAATAGCCTTTTTAATATAATAGCCTTCTAAATATGAATAGCCTTCTAAATATAATAGCCTTCTAAATATGAATAGCCTTCTAAATATAATAGCCTTCTAAATATGAATAGCCTTCTAAACATAATAGCCTTCTAAATATGAATAGCATTCTAAATATGAATAGCTTTCTAAATATAATAGCGTTCTAAATATGAATAGCCTTCTAAATATAATAGCCTTTTAAATATGAATAGCTTTCTAAATATAATAGCCTTCTAAATATGAATAGCCTTCTAAATATAATAGCCTTCTAAATATAATAGCCTTCTAAATATGAATAGCCTTCTAAATATAATAGCCTTCTAAATATGAATAACCTTCTAAATATAATAGCCTTCTAAATATGAATAGCCTTCTAAATATAATAGCATTCTAAATATGAATAGCTTTCTAAATATAATAGCCTTTTAAATATGAATAGCCTTCTAAATATGGATAGCTTTCTAAATATAATAGCCTTCTAAATATAATAGCCTTCTAAATTTAATAAAACACTAACGAGTCAAACAATTTTCGCATAATTGTCATCATATTCGTTGGTCCGTTTTTACATGTTGGCATATGTTGGACAGCTTTTAGAAAGTGACTTCTAGACTAATCTATCTTTGAACAGATCTTTTATTTATCCTTATTGTTCTCAAGTCTATCATTATAACTTCTTTCCATGTTTTCCTTGGTCTTTCTCTGACAACTGACCCTGCTACCTCAACTGCTCTACATCTACTAACCCAAGCACTCGCATCCATTCTTTCAATATGACTCAGCCAACAGATTTTCCTGTTCCGCACACATTTTCCTGTATTGTGTGCAGAACAGGAGATATTGTTGGTTTGGTCACAACTTCGTTTCTGAAATCTTTCTTGCCGATAAATTAACAGTGCGAAAAGACGTGTTAAAAAGATGTGTTAAAAATATTCAAACATCTCATAATATTGAATGTCCCTAAAGTGTACCTAACGGGGAATGCTGACAAACGGGGGGGGGGGGGGGCGGGCTTCTCATGCAATTTTGTAGGTCAGGATTCATTCCTCCTAGTGCACTGACTATTTCAAAACTCACCTTCTCCTACGTCTAACACAACAATTCTATGTTTCTCAATACCTTAAATGGTTACTATATAAATAATAAAAAAAACAAGCCGCGCATGCGTGGCCCCCCTCTGTATGTGACTCGATGTGGCGAGTGTGAAATGCAATGAATTTGGGCAATTTGGGGCATTTTTGACCCCCCCCATTGTACCCCCTGGTGGTGCGAACCATAATTTTTCTGAGGTCAAGGATGCTCATTTTATATCCAGAACAATTGCCTCTACATTTTGGCCAAGTTTCAGAAAAATTCAATGGATGGATCAAACGTTATGGGAGAAAAGGGTAATTTTTTGCCATTTTGGGGGCTTTTGACCCCCCCCCCTCCTGGGGGCGCGAACCAGATCTTTTCCAAAGTCAGCGATACTTATTTTCTATTAGGAAGAATTGCCTCCATATTTTGGCCAAGTTTCAGAGAAATTGAATGGATGGATGAAAAGTTATGGGGCAAAAAATGTCATTTTTTGACACCCTGGGGGGGCTAACAGGATTTTTTTCAAAAATCGGAGAATGTCACTTTCTAACCTGACAAAAGTTAAAACTTCATGCAAAATTTCAGAGAAATTCAATGGATGGTTGCGGAGAAAAATCCGGACGGACGGACGGACGGACGGACGGACGGACGGACGGAAATGCCTCAAAACATAGGTCTCCCGATTTTATAAATCGGGGGACCAATAAACATTTTGCGTACCGTGTCTTCATGTTAACTAATTGTAATTAACGATGATCCAGCAAATCAAACGACCCCAGAAGTATTGATCATTTGTTCAACAAAGTACAGATTCCAGCGAATCGACCAAGTACGCTGTACCTCTTATCTCTTCGTCTCATGAAATCAGCATCATTGCCAATTAAAGAGTAATTACCCAGAGCACTGGCAATGTTCCAGGTATATACAGACAGTAAATATCTACGTTTTTATGCATTACATGTCGAGAGGAAGGGTGCACAATTCGAGAAGTAGTTGGAGTCGAAAGAATAGAGGCAGAAACCGGAAGTGATAAGACATTTTGATATAAAAGCGACGCTAAAATGTAGAGGATGTTTTCTTTTGTAGCGGATGGGCTGCATTCCCGCTTAAAAGGTGAAATTAATATCACGCTATTATAACAATTATTTTAAAAGTGATAATCAACTTGAATTTCTGAAATACGTGTACACATGGAGAAATATTGTTGTAGGTTTACATTTTTATTGAGAATGATTATAAAATATTGATGATGTCATAGATGTTGTATTCTACTGAATTAATATATATATCTCTCTATATATATGTATATATATATACGCACACACACACACACACACACACACACACACACACACATATATATATATATATATATATATATATATATATATATATATATATATATATAGTAATCCAGGTTTCGTAAATATCCACGGGATAGGAATCCAAAGAATTTCAACCGGGCTTATAAAGAGTGCTCAATATCAAATAGAGCTTTATTTATATAATTGTTTTTATTCAAACAGACATGTACAATCTGCGACACTGGCATGTCGATGTTATCGATCTACAGCAGTTAAAAGCTGAGATTTTATCATGTAGAATTAGGATTTGATCCTTCCCTCAGATGGTATGAAATATATATATATATATATATATATATATATATATATATATATATATATATATATTTAGGTATATATATATATATATATATATATATATATATATATATATATATATATATATATATATATATATATATACCTTATCTATTAACGTCCGAATAATGATCTGTCCTAAAACTAGAGAGTTTCATTTGGTGTTGGAATTTTAAGGCTTATCTATGGTCTGTGAATGATCGTCATTCAAAAGGAAAGAGAAAATAAGTGGACTATTTTGAAATAAATTTATCGGAACAGACAGCTCGAATTTACATAGCTTTTAAAGTGAGATCGTCCGTTGGTATTGCCAAAGAGCACAGTTAAAAATACAAATAAAAAAGGAGAAAGAGAGAGAGAGATAGTAGGAGAGAGAGAGAGAGAGAGAGAGAGAGAGAGAGAGAGAGAGAGAGAGAGGCATTGGAGATTTCTATTGGGATGGATCCAAGAACATTTTAGGTTCTGCGTCGCCAGAATAGACTTTACAACGACCGAAAATAAATCGACTACACGGAGGCGAGAAACAATCCCCCCACACACATATACCCCCCCACACACATACTTCTGACAGATTATGAAACACACATATACGTACGAAAACAAACGCATGCACACATACGCGTAGAAATAAGCATATGTGCAATCGTTTTTAAACCACAACACACCGTTAACTTTTACACTCATAAGCACTGCCCGTCTTAAATTTTTTTTTTGTTATTTACGACAAATATATTATTGCATTAATCGGAAAAATTGTGTTTTAATCGCACCGTATTATTTGGATTTACTTTTTATCAGGAAAAGAAATATACTAAATAAATAAATAAATGAATGAAAATGAGATGAAAAGAGAAAAAGGAATCAAAAGGATAAAAAACAATAAATAAATGGATAAAAAAATAAAAAAGAGAAAAAGGAGCAAAAGGAATAAATAAATGAATGAAAAAGAGATAAATAGATAAAAAGGAGAAAAAGGAATAAAAAGAAATAAAAAGGAATAAATAAATGAATGAAAAAGAGATAAAAAATAAAAAGGAATACAAAATAATCAAAAGGAATAAAAAGGAATAAATAAATGAATGAAAAGAAATAAAAAGAGAAAAAGAAGAAAAAAGAAGAAAAAGAAATAAAAAGTAATAAATAAATGAATGAAAATAGATAAATAGATAAAAAGAAAAAAAAGGAATCAAAAGGAATAAAAAGGAACAAATAAATTAATGAAAAATAGATAAAACGAAGAAAAAGGGATAAAAAGTAATAAAAAGGAATAAATAAATGAATAAAAAGAAATAAAAAGAGAAAAAGAAGAAAAAGGAATAAAAAGGAATAAAAAGGAATAAATAAATGAATAAAAAAGAAATAAAAAGAGAAAAAGAAGAAAAAGGAATAAAAATGGAATAAAAAGGAATAAATAAATGAATGAAAAAGAAATAAAAAGAGAAAAAGAAGAAAAAGGAATAAAAATGGAATAAAAAGGAATAAATAAATGAATGAAAAAGAAATAAAAAGAGAAAAAGAAGAAAAAGGAATAAAAATGGAATAAAAAGGAATAAATAAATGAATAAAAAAGAAATAAAAAGAGAAAAAGAAGAAAAAGGAATAAAAATGGAATAAAAAGGAATAAATAAATGAATGAAAAAAAGATAAAAAGATAAAAAGGAATAAAAAAGAGATAAAAAGAAAATAGAGATGTATGGAGGAATGAAGAAGTTTAAGAATTAGATAAAAAAGACAGAAAAAGAAGAAAAATGAACGAAAGGGGGAAATAATACATAAATAAAGTAATATATGTTTTAATACAAGTATAGGAATAAAAACTTATGAATTATGTTGGAAGAAACAAAAAGAGAAAGAAATGGAGAATGAATAAATAAAGAAAATGAGATAAATAGAATGGAAACATGAGACAAGAGAATAAATAGAGGAACGAAAGGAAATAAGAAACACAAATGAAAAATAATAAAACAGAAGACACGATTAAAAGGATAAAAGAGAAAGACATTGAAACATGGAATAAAACATTGAAGTACATAGAAAAGGGAAGAAAAACACAAGAGGAAGAAATATTAACAAATAGAATACAGAATAAAAAAAAGTGGATACAAAAGGGAATAGATATTATTTAATATTAATCACAATTTCACTTTGTTTTTGATTGGAACACAATTTGTTTTGAATAATTTATATTTACTAAATATTTTTCTAAACTCACTATGAGAGACATACCTAACTATAATTCACAACATTCCATGTTACCTCATCGATAATAAAGTTTTTAAATATATGACTTTTTAGACAACTAAAAAGTTTCAGGCATTGAAGACGTATAAACGAAAAAACAAAATAAAATATAAGCCACATTTACTATTGATAAGGCTCTATCAAAAAGGATACTGAGCCCTGTGTATGCAAGGTCTGCTGCCTTTATACGTATCAGTTCCGATTTTGAGAAGATATTCCTATTATACACATATATTATATGATATAGATATGTGTATATCTCTCTATATAAAGTAAACTCAAAAACTGCCCGGTAAATTCAGTCACTATAAGACTATAAACACAGGTACTCTATAGAATTCAAATATGGTCAGCCTTTATACTAATTACTGATGCGTGTTTCCGGAAATTATTACTCAGTTTCATTCTATTTCATAATTTTTATACATTAATTCCGACCTACCTGACTCTCTCAAAAAAGTCATACTTAGATAAAGTCGGAGTAACTTTTACTCACACACACAAACTACTATCACTACCCCATATATCACTGGGACTTCTCTTTCATTGGATGCATTTTCCAGCTTCGACGGTTATTGTTTAAATTGTTAATTCTGTGATACTATCTTTTACTCATTATAACTTCTCTAAGTAAAAATGAATCGCTCCCTTGAGCTTATGTTCATATTTTTACGGCGTTTTGATCGTCAGGAATAATGGAATATAATTGCAGAACGCTCAACAACAACAAAAAAATGAAATGAAAACATGGTATCTTCTATTCTTCCATTCAGTAAACCGCCCGGAAATAATGCTTATAAATTCTATTAAATATTACCAATTCAAATTTATATGTAAAAAATTCCGAGGAATACCGACATATCGGATTGAATATCAAATACAATGACCGTTACGCGTATTATACACAACAGCGCTCCGTGGGACTAATCATTCTCATTCCGATATTTTAAATTACATTCTCACCCCCCCCCCCCCACCTATCCTAAGACGATCCACTCAATCAAAATGGCGTCGCATATCAAGTCATCGTAAGTTTCTTTGTCCGCTTTATAATAGATTACCTTCTTACACAGTTATTTATGTGTTTGTTTAGTTATTAATAAGCAAAAAATTAACGTTAAAGTGGTTCACTTAACGACAGAGTCGGAGTATTGTACTCAGGTGAATATCTATTTCTCATCTCTCTGATAGAGCTCTACTTTCAATTTTACTTGAAAAGGGGCTTCTTATAATATAAAATTATATTTTTTTATATTTTACCTATATATATATATATATATATATATATATATTTGTTATTGTTTATTTATCTATGGACGTATACGTTTCGTCTCTTTTCAATCAAGACTCATCAGCATAGAAGTACGACTATTTACCACCGGTCACACGATTCGAAACCCTGGATTACAAGTATTTTTCAACCCCAATCCAACGTCGCTAACCGATAGGCCAGTTCTGAACAGCTTATAAACAATGATAAGTTTAACACTTTTTAGAGGCGGCGAAACATACATGCATTCAACTTCTATAAGTGAAGGAATGATGCATATAAAGCAAGTGACGTCACGCTGTGTTAGTACTACCATTTACAGTGCTCTACTTATTAACGAGGAGCTTTATATATATATATATATATATATAGTCTGTATATGGATGACTATATGGAACTCCCTCCCTGGGTAGAGCTTATTTGTAAGGATATCACCAACTGCCATTAGCTTTAAGGCATAGCTCATTAGGTAAAACTAATTCGAGCTCTCGGCACTAAACAATGTTTACATTGAGATATTACTTACATTCAGTCAGTGTCGTATGATAGCGCAGGGGTAGGATCGCCGACTGTCAGCTCGACGGTTGAGTTTCAATCCCGGCTTGAGGCACTAACTGGTCTAGCGAAACAGTCTGTATGTGGATGACTCTCTCTCTCTCTCTCTCTCTCTATATAGATAAGTGTTGAGAATAAAAATGGTGTAGAATGTAATATTTATTAGATCATCAATTGTTCAAATAAAGGAAATATAAAAAACACTTCTATTCTTTTCTTTAATCCATAGATTTTCAAATATGTGCTCTTACAATAAATGGAAATTCGATAGATAAGTCAGTAAACTTTACTGTAATGCAATCATTTGAAAATATAAAAGTATAAAAGTATAAAAATGCAATTTAAAAAAAGTTTAAAATATGCAAAGAAAATCGTCACCATTTAAGAAGCATAGTTCGAATCGAAGCATGTAGTGATTTTTTTTATATCACCATTGTTTGAATGAATATTGAATAAATATTGAATTCGATCTAATTTTTATTCTCATGAGTTATCTACTTATACTATTGCTCTATCTCGTGTATTGTGTAGCCATTTTTAGGGGGAATAAGATGCCCCCTTATTTGAAAATTCAATTTGCATCAAATTTTATCTAAAGCCATCAGAAACCAAGATTTCTGAATTTCTGAATTTCACTTTCTTCTTAAGACCCGCAAACTTAAGCCTTAGAATTGAAACATTTTTTTCGAATCAAAATCATGTAATGGATTTAGATAAAAATTAGAATAAGATTTCTAGACATAAGGGTAAGTATCATTATATTTCGATTTTTATCGTCGTAAGTGGACATGCGTGGGGCGTTCGATAACGTTCTATATATGCCCCATTTCCCATACCAATAGATTAATGAAACTTGGCACAGTTATTAGTCTTTCTCTACATATGAACCACGCAGAGTTATTCATTTCTCCCATCGTTTGATGCAGCTCTGGACACCGTTTTTGTAGAACACCCCAGCTTGGTCCTCCAACCACGTCGTAACTTCAGAAATCAAGGCTGCATCATCTAGAAAACGCTTTCCTTTCAAAAACAACTTCATGGCTGGGAAGAGATGAAAGTAAAAGGGTGCTTCTGATCTGGCGACATGCGAGTTGCTGACCGGAGCGTTGTCCTGCAGGAGGAGAATACCTTTGCTGATCTTGCGCCGCCCCTTGAGTTTGATAGCTTCTCTTAATTTCATCAAAAGTGAAGCGTAATAGGCTCTTGTAACTGTGGTACCCTTTACCAGGATATCTGTCATCACTACTCCGTCCTGGTCCCAGAAACTGTGAGCATGACCTTGCCAGCGGAGGGTTGTACCCTTGCCTTCTTTCGAGGGGGTGAGTCCAAGTGATTCCACTGCATTAACTGGGCTTTGGTCTCTGAATCATAGCGATGGACCCAAGTTTCATCCTGTGTAATCAGTCTTTTGAAAAACTTTAACTCATCTTCTTGGCACATCTCCAAATTCATCCTCGAGCACTCGACGCGTTCTTGCTTCTGGAAAGGTGTGAGCAACCTGGAAATCCATCTGGCAGACACCTTATGCATATGCAAATGGTCATGAATGATAGTTTCCACAGCCCCTGTACTAATCTTGACCTCTTGGGCTTTGGCAAATAGTAATGCGTCGATATTACAAATGGCAGCCTCAACTTGACGGACAGATGCCTCATCAATGGCAGAAGAGGGACGACCAGGTATAGGAGCTGTTTCCACAGACTTCCGGCCATGTTTGTATTCACAATGCCAGCGTTTTACAAGGTCATATGATGGGGCATCATCACCATAAGTTTCTTTCATTTCATCAAAAGTCTCTTTTGGTGTACGTCATTTCAAATACAAAAACCTGATCACTGCGCGACACTCAACTGGCTCCATTTACCACCTGACTCAATTATAACACCTGTAAATCAGAAACCACAATTATTTCAGAGCTGTTTTTGCAACATAACTCGTACAGATAGAAATCATTGCACATGCAAAATTTCATCTAGATCAGACAACTGAAAGTGGGTCAGTGGCATTACTTATTGAACGCCCCTCGTAAAGGTGGTGTAACACTTATATTCGGGTAATTTAATATATCTGTCCTAGGACGGGTGTTTTTCTAGCTATAATATAATTTTATATAGTGCCATACAATTTATTGCGATTTCCAATGGACACTGAACGTTTCAAACTCTTGGTCCTACATTTGGTGTTTGTCCAGTAGTTTTATTTATACACTTCTAGCAATTAACAAAAAAATGAATTCTGATCCAAGAAATGCAAATTATCCTTTTTTCCTGATACACAGTACAATAATCATATATTTTAAAATTTTGATAGAATCAGAACTATTTTTCTGATGATTATAAAATTCCTTTATTAAAAATAAATTGCAATAAAAGATTGTTTTACTGCATTATTGCATCATTTTTATTACGTCATCTTGTTTTACGCCATCTTGTCTTACGTCATCTTGTATTACGGCATCTTTTATTACGGCATATTTCATTACGGCATCTTGTTTTACGCTAATTTTTATCACGTCATCTTGTATTACGGCATACTGTTTAACGCCATCTTTTATTACGTCATCTTGTTTTACGCCAATTTTTATTACGTCATCTTGTATTACGGCGTCTTGTTTTACGCCATCTTTTATTACGTCATCTTGTTTTACGCCATCTTTTATTACGTCATCTTGTTTTACGTCATCTTTTATTACGTCATCTTGTTTTACGCCAATTTTTATTACGTCATCTTTTATTACATCATCTTGTATTACGCCATATTGTATTAAGTCATTTTTTTTATTACGTCATCTTTTATTGTGTCATCTTTTATTACGTCATTTTTTATTACGTCATTTTTTATTACGGCATTTTTTAAATTACGGCATCTTGTCTTACATCAGCTTGTATTACGTCATCTTTTATTACGTCATCTTGTATTACGCAATCTTGTCTTACGTCATTTTTTATTACGCCATCTTGTATTACGTCATTTTACGCCATCTTTTATTACGTCATCTTTTATTACGTCATTTTTATTACGTCATCTTGTATTACGTCATATTTTATTACGTCATCTTGATGTATATAAGAGCTTGTTAGAATAGTTATTCTGATGACAAAATTGCGCCTCCTGATTTTTTTCTTGTAATGAGTCTTAAAAAAGAAAAAAAATTCAGAAGAAAACCCACAAACAATTGATCAATTAAAGCAATTTATTGAAAGATAATGTTTTAAAATTACTCCGGAAATTTTGTAAAATGTGCTACAATAATTTGTTAACCGTTTGCAGAAATGCCTTGCGAGTAAGGAACATTCGGTTGAATTATATATATTTTTTATTTTTGTTGTTAAGTTTTGCATTATTAAAACTACTAATTAATGTTAATACTTTTTTTTTAACTAGAACATAACTTTTTGAATGATTATACTTTCTACAATTATCGATAATTAAATGCAGTAAAGGATGGTGCATTTTATCGGAATCGGTTATTGAAATAATAACATTTTTAAGTCAGTTTCTCAGAAACATCTGGCAGAAATAAAATATTTCTCTACATTTTTGTGTGCGATTTTTTCAAACAAAATGCTCAATTATCTTTTAATGTTAGCAATCGGACTTTTTCTTAAAATAAGATTTAAAAATCTTATTTTTATTTTGCGTAATTTCATTTTTTATTTCAATAATTATTCGATTGAAATAAATAAAACGATAATAAGGCAATGTGTAATTGTTGTGGGGTACAAATCACCCATATTGAAGAACTAATGGAAGCAACCATCTATAATAAATACCATGGTTGCAAAGACTCAAACAGAGGACATTCCTATTCATGTTTTACCGCATGGTAGGAATCCGGTCATCTCCTACCACATTTAGTGGCGTTACTGTATTGCTATGAATAAATACATTGTATATTTTAACCTGTCACAATTTGTGGTTGTTATCTTTGTGACCCCTAGCACGGGCCTACAACAGTAATTATAACAGCTACGTTAATACGAGAAACACACACACACACACACACCTGAAGTTGTCTCATAATTTTATAAATAATGAGATGTACACATATCTTATAAAACTAAACCAAAGCTTAGATCTAAATTATGATGAATGAATTCTTGATGACTAATATTTTTACTTTGTTTTTCTTTCTTTTTTCAGGTTAAATTTCGTTATCGGAGTCGACGATGACGTCATATAGAAGGATCATCACAATCATCAACAGAATAAAACCAAAAGACTTCCTTACATTCGCCAAATTATTACCACTGTTTGTTGTTAAAGACTTTACCATTATTCAAAAAGACTACATTTATTACATTGAAATTGTTAAAATAAAAAAGTATATCATTCTGTTTAAATTTCTTTTATCATCAAAATCCAATTTAAATGCACAATAACCCCGGAATACAAAAAACATTCCAATCTCATTGAACCTGTAAATAGTTAACTGTTGTAAAATGTTTTCCTCGTATGATACAATCTGGAAGAGACGAAATAGAGCACACACACACACACACACACACACACACACACACACACACACACACACACACACACACATATATATATATTAGTAGTATGTTTTTAAAGGCTGTGGGCAATGCACATTCCGGGTAAGATGTAAGTTGGAAAGAAGGAACAAAAACAATAAATCGAATACGAAATATGACTTACTATTTATTTTTCCTAAAATCTTACATTACAATAATATTTTGTCAGATTCTCTGCATAGTCGGAGAAATTTCTTCTGGTATTGATCATTTTTGACAAAGGGAAGTTTCTTTTCCCGAAATATTAAATAATGATTTTTTTAATCATCCGGACATCACACAAACAGCTGACAACACTCTTGCTGTTATGTAAGATTTTAGGAAAAATAAATAGTAAGTCATATTTCGTATTCGATTTATTGTTTTTATTCCTTCTTTCCAACTTACATCTTACCCGGAATTTGCATTGCCCACAGCCTTTAAAAACATACTGCTACTATACCCAGCAATGCTTCAAGCAAACTACCATTCTCTAATATATATATATATATATATATATATATATATATATATATATATATATATATATATATATATATATACATATATATATATATATATATATATATATATGATAAAGGAGGGATGAGAGTAATCCGACATAATGGGAAATGAAAAAGGAAAAACCAAGAGATAGTTTTTTTGAATATTCCTTAACGTTTCGTCTTTATTATAAGACTTCCTCAGGATGATAATTTTAAGAAAAATGTCATGCAAGTACATCGAAATATTGGGTTGATATGATGGGTTGATGAGAAAAAGTAGTAGTCGTGTCTTCTAAGAGCGCTGGACCATGGTCCGGGCTGCCACTGACTGACTTCTCTCGGCACGGACGTTGGTCCAGCGCTCTTAGTAGCCACGGCTACTACTTTTCCTTATCAACTGATCATGTCACCCCACTATTTCGATGTACTTGCATGACATTTTTCTTAGAATTATCACCCTGAAGAAGTCTTACGATAAAGACGAAACGTTTATGAGTATATATAAAAAATATCTCTTGGTTTTTCCTTTTTCATTTCCCATATATATATATATATATATATATATATATATATATATATATATATATATATATATATATATATATATATATATGTATATATATATATATATATATATATATATATATATATATATATATATATATATATATATATATATATATATATAACCCCCAACACATTGCTGATATTCTTAAGTTGCGTCCATTCAATCTGCGCGTTTAGCGATGGAAATGCTATTTAAAGCATAAACGTAACAAGTCGATCGATGGACAACACCTTTAAGTGACATCCCAAGAAAGATACGTCCGTTGAATTCTTGCGTTTTGCGATCGAAATCTATTTCAAACTTTAGCGTAAGACAGCGACAAAAATGCCATTTCAAAAATAAAGCGAAGGTGACGGATAAAACTAGTTATAAGGATGCGTCCATTTGATTTAGCGTTTAGCGACAAAAATCCTATTTCAAACATAAGTGTGACCGGCCGACTGATTGATATGACCTCTTTTTTAAAGATAGTTGGACGCGTCTTAATGTAGATGCGTCCATTTGACTTGGCGCTTAGCAATGCAAATGCTATTTAAAACTTAAGCGTGACAGAGAAACCGACGGAGAAATCTCTTATTTTAGATGGTTGGACGCATCATAATGTAGATGTGGTCATTTGATTTCAAACTTAAGCGTGACAGAACAACCGACAGAAAAAATCCTCTTATCTTAGATGGCTGTACGCATCTTATTACAGATGCCTCCATTTAATTCAGTATTTAGCAATGAAAGTTAAGCGTGACAGACCGACTCACAGACGGACAAAACCATATAGTTTAAAGGCTTGGACGCATCTAAAAAAAGATGCGTCCGTTAGAATTGCGTGTTTAGTCATACAAATGCTATTTCACACTTAAGCTTGACGGACCGACAAAAATGCTACTTCAAATTAAAGTGTGACGTACCAACTGATATACAGGACTTCTAAGAGATATGCTTGGACGCATCTAATATAAGAAGTGTACATTCAGTCTGCGTGATTAACCGAAGTGAGATAGATCGACGGACAGATGGACCGACCTTTGAAAGGACGTATCTAAGAATTACAGACAAGATGGATTTTGAAAAGAAATACCCAACCTGAAACTGTATTTGTAAATATATAAAAACTTAATTTAATTTCATAAAAAAAACGTTTTCTCAAAATTTGTGTTGAAAAAGTTTCCAAACCAAAACTGTAATTACCGAGACGGACGTAAAAGACGAAGGAAGTGTCGCGTTTCTTGAATATGTACACGACGCGTTCACAAACCAACAAGACTAAAGTTGTATTTACCAAAACTAAAATGAGGAATCTTATAAAACATGTTTGTCTATTTGAAAAGGCGAAGTGTATTTAAAGAAAAAAATTATCCAGACTAAAACTTCATTCACATAAACGAAATCGTACAGATCTTGAAAGTTAATTCCACTTTCATGAAACTGCATTTCTCAATTCTGAAATGTGTGCAAAACGTATTAAGAATTAAACTGCATTTCTCAATTCTGAAATGTGTGCAAAAACGTATTAAGACTTAAACTGCATTTCTCAATTCTGAAATGTGTGCAAAACGTATTAAGAATTAAACTGCATTTCTTAATTCTGAAATGTGTGCAAAAACGTATTAAGACTTAAACTGTAATTCTCAATTCTGAAATGTGTGCAAAACGTATTAAGACTTAAACTGAATTTCCCAATTCTGAAATGTGTGCAAAACGTATTAAGACTTAAACTGCATTTCTCAATTGTGATATGTGTGCAAAACGTATTAAGACTTAAACTGCATTTCTCAATTCTGAAATGTGTGCAAAACGTATTAAGAATTAAACTGCAATTCTCAATTCTGAAAAGTGTGCAAAACGTATTAAGACTTAAACTGCATTTCTCAATTCTGAAATGTGTGCAAAACATATTAAGAATTAAACTGCAGTTCTCAATTCTGAAATGTGTGCAAAAACGTATTAAGACTTAAACTGCATTTCTCAATTCTGAAATGTGTGCAAAACGTATTAAGACTTAAACTGCATTTCTCAATTCTGAAATGTGTGCACAACGTATTAAGACTTAAACTGCATTTCTCAATACTGAAATTTGCGCAAAACGTATTAAGACTTAAACTGCATTTCTCAATTCTGAAATGTGTGCAAAACGTATTAAGACTTAAACTGAATTTCACAATTCTGAAATGTGTGCAAAACGTATTAAGACTTAAACTGCATTTCTCAATTCTGAAATGTGTGCAAAACGTATTAAGACTTAAACTGAATTTCACAATTCTGAAATGTGTGCAAAACGTATTAAGACTTAAACTTCATTTCTCAATTCTGAAATGTGTGCAAAAACGTATTAAGAATTAAACTGCAGTTCTCAATTCTGAAATGTGTGCAAAAACGTATTAAGACTTAAACTGCAGTTCTCAATTCTGAAATGTGTGCAAAACGTATTAAGAATTAAACTGCAGTTCTCAATTCTGAAATGTGTGCAAAACGTATTAAGAATTAAACTGCAGTTGTCAATTCTGAAATGTGTGCAAAAACGTATTAAGAATTAAACTGCAGTTCTCAATTCTGAAATGTGTGCAAAAACGTATTAAGACTTAAACTGCATTTCTCAATTCTGAAATGTGTGCAAAACGTATTAAGAATTAAACTGCAGTTCTCAATTCTGAAATGTGTGCAAAAACGTATTAAGACTTAAACTGCATTTCTCAATACTGAAATTTGCGCAAAACGTATTAAGACTTAAACTGCAGTTCTCAATTCTGAAATGTGTGCAAAACGTATTAAGACTTAAACTGCATTTCTCAATTCTGAAATGTGTGCAAAATGTATAAAGACTTAAACTGCAGTTCTCAATTCTGAAATGTGTGCAAAACGTATTAAGACTTAAACTGAATTTCCCAATTCTGAAATGTGTGCAGAAACGTATTAAGACTTAAACTGCATTTCTCAATTCTGAAATGTGTGCAAAAACGTATTAAGACTTAAACTGTAATTCTCAATTCTGAAATGTGTGCAAAACGTATTAAGACTTAAACTGAATTTCTCAATTCTGAAATGTGTGCAAAACGTATTAAGACTTAAACTGCATTTCTCAATTCTGAAATGTGTGCAAAACGTATTAAGACTTAAACGGCAATTCTCAATTGTGAGAGGAACACTGAACGGAACTTTTATTTAAAAAATATAAAATTAAAAAAAGAAATTCGACTCATACATAATTCAACATTTGACAAACTATGAATATTAGATTTAATTTTACAAGTTCATGAGAAAGGATTCTCAACCACCAACTAAAAAAAAAGAAGGTTATAATCGTAACGTCAGGAAGTTTCATCGCTCGCGTGTCCAGCTTGGTTGACAAGCGGATATCGATATTCAGTTCATTCAAAAAGTGTCGAACCGGAAGCTGTATTTACGAAACCAGAAATAATCAATGAATAAAAATTCAATTCTTCTTCAGCGTCTGAAATATCCAGATCGAGATCATCTGAGTGAAAACTGAAATAAAACAATGAATGGAAAATCTATTTTTTTTTCATTATTATTTTGAAATGTGTGTGAACTAAAATCGTATCAGCTAAATCTGAAATGAACAATGGACGAAACGTAGACGATCGTTGTGTTTTCAAATTATTAGTAGAGATACAGACGAACAATGGAGGACATTTTCCGGAAGTCACGTGGTGTGTTCATGAAGTTTTCAGATTGAAGCTGTATTTAATAAAATGCAAATAAATGTTTACATGCACAAACGTAAAAAAAGAAAAGAAAATTAAACACTTGCAGCATTTTTTTTATTTATCTTCTGAGAAATAATATGTCTGATCTATTTTTTTTAACTTTTGGGGGTCATCACTTATCAAGGCCAAGAGCCACTCAAGGATAACAGTTTGAACTGCGTTTTGTTACTTATAAGGCGGTCTATGGCAAGAATTTGAAGAGATTAGATTTGAATACGACCAAATTGTAATCAACACGGAAGCAGTCCCGCAGTAATATGTTCGACAGGTTGGAAGCCCTTACAAAGAAGCTCTAACCATAGAAATTCCGTCAAACTATTATCCTTGACTGCCTCTTGGCAGTGATGACACCAAAATATATAATGATGTTAAACCTAATGTGTAGAATCCCCATTCTCATTTCGATCAAAATCCATTACAGTATTAAGATTCTAGAAAATACCTCAAACCTAATTAAGCTGACGCTTAAGTGATCTTAAGAAGAAATTGAAATTCACCAAATCTGTCTTAGTTATATCTAATGCCCATGGATCAAATTCAATGCACATCTGATATGTTTGAAGGCTCAAATGGGATTTTGTGCCAATATTATGACCATAGAACCCCTTTAAAATACACAAAAGAAATCGAAATAATGGCAATATTTATTAATTGATGTCAAATACCTATTGTTAAAAGTTCACAACAATCGTAGGTATCTGAATTTTACCCCTTTTACATAAATCTAAATTAAAGTAACTTTCGGCTACATTTAGACCCCTTACGCATAGCAGCTGTGTTCCAAAATTCATAATGATCGGTTAATTAGTTTAGGAGTGAATCCTGTAGATAACGCGGGTACAATTAATTCCCCGAACAGAGCAGTTTTGCATCATTTTCATGTCCTTTACGAATATTAAAATCAAGATATAATAGTACTACACCTTATGTCTAGAATTCTTATTTGGATTAAAATCCATTACATGATTTTGATTCTCAAAAAATATGTAAAATTTAATGCTTAAGCCTAAGTGATCTTAAGAAGAAATTGAAATTCAGCGAATCTTGCCGAATTGTTGTCTAATGACCATGTATCAAACTGAATGCAAATCGGAAATATTTGATTTTTCAAATGGGAGGTTGTGCCCCTATCTTGCCCTAAAACCCTTTAAAATACTTCAAATAACAGAAATCAGAGGACTATTTATTATTTGATGTTTAACACGGATTAGTAAAATGTCACACAAATTGAAGGTATCTGAACTTTCATGACCCCCCCTTTTTTACCAACTTTGCATGAAACTTAATTAAACTAAATATAGCCTACATTTGGACCCCTCACGCGTAGCAGCTATGCTCCAAAATTCACAATGATCAGTTCATTAGATATAAGTATAGCTTCTGTTACGATCCATTACGCCAAACAGCTGTGTTACAAAATAAATTGATCGGTTAATTAGATTAAGAGTTGATCATGTATATGCAAGTATATGAACATATACACCTACCTAACTTTATATATATATATATATATATATATATATATATATATATATATATATATATATATATATATAGTAATCCAGGTAGGGTAAAAATCCACAGGGTAGAAATCCAAAGGGAATCAAACCGGGTTTATAAAAGAGTGCTCAATAAAAATATAGAGCTGTATTGGAATTCAGCAACCAGTTGAATCAAAAAACAATTTTCTGCCTGATGAGACCTCAGCTCTTGAGAGCTGTAGATCGATAACATCGACATGCCAGTGTAGCAGACCTTGTACATGTTTGAATAAAAGCATTCACTATATATATATATATATATATATACACAGTTTTTCATGGTAAACAACTGATGATCCCTTAAAATAGTGTTAGAAATAAACTAATATAATAACTGTAAAAAATAAATTGACTTACATGAGTGATTTTCCACTGGAAGACTTGGGACTATAAGTTTTTTTTTAAATATAGGTTTAATGGTTGAGAAACTTCCGAGACTATATATATATATATATATATATATATATATATATATATATATATATATATATATTCTACGATTACCATCACAGAAAACCATGACAAGACACCGTGACACCCTTCTCCTCTTTCTCACAGCGACCAATTATAAACGGGAATTATCTTATTATTATTATTCCGCCATTTTTTTCTCTATTTAAACACGGTGTGTAACGTTTTTTTTTTTATTCATCATTCAGTTCCAAAATGTGGATGTCTACGCGTCTGATGAAACCCATCTAGGTCGAAATAATCTATAATGCGGACAGCCCTAATGTGTGTTTAGTTTATTTCCTTTAAAGTTATATATATATATATATATATATATATATTAAAGAAAGATGAAGATAAAGAATTGTACATAAATTAATACAAATTTTATTGCATCGAAAGTTCAGAGTTACATGTAAGTTAGATGTAATAAAATTTGTATTAATTTATGTACAATTCTTTATCTTCATCTTTCTTTAATATTGATTGCTCTACTCAACGTATCGAGCTTTATTTTATCGAGATAGATAACTACGATATTTCGCTTATCGTTAATTCTATTATCATTAGTATATATATATATATATATATATATATATATATATATATATATATATATATATATATATATATATATATATATATATATATATATATACCAGGTTTATGCTGACGAGAACAATCATCAGATATTTCGTCTGTTATATTTCTCTACTTAATTCAATTATTTTAATTGTATCACATATTTTTTAATTCATAAAATTTAGGACCATATGTAACGTTTGAATAAATGCCATTTTATTAATTTTCATTTTTCATTGTGAACCTTTATAAATAATATATATATATATATATATATATATATATATATATATATATATGTATATATATATATATATATATATATATATATATATATATATATATATATATATATATATTAGTAATATGTTTAGAAGGCTGATGGCAATGCTTAGTGCCAGATAGGTGGTAAGCTGGAAGGAACAAAAATGATAAATCGAAGTGGGGGGAGCTTACTATTTATTTTCTTTAAAATCTTACATAACATCAAGTGTAGTGTCGGTCGGCTATGAGTGTGTTGTCCGGATGTTGATTAAGAATCAATTTAATATTTCGGGAAAATCTCCCCTTTGTCAAAAATAGACACCAAAGGAAAAATCCGTCTTTGTAGAGAATTCACCAAAATGGATGCCAGTGTGTAGGGTTGGAACACTTCTTAACATATTACAACTATTCTTAGCAATGCTTCAAGCAAACTACTACTACTACTACTACTACTACTACTACTACTACTACTACTACTACTACTACTACTCTCTCTCTCCTTCTCTCTTGATATATATATATATATATATATATATATATATACATATACTATAGCCAATCTTTTTAAATCATAAAATACATAATAATGTATAATATTTAATTAAATGACGTCTGCTTATTTTTATTCACTACCAATGACTTCCAGTCCGCTTCACTGTGAACAAATATATGAAATATTTCAACGTATGGTTAGACATATGAACGCAAAGGACATCAGAAAATAGATTGAAAAAAAAAGTTTATTATATCTGTTCAAAATTCAAAATGGTGATCTTTTCGTCCGTCTCGTACCAAACTCGACCATTTTAAGACTAAATAGAGTTTTTGCGAGGCAAATTGAATTTAGCGCTAATAAAATTTGGTCCTAATAAAATTGCAAAATACAATTATGAAATTCTCAAGCTAAATCTTTTTTCATGATATATATGTATAGAATAGACTATTATTTATTTATTTTCTTAAAATCTTACACAACAGCAAGTGTGGTGTCGGCTGTGTGTGTGTTGACGGATGATTATTAAAAATAATTTAATATTTCGAGAAAATCTTCCCTTTGTCAAAAAGAAATAAACACCAATAGAAAAAAATCCGTCTGTGTAGAGAATTCACTAAAATGTACATATATATATATATATATATATATATATATATATATATATATATATATATATATATATGAAGAAGAATTGAAAGGAATTAGAGAAGCAAAAGCCAAATCAAAATTCAATTCAATTGCTCAGAGCAAGGTATATTCCGCAAAAAGGCAATTTAACTTGAATAAATTGCCCTTTTGCGGAATATACCTTGCTCTGAGCAATTGAATTGAATTTTGATTTGGCTTTTGCTTCTCTAATTCCTTTCCATTCTTCTTCATATCTACCTGCTCTATCCTGGATATTGAGCTGTATACTCTTCACAATAGGTTTTACCTTTCCTAAAAGTTCGCTTTTAGTACACCTCTTAATATATATATATATATATATATATATATATATATATATATATATATATATTTTTTCATTTTACTTCAGTCGAAGTTCTCAGAAATCAAGGGGCCCCTTCCTAGGGCTAACACTTGATCTCTATAAGAGAAACACAGATATTCGAATATTCCATTAATGCTCTCCTTTACCTGTCAAACGTTGAGTTAGTAAAGAAGTTAACAATATTAATGTAACTCTCACATTGACCTGTGAACTATGTTATAGTATATCTTTATCATGGTCTCTTGGTCTTATCGGATTCTAGGACAAGAATTCATCTAGTCTGGTGGAGTATCCAGCTAAGTGCTGTTACTTGAGGTAGCATTACTCAGAAAAGGCGCACCATTCCTCGTATGCTCCAGTGTATAGCCATGTCGAGGGAATTTTATTTGTGTTTCGAATACTATGTTATTTTGAATATTTAGTCAGGGTTTACTTGTGGCGGAAGTATCCTCATATTATGTTATCCCGACAAACCCTTGTACAGAGAAACCGAATATACATATATATATATATATATATATATATATATATATATATATATATATATATATATATATATATATATATATATATATATATATATATGAAGAAGAATGGAAAGGAATTAGAGCAGCAAAAGCCAAATCAAAATTCAATTCAATTGCTCAGAGCAAGGTATATTCCGCAAAAAGGCAATTTATTCAAGTTAAATTTTCCTTAAGCCAGGCTTTTCAAAGATCAAAATCTTATCATCAGAGGAAGTCGCTGGGATAGATAAGTTGGCAATGACCAAGATTTAAAATTTGAAAAAATGAAATAAAAGTTGTAGGGAAAGAAACACAGGGCAAAACTCTGCCCGAATGCAAGCAAATGTCCGATTTCTAAATAAGTCCGGTGTCGAAAAGTCCAGCGGAGAGAATAAGATGTAGATAGGTAGGTCGTTAAAGGCACGAGATGTAATGAGAGAGGATTCAAAGTTAAATTCCAAGAAGCCACAACTTCAGGTGCGGCGAAAATAGAAAATCCAAAAGGGTAAAAAGTCTAATAAGAGGTACGCTGTTCATAAACATATTCTGATATTTTAACTCCCTCTCCTAACATTCGTTAACTCACCCCCACTCCTTTCTTCCCCTTTTCTAGTTGAACCCTAATTCGCGCTAACATCCAATTTCAACTTTATGCGACTCACCCCCACATGCACACTCTTAGTTTTAACCGCACTCTTTCACCGCATCCGCTCCCTTTCTCCCCCCTCGTACCCGTTCCTTTCCCCTCCTCCACACCCCTTACTCGTTCCTTCCCTGCCTACTGGTCGCATATTAGTTTTTGCTTCTCTTCATTTCAAGCCGGCTTTCTCAACGGGCTAGCTTTAAAATATTTTCGCTGCCTTTTTTCCCCCACTTTAAAACACTTTTCCTTGTTATCTCTGCCCAGGAAGTATTTTTAATGGCGAATATTTTCCACCTCAATCTTCTCTGAGCCTGCCTGCTTCCACGAGCGTAATTGAATTTGTCGCGATCATTCTTCTGTGTTAGTTGCGTAAATTACTTAAACTAAACAAAAAAAAGGTGGGTTGCGTTTCAGTAAAGAAAGAAGTAATTATTTATGTAATGGTGGATTCTTAGATCTTCACGATGGCGTTCTTCGTGATTCCAACAGTGCGTCAACTCCGTCGACAGAACCAGCTGGTCATATTTCCGTGGTGATGAGAGACAAGGTTTCCATCTTCTTCTTCTTCTTCTTCTTCTTCTTCTTCTTCTTCTTCTTCTTCTTCTTCTTCTTCTTCTTCTTCTTCTTCTTCTTCTTCTTCTTCTCAATAACCACTTTCACGAACGTTATTAAAAATGAAATTAGGTTTTAAAAATCCGTTAAGGGTTTTACCCCTTTTTCTAAAGTACACATGTACTCACATAAACTCCACTCCTCCCCTATTGAGGGAAGTAACATCTATGAAAAAGTCGAATTTTCCTTTTTGCTGATTCAGAAAGAAACGACCAATCGTCGTTACTCATTTGCCACATCTGTTTAACCGCTTCCTGTGCCCGTGTCGTCACAGCCGGGACTCGTAGCTTTTCTCGGATTCTAATTGACAAATTCCAGTGTAACTATTACACTTTAAATCAGATTTATTTCAATTAAACTGAATTTGAGTCACGTGATATTCATAAACCAATCAAAAGATATGTTTGATATCGGCGTTTACGATGACACTAACTTCATGAACTCCTCTGAGACAAAGTTAATCTTTGGTTGACATTACATTTTACGTTAACTGATTTTTTCTGCTGAAATTCAATTCTCTTAACATTGTACTCATTTCTCAAACTTGGATTCGAGACAGTTAATCGTTGTCAGAGCCCCAGATGACCACCATCATGATTATCAGATGCGGATGACGAAAACTGATATATTCTGATGAAATAAATTGACTTTATTCGGTGGTTTTCATACCAAAGACGATGTTTAAAGAATGTGCTTAATTTTAAAGAGATTTTAAGATATTAAATAACGCTTCCGCTTTTATGTGGTAACCAAGTCGACGTGTGGTTATAGCACTTGTCTTTGGGCTGGACGACCCGGGTTCGATCCCACTCACGGCATCTGAAAACTTCCTCTGTCCACTCGCACTAAATGGGTACCTGACTAAAACTCAGGGAAGGTTCAAGGCAGCGGAAGGAGCGGGATGGGCTCCGCCTTCCATATGCTGTACCCTAGACACGGTGATTCTTAACAAATCACCGCCGCTACGGCCATGGGCAGTGTGCGATGTCGGCAACGACACTCGTGCGCGTCCAGGCTATGCGACTTTTACCTTTTTTTTTACCAATACATGTAACGATATCGATGCGTTTCACGTTGTAGTCGATTCTTACCACGAAGAGACAATATTATTTAATGTATTTATTTTTTATTCGACGCACGTGGCTAACTTGAATAATAACGCAGCTAAGCATTTTGGGGTAATTTCACAGTTCAGCGAATGTTATTCTTGGTGTCTTTGTGACGTCGGCTACATTAGTTAAAAGCAACTTATTTTTTAAGGTGAAGCAAAGCGTATTCAATCAAAACTGTATGTAGTCGCGTATTGATTTACTCCTCTCCAGGAGTTAGGCACAAGGCCAGTTTTTATCTTACTCCCACAAGTAAGATGTGACCCAAGGTCGGGTCGGGAAAGTGGGGTTTAAAAATTGCCTGGGCAGCCCCGTCGGCATTCCCCGGTAGGGGCGCCTCAGGCAGTAAGCAATAAACTTACTCCTCACCAAAGAGGAGAGGCGAAGCCTGGGAGGGTGGACCTCCTAGAACTGCACAGGACAGACCCATAGACCAGCGTAAATCAAGCCCCGAAGGACAATACAACATCAGTCCATGGGGTGCAGTATCGATCGGAACAGATACTACACTTTGATCTTAGCCAAAAGAGTCGAGCAGAAAAAGACATAGTGTGCATTTTAAGTCGGGACTCGTTAAACATGTGCTAATTATTTATTTTAATTTAAATGCAACTCAGATTACAGCATAACCATGTTGGTACATCGTACACCGTTAGATCATCAAGTTAAGCGATTTTGAACCTTGCCAGGTCATCTCTCAAGCGCTTTCGGTCTCTTAACCGTTTTCAAGAGGTTGTGTCTAATCGTTATCAATTAATATATGAAAAAAATCATAAAGAAATTTAAAAAAATAAACGAATAACGAATAAAGATATATATATGGGAAAATGAAAAAGGAAAAACAAAAAATGGATGTTTTTTATGTGTACATCAACGTTTCGTCATCAGGATGATAAAATAGAGAAAGAATGTCATGCAAGCACAGATACATGTAGGGTAGACATATTGGGAAAATAGAATGAAATATGGAGGTGGAGGAGGGCGGTGATTGAAAGGGTGGGTATGGAATATTTTCCCAATATGTCTACTCTACATGTATCTGTGCTTGCATGACATTCTTTCTCTATTTTATCATCCTGATGAAGTCTTATAAATAAAGACGAAACGTTGATGTACACATAAAAAACATCCATTTTTTGGTTTTCCTTTTTCATTTTCCCATCACGTCGGATTACTTTCATCCTTCTCTTCCCATATATATATATATGTATATATAGTCTGAAGAAGCTCTGAGTCATTAAAAAAAAAATGTAAAATGCTGTTTAAATCCCCAGACAAACTAACTAAATCCAAGATATTGCAGACTTAACATTCGTTGGAAAATTAATAAATGAAAAAAAAAAAAAATTATGGGGGCGGGGGGTTAATTATCTAAGAGTGAAACAAAAACAGGAGACCTTAAGCGTCTACTATTAACACGGGGATCATCAGTTGTTTACCATGTAACTGTTTCGGAGATTTAAAAACAGGACAGTTATAATATTCATGGCCCTCCAATGGTACTGACTATACGACCATTTCCCCAATAATCAAGTGTCGAAATAATTCAGCTTAAAATATCACTAATATATACATAAATAAATAATAATAATGATAAAATAATAATAATAATAATAATAATAATATATTACCCTTAAGACTAATGTATGATATAGTAATTTGCATATCAAATAACATTAATTAAAACAATAAAAAAATATATAAAAATAAAAATAATAATAATACTATCTAAACACTACATCCAAGAACCATTCTGCAATATGGTAGCTAGCAATAAAATTATATAGGAATTAATGTTGCATTAAAACATAAAAAAAAAATAAAGCTTAAGTACCTTTGGTACCAGAAAAGTAATTATATATATATATATATATATATATATATATATATATATATATATATATATATATATATATATGTTAATGAATAAGTATATGGATGCATAAATAAAAAAAATATAAAAAAGCTGATACTAACGATAGAACACAACCTCCTGAAGACGGTCGAGAGATCGAAAGCGCTTGAGGGATGGCTCATGACTCAACTCTCGGTGCCACATTATACCAATTAACACCTGAGAAGCGCAAAATTGCTCGCCGTGTCGAGAGATTAGCGAGAAAAACAAGAGAGTTCCATGGTCTTTAACGAAGCTTGTATATACATACACACATACATACATACACACATACATACATACGTACATACATACATACGTACATACATACATACATACATACATACATACATACACACACACACACACACACACATATATATATATATATATATATATATATATATATATATATATATATATATATATATTTAATCTTCCAGTATTGCATATGCCTTTAGAAGTTTATTGTTTACTTTTTATAATCATTTTAGTTCAGTTAATTTGAAGAGATCAACCACACTTGATTTCCCTATGAATAAATCTTATATCCGAGGGCTCTCTTTAGGATAGATGTCGTCCCTTTTAGGGCTGTTATCTGTACTTCCCTACAGTTTTGTTATCCAGGGATTGTGTCTAAGTACTTTATTAGTTTCTTTTTCATTGCCCCCACCACAACCGGTATGATGTTTATTTCTTCCAGGGATCATGTTGTATTTAAATCATTCTTGAGGTCCTGGTATTTGGTTATTTTTTCGCGTTCGGCTCTATTGAGGCCATAGTCAGTTGGGACGAGAAATGTGTTTCTTAAACTATGTGGTGTAAGAGTACTTTTTTCAATGTCGCAGATACCAGTAATATTCCTATAAATATTAAGTTTTATCGGAAACAATATATATTGCGGAGTTATGTATGTTTATATGTTTATATATTTGTATGTACTAGATTCACTACTAAACTAATTAACCAATCATTATGAATTTTGGAACACAATTGCTAGATGTAAGGGGTCCAAATGTGGACTATATCGATTAATTTAGTTGAGACATTTTCTAAACTCAAAGTCATTTAAAAGACATTTGATCAAAATTTGAATAATGATTCTAGACATAAGGTTTAGTATCAGTATATATCGATTTTAATCATCGTTAAAAACATAAAAGTGGTTCAAAACTGTTCTGTTTTCGGGAATTGATTTTATCCGTCCTGGGACGGGTATTCTTCTAGTAATGTACATAAGAAAAGTTCTGTCAAAAAATAATGCAATATTACAATATAAATAAAACAAAACTATCTGCCATGTCTAATACAGGCTCTTATATAGAAAAGTGAGAAAGCCTAACATATAAACACATTTAATATTATTGGATGATATTGACAATAATGACTGACAATCTACTTTGGCAAAATGACTCCGATTCGTTATCCGACGAATATGAAGAGGATAATAATATCGATCGACATCATTTGAAAGTGATCTGCCCAAATTCTGTCTCATCTTAAAAGAAAATCCGCCTATAATGTATGACGGCAACACTTACCTCCTTAAAATAATGATCTTCGCATATATGACACAAAAAATAATTGATTTTACCAAAACGATAGAAGATGAGGAAGGGATGAATGGAGGCGATGGAGTTGAAGAGAGGCAGGCGAAGTAGACATCGTGAAGGATGCAGTAAAAAAAAACAACTTTAATGATGAGGTTGTATGGAGAGAGAGAGAGATGAAGGGAGAGAGAGAGAGAGGGGAAGGGAGAGAGAGAAGAGAGAGATAGAGATAGAGACTAAGAAATTGATAAAGAGAGAAAAAGAGAGAGAAAGACTGAAAAAAGAGAGGGAGACAGTGTGTGTGTGTGTGTGTGTGTGTGTGTGTGAGGAGAGAGAGAAGAGAAATATAGAGACTAAGCAATTGATAAAGGAAGATTGAGAAAGAGAGAGAGAGAGAGAGAGAGAGAGAGAGAGAGAGAAAGACAAGGACTGAAAAAAAGAAAAAGAGGAAGAAAGTGAGAGTGAGAGAGAGAAAAGAGAGAGATAGAGACTAATCAATTGATAAAGAAAGAAAGAGATAGAGAAAGAAAGACCGAAAAAAAAGAAAGAGAGAGAGAAGGAGAGTGAGAGAAGGAGATAGAGAGAGAAGAGAGAGAGAGAGAGAGAGACTAAGCAACGGATAAAGAGAGAGAAGGACAGAACAAGTGGAATAAAGATAATGACACCCAAAGTAGTGATAGGACGATTCCAATATTTTCCCCGATTCCGATACAATTTACGATTCCGATTTCGATTTAAAAATTTTTTTTCTAAATATTTAGTTATAGAGTTTTTATTTTTATTTTTGGATTATCGTAAAACCCCGTGCCATGTTTGCATATATTTTCGCAAATAAACTTGTGTGAGGGGCGTATATGAAACGAGTTGATCTTTCTAATTATTTTTGTTCCAAATGTTTTACCCGTAACTGATTGAAGATAGTGATTTGATAAACTCATTGTGAGATTTTCATCTAATTTTTTCACTCGTGCCATTTTTTCCTATTTATCAACTCGTGCCATTTTTCGTGTGCAATTTTTACTGCTTCTATTTTATCGTGTCATTTCTTATTATGATTTTTTATCATGATCTATAGATTTTAGTTTTGCTAGTAGTTTAAAAAACAATAAATATTAGTTATTTTAGCGTTAGTATTACTAGCAATTGAAATTTAAGTTATAAACAACAACAAAACTATTAAAAGAATCGTTCTTAAAAAGTTCAAATTTTTCCGATTCCGATACCATAAAAAGTTCCGATTTTTCTGGTTCCCAATTCCGATTAATTGTCGTTCCAACACTAGACTGAACAAGAGAAAAAGAGGGAAAATAGAGAACAAAAGAGAAAGACAGAAATGGATTTTGATGCACATTGGAATAAGGATTCTAGACATGAGGTTAAGTATCATTATATCTTGATTTTAATCTTCGTAAAGGGACACAAAAGTGGGGCAAAACCATTATATTTGGAGAATTAATTTTACCCATTTTGGGACGAGAAATTTCCTATGATAAATATTAGCAGTATCCATACCCGGGTTTGACTTGCACGATTTGTGGCGAGGTCGTCTCGTGCAGGTTTAGTGCAATGTTGTTATCACGGTCGCGATGACGGGTGACGAGACCTTGAGTTCAAAGATTAGGTCACATCTGTGCGTCGATCACGAGATTTCGTGACGTCACAGTTTTCCCGCTAGGAAAACTGGAGTGAGATTTCAGTTTAGACTTGGAACCCGAAGAGCCAACACGCTTTAGCCATGTAGCGATTACAAGCTAGGGGATTTCGGATCCCCCGAAATTGAGAGCAAGCGATGCCCCCCATCTTCTTTCCTTTGCAAGTAGCTAATTGATTAGGTGATTAATTTAGAAAATTAACTAGCGTAAGCCTCTCTCTCTTTCTCTGCGACAACGAACTTGCCCTGTGTCGACAAGCAGTATAGTAAATAAATGGCTTTAAAATTAATAAAAAGGAGAAGCCTTGTTATATTTTATCGTGTAGGGGAGATTTGGTTTCAGTTACAGAAAGAAACCGCCGGCAGAAAATGTAACAACAACAGGCGTCTGCAAGGAGTGATGACGGCGACGGCTCAGCAGGCTAACGATAGCAGCGGCGACGCAGAGGCCTACAGAGATATCAAGCTGCAGGCGATAAGGTTATTACGAATTGTTGCATACAACGGCGAGACAATGGAGAAAGAGAGAGATAAGGTTAGTACGAATAGTTGCATACAACGGCGAGACAATGGAGAAAGAGAGAGAGATAAGGTTAGTACGAATAGTTGCATACAACGGCGAGACAATGGAGAAAGAGAGAGAGATAAGGTTAGTACGAATAGTTGCATACAACGGCGAGACAATGGAGAAAGAGAGAGACAAGGTTAGTACGAATAGTTTCCAGGCTGTTGGGAAATGCGAATCGAGAAACGACATATCGTCCCATTAGTAGCGATGACGTTCGTTCTGGATCAACAAAGAACAGCTCTACGACGACCAGAGATTCAGACATTACGAACGTATGTTATAAACGTGTAATGTAACACTATTAGAATTCAGAATATCAAATCTGGTAGAATTACATCATAGATTGAAGTGTTAATGTTACTGTGTGTTTGGTATTTAATTGCTTCCCACCGCAGCAATATGTGACACAAGGTCGGAAGGTGGGGGAATAGTCAAGCCAGCTCCCCTAAAAAAGAAACACTCTAACCTAGCAAAAATAGCCTGGGCAGACCCGTCGGCATTCCCCGATTAGGGCGCATCAGTTTGTAAGCAATGAACTTACTACACCCAAAGAGGAGAGGCAAGACCTGTGAAGGTGAACCTCATAGAACAACCTAGGACAGTATACCTCAGCCTGGCAGATAAAAAGCCACTGAAATGCGATCCACGACGATGATGATGACGGCGAAATGCGGCGCACTAGACAATGATGATGACGGAGAAATGCGGTACACTAGATGATGACAATGGTGATGATGAAATGCGATCCACGACAATGATGGCGACGGCGAAATGCAGCGCACTAAACGATGACGATAGTGATGATGAAGTAAGATTAACTGATTTTCAAGAAACAACAACGTAACACGAACACCTTGACAATTCTTATGCTCTTCGAAACCTGTAAGTCCAGAAAATGTCCACTCGTTTTGGAGCCTAACAACGTCACGTTTCGTTGACCGTTTAATACGTATTGACTTATTGTTCAGCATTTCGCAACCATCGTGCATCTAACAGGTAACACGTCACATATATCCCGATACCGGGCGATGACGTAACGGGAAAATGTCGGAGATGTTTCCAACTTGTCTCATATTTATAATTCGACACACAACGGCAAAGGGAGCAACCAATATTTCATCGCATTTCCAATTTCATGAGGTTTGAAACAAAACCATGCAGCAGCAAAATACATGCAACCAATATGTACATTTAAACGCAGACACATACATAAAAATACGACAGGATTGCGATTCAAAGAAACATTTAATTAAACATCCTATATACATATCTGTTACACCGGTTCTCACTATAAATAGTGCGAGTAGACAATCACCAGGAAGAAAAAGGACAGTATTGTAACTGTCTAGCCGAGTGCCAGTCAGTTTCCTTACCTTTGTACCTTTTATGTTAATATACTTGTTATCTTAACCCAACCTCGACTTGTCTTCTTCTTTTTACTGTTGGACTACTTCACAACAATATCAATCTTTATAAAGTCGGGTATGATTATAGTTTATATATTTCTATGTAGAGAATTCACTCCTAAACTAATCAACCGATTATTATGAAATTTAAGAACCCAGCTCTGCCTGAAGGTCCAAATATAGACTATATTTAATTTAATTTTCTTTTATATTAGGGGGTAAAAAGGGAGCGAAACCCTCCGTGAAATTAAAATTAAAAGTTTTTGATAATTATTCCCTACATTTCAGTTTTGGTAGGGTATTTTCAAGGGTTTTAGGGCGGTATATATATGAGCACAGCCTCCCATTTTAAAATCAAAATATATCAGACTTGAATTAATTTTGACTCATAGTCATAGACACCAAATTAAGCAAGATTTCCTGAATTTCAATTTCTTTTTAAAACCCTGTAATAAGGATTCTAAACACAGAATGTCGGAGATATTTTGACCTCACGCTGGGAAATATTCATGCTAAAAATGTAGAATAACATCACTTATCCTACCACGAAGCTAAAGTCCAAATAAAAAAATAAAACACTCTTGCTTTCCTTATTTTGTCCTTTAGTTATCACATTAAATGACTGATATTTCTGACAAAGGAGGAATAATTGCTGTTTTCTGATTCGGAATCTATCTATCTAACACTTATTGTTGGCTAGTTTTACTCTGTTCTTGGCCTTTTGGCTAAGATCAAAGTGTAGTATCTGTTCCGATGGATACTGCACCCCATAGACTGGTATTGTCTTGGCCTTCGGGGCTTGATTTACGCCGGTCTAGGGTTCTGTTCTGTGCAGTTCTAGGAGTTCCACCCTCCCAGCCTTCGCCTCCCCTCTTTGGGGAGGAGTAAGTTAATTGCTTACTGCCTGAGGCGCCCATACCGGGGAATGCCGACGGGGCTGCCCAGGCAATTTTTAAACCCCACTTTCCCCATCCGACCATGGGTTATATCTTACTTGTGGGAGTAAGATAAAAACTGGCCTTGTGTCTAACTCCTGGAGAGGAGTAAATGAATACTCCTTTTTTTAGCTCCTTACATCAAGTGGCTTCATGCCTTGTCTGGAGCCCGTTCCTTAAAAAAATCTCCCCAAAACCAAATAATCGTAAAACCACACGTTTAGCGGCCATTGTTGTTTTTCTTGTGTCGATTAAACAGTTGTGATTGAAATGAAATTCCAAAACAAATCTTAGAAAGAGTAAGAAATTTAATTTAATTTTTTTCTACATCCTTTTTTTCATTTTTTATCTTTCATATTTATTCATGTTTTTTTTCCTACGTATATTTTTTCCTTTACACATTAACATTTCTTTTTTACTTTTTTATTTCTTCTTTGGATGCCATTTTTATTGCCTTCGTTACTTCATATTTTTTTTTTCGTTTTGTTTCTTGTTTATTAAATTTTTAATTTATATTTTTTTGTTCCTTAAGTCTTTTAACATTTCTTTAATATCCTTTTTCATTATTTATTTTCTTTTTCCTTTAGTCTTTTAACATTTTTTTATATCCTTTTTCATTATTTCTCCAATTATTTTCTTGTTCCTTTAGTCTTTTAACATTTTTTTATATCCTTTTTCATTATTTCTCCAATTATTTTCTTGTTCCTTTAGTCTTTTAACATTTTTTATATCTTTTTTCATTATTTCTCCAATTATTTTCTTTTTCCTCTAGTCTTTTAAAATTTTTATATCCTTTTTCATTATTTCTCCAATTATTTTCTTGTTCTTTTAGTCTTTTAACATTTTTTTATATCCTTTTTCATTATTTCTCCAATTATTTTCTTGTTCTTTTAGTCTTTTAACATTTTTTATATCCTTTTTCATTATTTCTCCAATTATTTTCTTGTTCCTTTAGTCTTTTAACATTTTTTTATATCCTTTTTCATTATTTCTCAAATTATTTTCTTGTTCTTTTAGTCTTTTAACATTTTTTATATCCTTTTTCATTATTTCTCAAATTATTTTCTTGTTCCTTTAGTCTTTTAACATTTTTTTATATCCTTTTTCATTATTTCTCAAATTATTTTCTTGTTCTTTTAGTCTTTTAACATTTTTTTATATCCTTTTTCATTATTTCTCCAATTATTTTCTTGTTCTTTTAGTCTTTTAACATTGTTTATATCCTTTTTCATTATTTCTCCAATTATTTTCTTTTTCCTTCACTCTTTTTGCTTCGTTTTTGGCTTATTTCTTTTTGTGTTTCCTTTTTATTTTATTTTGTTTGTTTCTTTTGAACTTTCTTTAGTTCTTTCTTTAATTGACCCTTATTTATTTTCCTTTCTTCTCTATTTATTTTATTTTCGTCATTTGTAACCCTCTCTTCTTAACCCTAACCTAAACCCTAACCTTAACCCTAACCCTAACCCTAACCCAAACCCAAACACTAACCCTAACCCTAACCCTAACCCTAACCCTAACCCTAACCCTAACCTTAACCTTAACCCTAACCCTAACCCTAGCCTAAACCCTAACCCTAACCTAAACCCTAACTTTAACCCTAACCCTAACCCTAACCCTAACCTAAACCCTAACATTAACCCTAACCCTAACCCTAACCTAAACCCTAACCTTAACCCTAACCTTAACCCTAACCCTAACCCTAACCTAAACCCTAACATTAACCCTAACCCTAACCCTAACCCTAACCCTAACCCTAACCTAAACCCTAACCTAAACCCTAACCTTAACCCTAACCCTTACCCTAACCCTAACCCTAACCCTAACCCTAACCCTAACCCTAACCTAAACCCTAACCTTAACCCTAACCCTAACCCTAACCCTAACCTAAACCCTAACATTAACCCTAACCCTAACCCTAACCCTAACCTAAACCCTAACCTTAACCCTAACCTTAACCCTAACCCTAACCCTAACCTTAACCCTAACATTAACCCTAACCCTAACCCTAACCCTAACCCTAACCTAAACCCTAACCTAAACCCTAACCTTAACCCTAACCCTTACCCTAACCCTAATCCTAACCTTAACCCTAACCCTTACCCTAACCCTAACCATAACCCTAACATAAACCCTAACATTAACCCCTAATCCTTTCTATTTCTCTTTGCTTCTACCTTTTCATCTTGCCATCGTTAAAATCTATTCTTCATAAAGTTAGTAAAATTACCATTTCACCCAAGTTCAAAAAGCAAACCAAAAGTAACCCAAATCAACCGACTAATAAATGAAGCCCTTTTTCACAACATACGTCAGTTCTGTTCGTGTGATCCCGGCCAACACCTTATCACTTTACTTTAACAGCTTCCTACGGTTTTTTTAGTTGCTCACGAGCAAGCAATCCTGATCTCCGTTTCTCCTTTATGCCATTATTTAATCTCTTTGATCTATGAACTCTGACTTTTCATCTCCAATTGTCTTTCATACGATCGGGTTTTCATCGCGCCTTGGAAGTTTAGCTCTAAGTGATCTGCGCACCACGTGTCAACGATCAGACACCTGCGTTTGGTCGTGAGTTATTATCTTTGCCAGTTATCAAAATTAAATCCCAAGAGGAAATTGATAGGAATAACAAGACATAAAAATATATAGTATTAATTTTTATTCATACAAACATCATTGGTTACATATGTGCATACATGTTTCAGTTGTTCTCTGCAATATAGAGTCAACTTCTCTAGACCGAAATAGAAATTCAAAAATTTATACTAAATACAGCTCTACTTGTTATTGAGCACTTTGTATGAACACTGGATGGTTCAATGGATTAACATCTATAGAAACAAATATAATATTTGCACTAATATATATATATATATATATATATATATATATATATATATATATATATATATATATATATATATATAATATTTTTTATTCGATTTTATATCACATCCAATGTTTTGAAACACAGATTCGCATATTTCACAGAACTTATTTTAATATTTAGCATACAATTGTTTCGGCATACACCAATATATATATGTAAATGCTCCTATGCATTTATTTCTTAGTGTGGCTATCATCAGTGCTAACAAAAAACAATGAAAAAACAAGGCGAATAAAGTGCATAAATTACAGTCATATGTCAAAAAGTTAATATATAAGGGAAAGTCGATGACAGTTACCTGGAAATATATATGAAAAATTGGACAAAACAAGAAAGGAAAGTTAGTGGAGGTATAATAATTTAGGAGATTCTGAAGCAAAATATGAAAAGATGAAGGACAATTACAGTATTTACAGTTAAAAATATTGGATGTATATATATTATGACTAGTTCCATGGGGAAAAAGAGCTTGATAGTGAATACTGACTGTAATTTAGGTCCTTTATTTCCCTTATTTTTCATTGTTTTTTTTATAGATGTATAGGATAGACACACCAAGAAATAAATATATATATAATATATATATATATATATATATATATATATATATATATATATATATATATATATATATATATATATATGTGCGTGTGTGTGTGTGAAAATGACAAACGGAAAACAGGTTAATATGCAGGATAAAAACAAAAACAAGAGATTTGACCGGTTTCATTCGTCTTGGCGAACGTCTTCACACATTTTGTCCACCACGGCATTTCATTTTCATGAATTATCGTGTAGCTTACCACACACACACACATACACACACACACACACACACACACACACACATATATAATCTGATTTCAAAACATTGGATATGATATCAAATCGAATAACTAAATGTATAACATGGCTCTGGCCTTACACTATTGAGCTATAACAATTTCTTTATGTTATAAAAATTATATTTGAATATAAAAAAATCAAATCTAAATCTAAATGCACACACTCACACACACATATATATATATATATATATATATATATATATATATATATATATATATATATATATATATATATATATATAGTGATTACTCTATAAAAAAACAATGAACAGAAAAGGCAAATAAAGTCCATAAACTACTGATAAATTGGATATGATATAAAATCGAATAAAAAATATTGTACATAACATAGCTCAGGCCTTAACCTATTGAGCCATACCAATTCCTATATGTTATAAAATTTATATTTAAACATTACATATATATATATATATATGAGTGAGTTTAATAACAAGCAGTACTACTAGCTTCATTGCGAGATCCAACACAGTTTGTTGTTGTAGATCACTGTTCGCTGCTCGTTGTAAAATACCCGCCGACTTGGTATTTACAAAGTTAAATTCCTCCTCGTGGCCAACGGAAAACGGTCTTGACTGCGAATCAGTGGCGATTTGTGATCGGAGTTCGCGCCCGCCGACCGTCGGAAATTAACTTCCTGCACTAAAACATCAATGACTGTAGGTAATATATATATATATATATATATATATATATATGAAAATGGATCCTTAATGTACAAAAGTAAATATATAAGGGAAAATTACTGACAATTACCTGAAAAATAAATGAGAAATGGGCTAAAACAAGAAAGGAAGGTTAGTGGAGAAATATATATCTTAATTTAGGAGATTCTGAATCAAAATATTAGAAGATGAGGAACGATCAAAAAATTAACAGTGAAAAATATTAGATGCCTATATGTTGTGACTAGTTCCATTAGAAAAAAGGGACTGGATAATGAACACTGACTGTAATTAATGAACTTTAATGGCCTTGTTTTTTCATTGTTTATTTTATATAATTAGCACTGATGATAGCCCCACCAAGAAATAAATGCATAGGAGCATTTACATATATCTTGGTGTATGGAGAAACAATTGTATGATAAATAAGAAAAAAAATTCTGTTAAATATGTGAATCTGTCTTTCAAAATATTGGATATGATATAAAATCGAATAAAAAATGTTGTATATAACAGAGCTCTGGCCTTACACTATTGAGCTATAACAATTCCTTTATGTTATAAAATTTATATTTGAACATGAAAAATTTCAAATAGAAATAGAAATACACACTACCCCCCCCCCTCCACACACACACATATATATATATATATATATATATATATATATATATATATATATATATATATATATGTTGGATAGTGACCATGGCGATGGACGTATCTGTTGAGGCGGGTTTGACTTGCGCGAATTGTGGCGGAGTCACCGCGTGCAACTTTGGTGTGAGGCGCCCATACCGGGGAATGCCGACAGGGCTGCCCAGGCAATTTTTACACCCCACTTTCCCGACCCGACCTTGGGTCACATCTTACTTGTGGGAGTAAGATAAAAACTAGCCTTGTGCCTAACTCCTGGAGAGGAGTAAATCAATACTAGTACTGATGCTAGCTCGTACGACATACTCACAAATCAAGAAGGAAGCGTTGAGCATTACTCTTTGCAGTCACCGAATTTCATCGGAAGTGTATTCAGTCTGTGATGCAGTAGTCATGCACGGCGATCGAATGGTTATTCCTGCAGTATCACAGAAAAGAATACAGCAAGAATTTCATGTCGGTCACCCGAGCATTTCGAGAATGAAAAGCTTCATGAGAAGTTATGTGCATTAGACAATTTTCATAAAATGACAAATGTTAAGTATCAACTATTCAAAAGCTGAAATTATTCAAAATATGATTTATGTTAAATTTAAGCCAACAATTGTATTGGGTAATCATCGTTCGACCAGATCCAACTAGAAGCTGTTGATTTTATTAGCTTTAAGCCTTGCTTTTGGGACCGGATGTTCGTGGCTATTTTGGATAAGGAGAATTAAGTTGACCGCCCCGAGGAAATCACGGTTGTTGTATTTCACGTATGATTGTATTTCAGGTAAATCAATCGAAAACTCTGAAATTGGTAATTGCATTAATGGCCTTGAGAACGTCCTGGAAATTTCATAACGTTACAAATATTAAATTTAAATCTCGCACCAATGGTACAAAGGATATTCTAGGCTATATTGAATCCGACAGTTGTATTGGACAATCAGCGTTCGACAAGATTCAACTCGAAGCTGGAGGTTGTATTGGCCTTAAATCGTGCGTTCGGATAGGGTTAGGGTTAGGGTTAGGGTTAAGGTTAGGGTTAGGAAATAATATGTTAGGGAATAATCTGACCGCAATAGAAAAGCACGGCATCCGATATCAAATATATTGAGTTATTAAACAAAAATAGTTTTAGTGGTTAAGAATATATATATATATATATATATATATATATATATATATATATATATATATATATATATATATATATATATATATATGTATGTATATATATATATATATATATATATATATATATATAGTGTGTCAGGTTGTATATAAAAAGAAATCAAATAAAGTGCTCGATCATATAAGAGAGCTAAAGTTATTTATTTAGATACTGTATATTACATATTTCAGCAATGTACCGCGGTTGCATCCAAAAGGGCAGCAATGCCTAAATCTGCCCTTTTGGATGAAACCGCGGTACATTGCTGAATTATGTAATATACAGTATCTAAATAAATTATATATATATATATATATATATATATATATATATATATATTTTTTTTTTTTAATTTATTTATAAATACAGATTTTAATCAGACATGGACCAGTGGTTTCTGATAAGAAACGGGTTTAATTCCCGATTCCGTCTTCTTCAGCATAGTCTGAAATAGTAAATGATGGAATTTCTTCAAAAAACACTTATAACCGTTATGAAACGCTATGTACACAGAATTTGAAATGGAGGGCCGGCGAGACGCTTAGATAAGAAAAAGCCGTTAAGTAAGAGAGTCTATATTTAGAAGTGAAGAACGAGAAGGAAGGAAGAAAGAAAGAAAGAAAGAAAAGAGAGAAAGAAAGAAAGAAAGAAAGGAGGGGAAAAATAAAATTAAATAAAATTAAATTTATAATAATAAAATTTCAAATTCTGTGTACATAGCGTTTCATAACGGTTATAAGTGTTTTTTGAAGAAATTCCATCATTTACTATTTCAGACTATGCTGAAGAAGACGGAATCGGGAATTAAACTCGTTTCTTGTCAGAAACCACTGGTCCATGTCTGATTAAAATCTGTATTTAAAAATAAAAATATTACGCTCTTAATTTAATTTAATTGAGCACTCTACTGGTATTTCCCTTTTATTCTTTTTTGAGTATACCTTTATACTTTATATATATATATATATATATATATATATATATATATATATATATATATATATATATATATATGTATGTGTTATGGTGCCGTACTTGTACGAAGTACAAATGGACTCGTCTATCCATAATAAAATGCGAGAAGCATTCCAACTCTCAGACTTCTTCCACCCCAGTTCTATACTGGCAGTCCAGAATACCACTTCTTGTATCTATATTCTTTTTCTTCAATAATACATCTTTGTTCCTGTAACCCCGTGTTTCCGTGTCTTTATTTCGGCCCCTAACAGTGTCACAACAGTATGCATGATTGAAGTTAAACATCTGAGTGAATGCTAGTGAGGCTACAGACGTGCTGGTATTTATATAAAACAATAATTTTGACCGACATCATTCTTGTTATAAATAGTGAAACGTCGAGATTTGATTGAAAAAAAAATGATAGAAGAAGAGCCCACAATACAACTCTGCATGATGATGGATTGCCTTTAAAATGGAAGCCTAACATCTTCTAGCAGTATGGTCACGTATGTTTTTAAATCAAGTTCCGAGACTGGTGCTTATAAATAAAAGAGTCAGGAAACGAACGCTATCTGAAGCAGATGTCAGCCACCAAAATAGCCTAAGTACTAGAGATAGAAAAAATGTCTATCAATCGATAACTCTGGAATTGGAATTTCTATTAAATGATTTGTATTTCAAGTTGTAATGCTAATCTACTGGTACTTCCACGCAATTGGAGAGCTGTAAAATATGAATAAAAGTCGTTAACATACAAGAAGTGTTCCGATGGATACTGCACCCTCATAGACTAGTATTGTCTTGGCCTTCGGGGCTTGATTTACGCCGGTCTATGGGTCTGTCCTGTGCAGTTCTAGGAGGTCCATCCTCCCAGGCTTCGCCTCCCCTCTTTGGGGAGGAGTAAGTTTATTGCTTACTGCCTGAGGCGCCCCTACCGGGGAATGCCGACGGGGCTACCCAGGCAATTTTTAAACCCCACTTTCCCGACCCGACCTTGGGTCACATCTTACTTGTGGGAGTAAGATAAAAACTGGCCTTGTGCCTAACTCCTGGAGAGGAGTAAATCAATACAAGAAGTAACTTCAGATATCGAGTTGCATAAGAAAATGAACTCACATTTTGCGGTGAAGCCCAACAATGTACCCAGCGTTGATTCGGAGAGAAGTTGTGTAAGTTAGAGTGACACTTGCGGAAACAGCATCCGGTAACTATATCGTCTTTTTTCAGCATCCAATCAAAGCTGTTTTTACCATAAATAAATGCCGACACATGTGTATTTCGGCGCCAAAATAAAACTTCGCATAATATATTTCTGTTCTTACTTTCAACTTTTTTTTATAAGTTTTAAGCTAGAAATAAACCATAGAAATGTTCTGAAGTTCTATATGCATATATATGGGTGTCTGTGTATTGTCGTGTGTCGAAATAGAACTCATGTATGTATACTATTCCTAAATGCGGTACAAAGTCTTGTGTATAAAATGGTACATATAATAAAAATATATTTGAGAGTGGTGGAAAGAAGGGATTTGGGTGAATGGAACAACAATTCTTCCTAATAATGAGCCTTAATGAAGGATAAACACAATATTTTATTTGCTCATACAATGAAGGGAAGAGAGAGACATGATGTCCGTCTTGAGTGAACTCGTCCAAATTAAGATTAAACATCCTTCCCTCATTTTGTTGACTCAGGGGATTTTACGCATATAAAGTGAGAAATACAATCTTGAACGAGAAATCGGAATCGAAAGATTTTCTTTTTTAATGTTCACCGAGTTCTGTAACTGGAACATCTTGTACCTGGTGAACAGTGAGCCAGCAATTCTATATTTTTAGATGCCCAATAACCAGTCACTAACACACACATATACATACATACATACATATATATATATATATACATACATATATATATATATATATATATATATATATATATATATATATATATATATATATATATATATATATATATATATATATATATATATATATAAAGATAGATGAAAGAAGAGGGATAAACATGCACGAATGAAAAATCTATTTCAACTTCGATTGTTCAATGCAAGGTGTACTCGGTAAAAATATGTTTATTATTCTTTCCTTAAGCCAAGGCTTTTTAAAGATTAAAATCTTATCATCAGAGAAATTACATAGTTAGATAAGTTGGCAGTGGAAAAGCCAAAATTCAAAATTTGAAAAAATATTAAGTAATGGAGAGTGATATATATATATATATATATATATATATATATATATATATATGTAAAGGAGTAAGGCTACCAACATTTGTAAATGTTGAAAAAAACTTTTTACAAATGTTGGTAGCCTTACTCCTTTACATATATACTTTTCTCACGTTGGAACTGCACTAATACTGCACTACCCTCTTTTCTCTCTCTCTCTCCTTCTCTCCCTCTCTCTCTCTCTCTCTCTCTCTCTCTCTCTCTCTCTCTCTATATATATATATATATATATTACTATTTCATGTATCCACATAAAATTTTATAAGATATCATTTATTATGTATCAATTTTCAGTATTTACTTCAACAGTACTCGATACGTAGAGCTAGTATATATATATATATATATATATATATATATATATATATATATATATATATATATATATATATATATATATATATATGCAAACATTGTTAGAAATAACAGAATTTGTCTGTTTAATTATACCTTTTTTATTTTGTTAAATTTTTTTTTCAATTTTGTATTAAAAAAAAAAAATGTTCCATAGGTTTCACAAACGTTTTCGATTCTTCGTCGACTCATCCCCAGGTGTCAAAAGCAAATAAACAACAAAAAAAAATAAGCTGGAGAAAAAAGAGAATATTTTAAAAGACGGTGGACAAACGCGCAGAGAACGTTTTTCGCATTGTTTCAGGAAATCGTTGACGATTTAAATTCAGCAACGCTGGATGGCATCACAGAACAAAATTTGGTTGTTTTGTTTCACGGCATATCAACCTGTTTCGAGCTATTTAATACCGAATAGGGTCATGTAAAAATTATGCATCAAGTTCTTTATATTTTCAAATATTTATTTCTATTGTTTGATTTAGTTGTTTTGTTAGGGGAAATTATTGTTTTTCTTTTTATCTTTGCAAAAAAATGATTGTCTTTTGCAAAGGGTAATAAAAAAAATCACAATAAGATCAATGTTTGGCGAATTTTAATTCAGGAGTCTGGTATCTTCAGAAAGCCTGATCGGGTAGCATCAGTTTACGAAATCCGTGTGAATTTTATTAACGATTCCACCGGTCGATATCGTTCTCGGATCACCCTGTATAGTACTTCAAGTAATACGTAATAGATTTGCGATTCTTTCACTTTAAGAATGCAATAATTCATGCGGTGCTAAAGTTATGAAAGATGGGATCCAAGATGGCGACCCACAATAGTTCATGTGTGGAAATGCGGAGAAAGTGTCTGAGAGGATCACCAAGATAATATAGATTATCCGGTCATTTCCATTTCGAAATTATGGAGAGAATTGAATTCCTCGCGTTTTCTATTAAGGATGTAACTTCTCTCTGTCAGAGGAATAAAGTAATTATCCCAGGCTGATTGGTGCATAAAATACGATTTATTTTGATGAAATCATCGAAACGCGATTTAATAATGGAGAAATAATGTACGGATTGCATATTGGCGGGAAAGCAGGAAACAACATGGTTCATCCGGGTTAGGGTTAGGGTTAGGGTTAGGGGTTAGGGGTAGGGGTAAGCATAAGGTTATGGGTAAGGTAAAGGGTAGAGGTAGGGTTAGGGTTAGGGTAGGGTTAGGGGTAAATGTTAGGGTTAGAGTTAAGGTAAAGGGTAGGGTTAGGGGTGGGGGTTAGGGTTAGGGTTAGGGTTAGGGTAAGGGTAAGGGTTAGGGGTAGGGGTAGGAGTAGGGCAGGGTTAGGGTTAAGGGTAGGGTTAGGCGTAGGTTTATGGGTAAGGTAAGGTAAGGGGTAGGGGTAGGGGTGGGGTTATGGGTAGTGTTAGGGGTAGGAGCAGGGTTAGAGTACGGGTTAATGTAGGGTTAGGGTTAGGCGTAGGGTTATGGGTAAGGTAAGGGGTAGAGGTAGGGGTAGGAGTAGGGTTATGGGTAGTGTTAGGGTTAGGGTAAAGGTTAGGGGTATAGTTAGGGTTAGGGTTAGGGGTAAGGTAAGGTGTAGGATTAGGGTTAAGGGTAGAGTTTGGGTTAAGAGTATGGGTAGGGGTTGGAGTAAGGGTAGGGTTAGCGTTTAGGTTAGGGGTAGTGTAAGGGTTAGAGTTAGGGTTAAGGGTAGGGTTAGGGGTGGAGTAGGGTATGGTTAGAGTTAAGGTAAGGGGTAGAGTTAGGGTTAGGGTTAGGGTTAGGGTTAGGGGTAAGGTAAGGAGTAGGGGTGGAGTTATGGGTTAGGGTTAGTGTTAGAGTATGGGTAGGGGTGGGATTATGGGTAGAGTTAGGGTTAGGGTTAGGGTTAGGGTAGGTTTAGGGGTAGGGTAGGGGCATGGGTTAGGGTTAGGGTTAGGGTTAGGGTAGGTTATGGGGTAGGGTAGGGGTAGGGGCAGGGTTAAGGTTAGGGGTAGGATTTAGGGTTAGGGTTAGGGGTAGAGTTAGGGTTAGGGGTAAGGTAACGGGTAGGCGTAGGGGTGGGGTTATGGGTTAGGGTAAGGGTTAGGGTAGGGGTAGGTGTGGGATTATGGGTAGGTTTAGTGGTAGTGGTAGGGGTAGGGGTAGGGTTAGGATTAGGTTCAGGTTTAGTTTTAGGTTAGGGTTAGGGCTATGGGTTAGGGGTTAGGATTATGGTTAGGGTTTACCACCGTCGGGTATTAATTATACTAGCAATAACATGCTCTATTCACTCGCATTATTACATGTGTTCTTCAGAAATATGTGATCTATTCAACGCTTCTTTTGTTTCAGCTCGTTTGACTTGTTGTTCTAGTGGTCTCCATCAATTCGCTGTTTTGATACCTCATTGTAATACAGATTCCTATTCCAATAGCTTCTTTCCAAGAACTGCAGGCTTGTGAAACTCTCTTCCTGTTCACTGTTTTCCTATTACCTAAAGCCTTAGTCTTTTCAAAACTAACGCGAATAGGCATCTCCTGTCTTTGCGATAACCATATTTGTTCTTGTTAGCTCCTTACATCAAGTGGCTTCATGCTTTGTCTGGAGCGATTCTCATTAAAACATATCTTTGCTGGTCTATATAAAGAATAAACATATACTACGGTGTATCTCACAGGAGGATGTAATTCTTTTAAAATTATTGTTTATAATAGACAATCTCGATCTTTTTATTCGGTTCTTTCTTTATTACGTGCGACTGTTAATAGAGAGTGATGTAAACGAGAGTGATATAAACGTAAGAGGGTGACACTTATATACGAACACTTAATAAGAGATATGTAATTTCAAGTTACGGCTGATTAGACGAATTAAATGATTTTCTCAAACATAACTCAATTCTAAAACTGAGCCATATTTCAGGATGCCTTTTGTGTGATTAAAGTATATAAAAAAGCCTTATAGAAACAAGCGTCTACTAAACAAGCTTTAGTATCATACTACTACTACTACTACTACTACTACTACTACTACTACTGGTGCTACCAGATCAGGCTGTCTGAAAATATCGGCTTCCTGACTCCAAACGCACCAAACATTGATATATTTTTTTTCTATTTGCAAAACTC
>OY744542.1:65808279-65815779 GCA_963556195.1 Sepiola atlantica
TTCATTGACCGAAATAGCTTCGTTTAACAGCATATTCAGATTCCACAAATTTTAGAACATTTTTGTTTTAAGACCCTCAAATGGGGTTGAAATGTCTTTTCTCCACAAAATGAAAACATTTTTGTGTTCACTTGTATAAACTCTGTTTTCAGAGTTTTCATCATAGAATATTTTTGATTGCGTTTAAATGGGGGGGATTTATTTTTACTATTGTAATAAGACTTCTTATTTCATTAGCTTCTATCTAAGAACTGCAAGCTTGTGGAACTCTCTTCTTGCTGACTGTTTTCCTCCTACCTATGGCTTTGGTCTTTTCAAGACTAAAACTAATAGACATCTCTTGATTTTGCGATAATCATATTTCGTTCTTGTTAGCCCCTTACATCAAGCGGCTTCATGATTGTTTGGAGCGATTTCCATTAAAAAAAGTAATGTTTTTCATTTTTGTAAGTGGAGTTTGATTTAGCTTGAGAACAGTAGTACGGAAGATATGTGTTTTTAATGATGAGACATCAAAAAGTATTCATGGAAAAGGTATATAAGAAAACAACAGTATAACATCATTTGACAGGGTAATATATACTTATTTGTATCGAATGCTGTGTTAAACAAATAACATGAACAAAATATTTTATTAATATGTACGGTGAACATATGTAATTGTTTATGTGAAAGCTGTGATAGATAGTGGCGAATTTATTTCATTAAAGACGTAAGCAAAAGAACCTGTGAAAAGTAATAACGAAATATTAATCTATATTAATAAATTACTTAGTTCGAATAACTATTATATGAAAGGAAATTAAGCGCAATACATTTGTAGTGAAAAAGCATAGTCCAAGACGAAAACAATAGCGAGTAATATTGATTATTCAGATTAAATGATATCGATGACAAACCGCGAAAATTCGATATAACTTATATATATATATATATATATATATATATATATATATATATATATATATATATATATATGTAAAATAAAATATAATAACACGAAATTACATAATCATCGATGCAATAATTTATTTCAACCATGTGGTTTTTTTCAAGCATCCGATCCAGACGATTACATTTTTGAAACTGAAAAAAAAAAGAATAAATTCACACTCGACAATTGAAATATACTTGGAGAGAGAGGGGGTAGCAACCTATTTAATACATATTTAGAGAGAGAGGGGGAAATTTGAAGCATATCTAATCGATAAGTATAAATTGAGAGGTGGAATTGCATAATTTATTACAGACCGTGAGGGGGAGGTTATATGTATAAGTAGAAATTGTAAAATTGGGCATAGATGATGTCTAGACAGTAGGTGTCATAAACCAATGAGATGAGGGTTAATACTGTTAATTTTTGACACGACTCGATTTTTGAAAAACATGAATCCCCCTCTTCCATCATCATCTATGCCCAATTTTACAATTTCTACTTATACATATGGCCTCCCCCTCACGATCTGTAATAAATTATGCAATCAATTATTGCATCGATGATTATGTAATTTCGTGTTATTATATTTTATTTTATTCTTGCTCTGTTTATCACATTGAGCTCTCATACCCGGATCCCCCCCGGGATTATTTCATTATAACACAAATATATATATATATATATATATAAAATAGCGCGAATTTTATCTTATTTTTTTGTTTTCTTGTTTGTTTCCCTATGTACGTAGACATCATTAAGTATGACGTCACTAAACGATGAAGTCTTAAATCATCATATCACTAAAGGATGGCGTCATCTATTGCACAGAGATGAGAATAATCGTGTTCATTGCTTGACGTCACAAATGATAACGCCATGCTTGGGTTTCTTGTATACACAAAAACTCTGGTTATCTTGCAAGCGCTATTTATATCCACACACAATGGATTCCGTCAGAAAAGGCTCCGTGAAAACTGGATTACATTAGAAACATCAGAATGAAGTACATAAAAGACACAAATGCATAAAGTACATAAATACATAAAGTCCACAAATGCATAAAGTACATAAATACATAAAGGACAAAAATGCATAAAGTACATAAATACATAAAGGACACAAATGCATAAAGTACATAAATACATAAAAGAACACAAATGCATAAAGTACATAAATACATAAAGGACAAAAATGCATAAAGTACATAAATACATGAAGGACACAAATGCATAAAGTACATGAATACACGAAGGACACAAATGCATAAAGTACATAAATACATGAAGGACACAAATGCATAAAGTACATAAATACATAAAAGAACACAAATGCATAAAGTACATAAATACATAAAAGAACACAAATGCATAAAGTACATGAATACATAAAGGACACAAATGCATAAAGTACATAAATACATAAAGGATACAAATGCATAAAGTACATAAATACATAAAGGACACAAATGCATAAAGTACATGAATACATAAAGGACACAAATGCATAAAGTACATAAATACATAAAGGATACAAATGCATAGAGTACATAAATACATAAAGGACACAAATGCATAAAGTACATAAATACATAAAGGACACAAATGCATAAAGTACGTAAATACATAAAGGACAAAAATAAATAAAGTACATAAATACATGAAGGACACAAATGCATAAAGTACATGAATACACGAAGGACACAAATGCATAAAGTACATAAATACATGAAGGACACAAATGCATAAAGTACATAAATACATAAAAGAACACAAATGCATAAAGTACATACATACATAAAGGACACAAATGCATAAAGTACATAAATACATGAAGGACACAAATGCATAAAGTACATAAATACATAAAAGAACACAAATGCATAAAGTACATAAATACATAAAGGACACAAATGCATAAAGTACATAAATACATAAAGGATACAAATGCATAAAGTACATAAATACATAAAAGAACACAAATGCATAAAGTACATAAATACATAAAGGACACAAATGCATAAAGTACATAAATACATAAAGGATACAAATGCATAAAGTACATAAATACATAAAGGACAAAAATGCATAAAGTAAATAAATACATAAAAGAACACAAATGCATAAAGTCCATAAAGGATAATTGAAATGAAGAAGTAGTAGGAGGAAGCGAATGGCGTAAATCATTAAAAGAGAGAGAAAAGGGCAAAGTGAAGGGGAGAAACACAAGATAGAGAGAGGGAAAATAGACGAAAAGAGTGAGGTGGAAAAAGAAAAGAAGCGTAGGAGAAAGTCAGAGAAAAAAATGGGAAGAAGACACGGAGAATATAACAAATACTAATCCCACAGGTCACAGGTCATCTTGTATATTTGTATATAAAGTCTTAGTTCCTGTCGTCCAGAATATTGGGAACTCCGCCAGTAGATAAAAATGGAGGAATTGGCCAGACAATCTGATGACATTGATGGACACTTGCAGTTGACCGTGGGTTAACTAACATCGCATGGACATCGCCGGACAAATGCAAGTGAAGTCGTTAACGTGAAAAGTCGATTTAAATGACGACGCGATACACTGGGAGGAAAATGACGGATGAGACTGCGCAAAGTAGGACTTTTTAATTGACACAAGGGATTTGGAACGTCTGACGATATTCTCAGAAAAACAATGGAGCCTCGGACATAAGAAGCTTATTACTAGGAAAACAAATCGTTATATTGTAAAATGTATTTAATAACACATCTACATAGCAAATTGAATTATATATCTCTTTATTATAAAACCTCATACGCACATGCACCCCCCATATATATATATATATATATATATATATATATATATATATATATATATATATATATTGCGTGTATTTAGGCAGCATTCTCTAATTTGATCAAACATTATTAAACATAACAGAATGTTTCTTTTTGATTATACCTTTTTATTTTTATCAATTTTTCTGATTATCTTTTTTGTGTCAAAATCAAAAAAATGTAATATATATTCTATATGTATATATATATACATATATATATACTCACCACACACACACATACACATACACATATATATAATATTTGTTACTGTTTATTATCTATGTACGTATACGTGTCGTCCTTAATAATCGGGACTCATCAGCATAGAGATATGAATATTCACTACCGGTCATGCGATTCGAAACCCCGGATTACGAGTATTTTGCAACTCAAATCCGACGCCTTAACCACCCGGCTACATTTGAATAGCGAATTAAATGTGATAATTTTAACACTTTATCGGCGGCTTAACGTCTGAAAGCGTTCTACTTTTTTTATGAAAGGAAAGATGCATATATATATATATATATATATATATATATATATATATATATATATATATATATATATTATTACCTCCCCAGGAGGTTAGGCACAAGGCCAGTTGTATCTTACCCCCACAAGGTAAGATGTGACCCAAGGTCGGGAAAGTGGGACTTGAAAAGCCAGCGCCTGAGAAGGTGAGCACTCTGGCTATTAAAAATTGCTTGGGCAGCCCCGTCGGCATTCCCCGGTAGGGGAGCCCCAGGCAGTAAGCAATAAACTTACTCCTCCCCAATAAGAGGAGGCAAAGCCTGGGAGGGTGGTCCTCATAGAACTGCACAGGACAGACCCATAGACCGGCGTAAATCAAACCCCGAAGGCCAAGACGATACCAGTTTATGGGGTGTAGTATCCATCGGAACAAAGGCCGATCAATATATATATATATATATATATATATATATATATATATATATATATATATATATATATCAATCCGAATGTATGATAGATTATAATTCCACCTTTCAATTAGGAAGCTTTCAATGATTCCGAGTGATCTAATTTTAGTATTCTTCGTGATTATTTGCCACCATAGTTTCCAATTCCTGGGCGCTTTCTCATCTTTTCTTATTTAAGCCGTGAGCAAAAAAGAATGAAATAAATCACATAATTAAATCAATCAATTTTTCCTCTTACTTAAATCGTTTTCAACTATCTTCCCACTTCGATCTAGTAACTATTGCAAACATTGCTATTGGCGCCCCAAAAGTTATCATTCCGTATCCTCTTTTTTTACTCAAAGTGCAAATTAAACATGAAATGAAAAGCGAAGAACGTCGTGTCTTCACTCTGTCTATTAAATGTATCCTCGTATCGCTATAAGAGGCGCTGTCTGTCGCTCGTTCGTTCGGTCGGTCGGTCGGTCTGTTATGATTAAGTTTCAAATAACATTTCTATCGTTATAGGGTACTGATATCGATCCTGACCCAATTTTCGTGAGGTTCGACTCGGAAGCGTTAGGCTGTCCTACGCAAACGCCCAAGTGTTGACGAGCCGAATGGTACCAGACGACAATTTTGATACGGTGCTGCGTCCTGTGGTTGTAAGTTATATTTTCAAGAAATTCTCTAAAAACAACAACAAAAAAAACAAAATAAGCAAAACATAGCGAAGTTACTGTTATCAAATGAATATTTTTTGTTATTTTGATACGTTGCTGCGTCTTATCATTTTTAGTTATATTTGCAAAAATTTTTTTTAAAAACAAAACAAATAAAACAAGCAAAACAGAGCGAAATTGCTGTTATCAAACAAATATTTTTTACCCTAACCCTAACCCTAAACCCTAACCTTAACCCTAACCCTAACCCTAACCCTAATCCTAACCCTAAACCTAAACCTAAACTTAACCCTAAACCCTATCCCTAACCCTAAACCCTAACGCAGCACCGTATCAAAATTGTCGTCTGGTACAAATCGGCTCGTCAACTCTCGGGCGTTTGCGTAGGACAGCCGAACGCTTCCGAGTCGAACCTCACGAAAACTGGGTCAGGATCGATATCAGTACCGTTATAAGTTATTATTAGAAATTAAAAGATGGTCGCATATTATTCTAGATGCGTCCTAACATATCTGTTGTGGGTGACCTACCTACCCTGTAATTATAACTAAATGGTAGCAACCGGCTACCATAAATACCGGTTTTGCCGGGAGAACATTGGGAGGCACATTTAGGCACTAGCACTGCCAACACTGACTTGTGTATAATTTCAGTTGTTGTGGACCCGTTTAGGGGTACCAACAATCAAATAAAAGAACAGGTTTAGAGATAATAATAATGAATTGTATTGAACAGAGAATTTATGCACAAGTCAGTGTTGGCAGTGCTAGTGCCTAAATGTGCCTCCCAATGTTCTCCCGGCAAAACCGGTATTTATGGTAGCCGGTTGCTACCATTTAGTTATTATTAAAGGGTAGGTAGGTTCACCCACAACAATATATCTATAAGAGGGTCGGTTTATTGGTCGGTCTGTCACGGTTAAGTATAAACAAGCATTTTCGTCAGTCCGACAGGTCGGTCACATCTTTAAGTTTGAAATACGTTTTCTCCGCTATATGTGCAAATTGAACGGACGCATCTTATCTTAGATGCGTCCATGCATCTCACTAAGAGGCTTTGTCAATCGGCCCAGGCTTTAAATTGAAACATCATTTCACATCATTTCACATAATTTTCGGATCTCTATAAGATCGTCGGTCTCTTGCTCTTTCAGGCTTAAGTTTGAAATACATTTTTGAACAAAATTTTGTTTGTTCTGTCGTCCTTAAGATAGAAATTGTCTTTGATCTGTCACGCTAAGTTTTGAGTAAGTGTTTTTTGATGACGTTTCACAGTACAAAAAGAAGCAATGTCCGTCAGTTCGTCCGTTGGTTTTACAAGTTTCAATCAAAAATAACATTTCTCTTTTCTAAACGAACGCGCAAAGTTCATTTCTGGTTCACACGAACGATCTGTTGAGATTCAAGCAAAAACACAAACAATGGCGACTTAGGTAACCTTTCAATTCATATACAAGATTTTCGAAAATTGTAGATTTATTCCGACCTATATTCTTCTTCCAAACACATCTTCAATACAGAAGGTAGCAAACACTATCATTTTAACCCAATAAGTTTGTTAATTCTATATAATTTATCAATGTATCTATCGATCAATCTATGGATCAATCTATCGATTTATCTGTCGATCCAAGTATCTAAATATCATTCAACCTACATCAATCTATCCACAGTTGTTTTCATATTTACTATCGTTTCTCTCTGTCCCTCAATGTCTGCTCCTCTCTCTCTATATATAAACGATAGAATCTAGATTCCAATGACAATTTCTTTATTAATCTTTCAAAATATCCGTCAGCCATAACCGAGCAGAAGTCTAACCCTAACCCTAACCGAGCAGTAGCGTACGGTAATTCGCATTTGGTCATGACTGACAAAACGAGAGCATGCTACCCCCGTGGATTAAGTAAAGGGTTCCGTTCGAAATTCCATGCAGATTCCCGAGTGCGAGAGAGATATTCTCGAGTTCGACAAGATACACCTAAAGAAGGTCAACGTTTACATCGGCCAAAACGTTGTGAGAATAACACTCAAGATTAGAACAGTAGTTCGAATAATCCAAATTATACAAATTATCAATCCTCATCTAGAAAATTCAGAAACATAATATATGCATATATATACATCTATATATATTTAAACAAT
>OY744542.1:65820779-65840779 GCA_963556195.1 Sepiola atlantica
TTCACGTTTTTCTGTGACTTGATCTTGAACTAGACACCCCAAAAGTAAGTCAGTTCTAAGTTAGATCATGACTGATATTTTGACTAAGTTTGTTGACAATTGGTCAAGCGATGTTCACGCTCGGCTGTACATAATAAAACCCAAAGAAAGCAAAAACAAAACAAACAAACAAAAACAAACGAACATAGTAACAAACTTGAACGAAAGCATAACCACTCCACGTAAACAGATCACACTGACTAAACACACGCAAGTTGAAAGAAAATAAATGCCAATCGAAGGCGGTATTGGGTCTCTTAACACAACTTCAATGGAGCTGACACAAGTTCGTAAATTCTGGCGATATATCAAAAAATGACTATGACATGATACACTCCTACCTTCCAAGTCTACACTCGCTAGAACCAGGAATATGTATAAATAATGGATCGGCTTTGTCTTTCATGTACAGCTCATATATATGCTTATCAAAATTGAGAGTAACATCAAATAAGTTTTTTAATTATATATTTGGCAATTCTTCAACTTTTAGACTAATTTAAAAAAAATGTCTTTATATGAAATACACGCAACACCCGACCCATACATTATAAAAAAATATTTCTGATTCTATCGAATATGGACTAAGTAATAATTAAACTCATGGAAAAGTATCTAATAAATAAAGTTGTATGAATAGTGATGTAATACAATCTAATTAATTATAAAGACAAAATACCAAAAATAATAGGACGACTACGGGGAATTATTTGCTCCATCGTGCTGTATAAGCGAATGATGAACACCTTTTCCAGCAACTACCGCACAAAATCATTAGAAACAATCCGCGCGTGCGTGTTCCCCCTCTGTCGAGTCACATTGTGACTCGATGTGGCGAGTGTAAAATGCAATAAATTTGGGCAATTTGGGGCATTTTTGACCCCCCTTTGACCCCCTGGGGGTGCGAAGCAGAATCTTTCTGAGGTCAAGGATGCTCATTTTATATCCAGAACAATTGCCTCTACATTTTGGCCAAGTTTCAGAAAAGTTGAATGGATGGATCAAACGTTATGGTAGAAAAGGGTTATTTTTGCCATTTTGGGGGCTTTTGACCCCCTGGGGGCACGAACCAGATTTTTTCCAAGGTCAGCGATACTTATTTTCTATTAGGAACAATTGCCTCCACATTTTGGCCAATTTTCAGAGAAATTGAATGGATGGAGGAAAAGTTATGGGGCAAAAAATGTCATTTTTTGCCATTTCGGGGCCTTTTGAACCCCTGGGGGGCTAACCAGATTTTTTTTTCAAAATCGGAGAATGTCACTTTCTAACCTGACGAAAGTTACAACTCCATGCAAAATTTCAGAGAAATTCAATGGATGCTTGTGGAGAAAAATCCGGACGGACGGACGGACGGACGGACGGACGGACGGACATACCTGAAAACAAAAAGTCCCCGATTTTATAAATCGGGGGACCAAAAAGTAACTTAAAACTTAGTTATTGCTGCAGCGAAAAGATCGGAATGATTATGGAGATACATAATACACTACTAAATGAAAAGAAAAACATTGAACTGTAGAAACGATGATAACTATTCTACTACTACTACTACTACTACTACTACTACTACTACTACTACTACTACTACTACTACGATAATAATAATAATAATAATAATAATAATAATAATAATAATATGCAAGAAAACGGTACAAACACAAACCAGAAACAGTACTAGAAAACGAAAAACACAAAATCATATGGGATATGAATGTACAAACAGACAAACCCATAACAGCAAGGAGACCGGATATGATAATAATCAACAAGAAAGAAAAATCCTGCAAAATCGTGGACTTTGCCGTTCCAGCAGACCACAGAGTGAAGATCAAAGAGACGGAAAAGAGAAGCAAATATACTGAACTTGCCAGAGAATTGAAAGGAATATGGAACATGAAGAAAGTCAGTATAACACCAATAATCATAGGAGCACTAGGAACAGTCCCCAAAAACATGGAGAAAAGACTAGGAGAAATAGGAATCAAAGGGATAACTGAGACCATACAAAGGACAGTAATGATCAAAACAGCTACAATCCTGAGAAATGTCCTCGAATGCGGAAACCAACCCACATAAGCAACGAATGGAGAACAAACACATGGAAGCACAAAACAACAGAACCGGGGAAAATACAACCGCACGAGAGAGGCGCAAGCATAGGCTGACGCCACGAAAATTATGGACAGAGGGTCGAGGAGGGAAAGCGCAAAACCAGACCTCCACTGGAAGAGCGAGGACAGCTCTGGGACCTTGAGAAGACTTGTTGCCACTCGGGCCCCAGAGGGGACCAATGGCCCTTATCAGCGGGAAATCGTTGGTAGGTGGCTGTTGCGATTACCGCAAGGTCATCAGCGGTGATGAACGAAAAGAGGTGGAGCATACTGGAGGCCTGAAGAGACTTGTTGTCACTCAGACTCCAGGGAATACCACAGGTTATCGGCAGTGGGTGACCACTGACGATGATCAGTGTGATAACTCCTAGTGAGTAAATAATAATAATAATAATACTAATAATAGGTCCTGGGTATGACCTTAAAAGACATCCAGTGGTGAGGCCTCTATTTGAGAGCCGTGGGAAATGTGGAGTTGCCCCATAGTTGTCATTGCTCCCAGGTCCACTCTGGCCCGGAATGGTAGTACCTGTAAGGTCCCCATCTATGGGTCAAATAGACACTACTGGCGCTACCAAATCAGGCTGTCTGGAGTTATTGACTTCCTGACTCAAAATGCACCAAACATTGATGTTTTATTGTTTTTTTTTCTTTGCAAAACTCAATCATGTTCTGCAAAATCTAAAACATAAAACAACAATTTCCATCCCCTCTTCTTCCCTTTCTCTCTCCCTTCCCCCTCTCTCTCCCCGTTCCATCCTTTCACTCAACCAAACACCATGAATTAAAACCTAAACATATAAAGAACATGAAGCATAACAACCTTCACCAAAATGACCGGATTCAGCATTAAATAACCTGAAAAGGGTTGATATGCCATAAAACAAAAACAACCAAATTTTACCAAAATGACCCGATTTGGCATTAAATAATCCGAAAAAGGTTGATATGCCATAAAACAAAACAACCAATAACAATAATAAAAACAGAATTAATAACAAAACTAATAGTTTTCTTATTTTGTGAATGTCAATAATAATTGTGATTGCAAATAATAAGAAATTTCATAAACTTCCCCCTCCCCAAGTGATGGCACCAGCTTCGGCTGATACCGCACAAACTAGTCATGAAGGGTCAAAAAGGATAGAAAGAGCGAGGAGGCAAAGCACTAAAAAAGATCTCAACTGGGACCTTGGGGTGTCTTATTGCCAGTCAAATATCAGAGAAGAACAATGGTCACTGTCAGTGAGAAATCAATGGTAAGCTGCTGTTGCGATAACGCAAAATCATTTAGAATAGTTATCGAAGCAGCTGGAAAGTAATGGAAATTTGGGGAGACTGGTAACGCTATCGGTTATAATCAGTAAGCAATCAATGATGATGACCTGTATCAGAACTCCTAGTGAGTTGATAATTATTTTTTAAATTTTTTGATTGCTGATAAAATTTGTTTTCGACTCGCGGGAGCAAAACCAATCCAGAATTAAATTGCAATTTTTGAAGTGTCCACATAAATATTCATAAGTTATTGACTTTCTTTCTATAATTTCGCATCGCAATATTCAAACTATATTACTTACTGCATTTTCATATTTAATAATAAAGAAAGGGGAATTGGAAGAGAAAGTAGTGTTAGGGTTAGGGTTAGGGTTAGGGTTATTCGTCTACCATATGATTGTGCATATTTATCTCTTATATAAGATCGATGTAAAATACTATCTCTCTGAGATAACCGCATGATAAATACACCTGGGCCTGGTGTTGCCGAAAATACCAAATCATGAAACATGAGAGTAAACAATAATACAAGTCGCGGGATTAAAAAGAAAGGTACGAGTGTCATGATCGGCAGGTGCTCGTTCGATGGAAAACATGGGGGACTCGGTCGGCACCCAGAACAAATACAGGGATGTAGAAATAATCAAGGAAGCCAACCAAAAACTACCTAAAGGAAGAAATAGAGAACTAAAGAAAATAGCCTCGTGGTGTACTGCTAGGCGAAAATCAATGAGGCTACCTGAATAGCATAGAGAATCGATGGGACTGACGACCACGCGACGAAACAAAGTATTGCAGGTTAAAGTAGACACATCCTCAAAAGAGGACAGTTTTCGGAGATGAAGCTGATTGAAATAAAAGGTATATAAGTGACGTAACAAATATGAGGAACCCCTTACCATCATAAAGGCACAGATAGAAAACTGGTGCGACGTAACAAATATTGTTGCATAGCCGTTCCGGAATGGGCCGTGGCAGTTCTCGCGTTGTATACCCGTCCCAGAATGGGCCGTGGCAGTTCTCGCTTAAACAACTGGTCATTTCTAACACCAAAAAGGCATATGTTGCATACCTTTAACTTCTCGTACCTTCTTTTCTTCGTCCGTGGAGGGGTGTCGTCTAGTGGTTGAGTTCTATCTTCGTTTCTGTACTGCCGTGAACATCGCCGCTACAACAAAAAGCTTCATACCACGATCTACGAAACGAACAACCTTTTAAACTTTAATTTGTTTATTTCAGGTGTCAGTTATCGTCGCCGCTGGAGATGCTTCACTAACGTCGAGGGAGAGACCAAATTACTACTCTATCGTAGTTGATTCATTGCTTAAGTCCTTAGCCATTCGAGGAGGGGGAGAAGAAGGAATCTCATGCCTGTATTCTCTTAGGGAATTTAATTCCCCTAATCATTTGAAGACTACATAGAGAAATCGTCTGTTCGGCTTGCTTCCAAAACCCAGATTGACAAAACTCTGTTTCCCACACAAAAGCCCGTGACGTCACAACACCCCCATGCGCAGGTGCACCTTGACCCTTGATCTGAGGTCTCGTCAACGTGGTGGCCGCGTCAACGTCTGTGAGCTCCGATTGTGAGAACCAATTTATTTTGCACTCGACTGTACGGGTCCATCCGCACTAAATCGCGCAAACCAAACCAAACGATCCCCGACATACGTCGACTTCAAGATTCGTCCGGCCCCACAGGGCCATTATCCAACAATATGAGGAACCCCTTACCATTATATATATATATATATATATATATATATATATAGAGAGAGAGAGAGAGAGAGACAGAGAGAGAGAGAGGGAGAGATACATTACACATACATACAGAGAGAGAGAGAGAGAGAGAAAGAGAGAGAGAGATACATACACACATACATACATACAAACAGACAGACAGACAGACAGACAGAGATAATTACATGGTTAAACAGTAGTTATGTTTAATTCTTGGAGCACAAATAAATGATGATGTAATAAAGTTGACACAAGATCTGTTATATATATATATATATATATATATATATATATATATATATATATATATATATATGAAAGAAGGAAAGATAAAGATAAAAATTGCATAAAATTACATAAAATGACATAAAATTGATACACATTTTATTACATCGAAAGCTCAGATGCAAGGAGTTACATTAATCCTTAAACCATGGTTTTTCAAAGATAAAACTCTTTTCGTCAGAGGATAAAATTCGGTAATGTGGTATTTATAATAAAAAGATATTACCTAGTTCCATTTCCCTTTGAAAAATTGAAGAATAAAAAATAGAAATTGTTGGGGATGAAGAAATTAATGACCGGGAGGGAAAATGGTAGCAGTATTGAGTAGCCATTGCCGAAGACAAAAGGGGACGCTATGGTGCAGATAGCAAAAAAGCAAAAGTTTGTAGATTTGGAGAAAAAGTTTGTAGATTCGGAGAAAGTTTTTTAACAAGTTTTACAGGGTTTCAAATAAAAGGTAGAGGGATAAAAAATATCTCACTTGGTCCGTAGGGATTCGTGTCTCCGTTTTTTGTATGTATGTAATAAAATTTGTATAAATTTTATGTAATTTTATGTAATTTCTTATCTTCATCTTTCCTTCTTTAAAATTGATTGCTCTACTCAACGTATTGAGCTTTACTTTATCGCGATAGATCACTTTACGATACTTCACTTATCGTTAATTCTATTATCATTAGTATATATATATATAGTCATTCACATACAGCCTGTTTCGCTGTTTCACAGCTCATCAGTGCGGCTAGACCAGTTAGCGTCTCAAGTCGGGATCGAAACGCAACCGTCGAGCTGACAGTGGGCGATGCTAACCCCTACGCCATCATGCGACACTGACTGAATGTAAGAGATATCTCAATGTAACGAAATGTAAACATTGCAAATGTCTGAGCTCGAAATTAGTTTTACCTAATGAGCATTGCCTTAAAGCTAATGGCCGTTGACGATACCCTTACAAAAATAAGCTCTACCCGGAGGGAGCTTTTTATAGTCATCCACATACAGCCTGTTTCGCTGTTTCACAGCTCATCAGTGCGGCTAGACCAGTTAGCGTCTCAAGCTGGGATCGAAACGCAACCGTCGAGCTGACAGTCGGCGATGCTAACCCCTACGCCATCATGCGACACTGACTGAATGTAAGAAATATCTCAATGTAACGAAATGTAAACATTTCAATAGCCTGAGCTCGAAATTAGTTTTACCTAATGAGCATAGAGAGAGAGAGATACAGAGACAGAGACAGAGACAGAGAGAGAGATACATACATACATACATACAAACAGACATACAGACAGACAGAGAATATTACATGTTAATAGGACACATCTTTAATTAAGACTGAAACTTGTTTTTAATTAAAATATGTCATAACTAAAATAATTACAGCAATTCCTAACATCATTCAAAGTTTGAATATCACATTATTCTAAATCAGGAATGGCCAACCATTGGCATGACACAGACACATTTTTGTTCACTTTTAATTCTGATGAACTACACAAAATTGTACGCCCGTCAGTTGTGTGAATAATATGATAATATAGATAATAGATAATATAATATAATATAGATATAGTTGCCACCCATTTGAGATATACATCATAGTGCTGCTAGCATAGCCGTGTAGTGGAAGAGATTGCAAATAAATACCAAATGAACTTCGCTTAATCTAATGACTATTTATATTATAATAGTCAATATTATAATAGTCAATATTATAATAGTCAATATTATAATCGTCAATATTATAATAGTCAATTTAAATATAATTGGCTGTTTGTTTTTGTGGATGAATGTTTTATGGTTATTGAGTCAATGTCGAAATAGTGTGTTGGTTTCTCCAATATAACCTCCGTTATCTCAAATAGAGCAGTATATAAAATAGTGCGGCTGTAACATGTCAAATGGGGATGTTACAAAGAAGTGTGGTATTTATGCATGCATCGCGGTTTGTTGCTTATGTAATTACAGTGTTGTAAGAGTGTTTTGTGTGCGCAGGTGTGTATGGGTGGCAAATTGGGTAGTTGCCTAATTGCATTAATCGGAAGTAGGTGGAAGATGGATTCCATGGTGGGACTTGTTTGTTGAAATCTTTGATGAAGTTTGTTGTGAGTTTGTTAGAAAACGCAGAAAAAGATTTTTGTTTTGCATGTGCAGGCATTGTTTTCTTCATTTATTATTTTTAGGGTCCAGTGCGCCACTGTTAGCGTATGTGTCATAGGTTGGCCGCCCTTCGTGTAGATTATCACCATCTGAACGTGAACATGATTGAGCTATTCTTGTCATTGGTAGTAAACAGCAATACATCATTCCCAACGAAATGTCCGGCATCTCCCTTCGGATACGCTTTGAAATCGGTACTGCATTTCTCCAACGATACTTTTTTTTCCTCCAGGTGACCCATTGTGACAATATTCGGTGAACTTTACACCCCGCGCACATCGACCGATTGCGGAAATAAGACGTCCACAGAAATTATTATTCTAGCATTGTCGTTGGTAATCGTGCTGTGTTAATAGTTATACTGCCTTCCTGGGTCTATGTTTGCAGAAGTTTGGGTGTGAATATAATGAATGACCATACGCCAGATTAGGATGGTTCGAATACGGACATTGTAGAGAAAATCAACAATATTACAGCTATGAGCTAAAGAACGAACAGCTGATTCTAAGAATAAATACGTTAATGAGGAAAATACAAGCATCGGATAATAACCCTAACCCTAACCATAACCCTAACCTACCCTAACCCTAACCCTAACCTAACCCTAACCTAACCCTAACCTAACATATCCATAACCATAACCATAACCATAACCAAACCTAACCTAACCTAACCTAACCAAACCTAACCTAACCCACCCACCCCACCCCACCCAACCCTAACCCTTACCCTTACCCTTACCCTTACCCTAACCCTAACCCTAACCATAACCCTAACCCTAGCCCTAGCCTAGCCTAGCTTACCCTACCCTACCCTACCCTAACCCACCCCACCCCTAACCCTAACCCTTACCCTTACCCTAACCCTAGCCCTAACCCTAGCCTAGCCTAGCCTAGCCTAGCCTAGCCTAGCCTAACCTACCCTACCATACCATACCCTACCCTAACCCACCCCACCCCTAACCCTAACCCTAACCCTTACCCTAACCCTTACCCTTACCCTTACCCTAACCCTAACCCTAACCCTAACCCTTACCTAACCTTAACCCTAACATTAACTCTAACCCTAACCCTAATCTTTTTCTTTCTTTCTTTCTTTCTTTTTCTTTGCTCTTGATCATCATAAATATTGGAGCTGGTTTCAGGGTGTGACCTATTGCCAATGAGTGAATAATGGATCACCAATTCGTTACCTTTTCGGAGGCGAGATGGGCCTAAAATGAAGTTGTCCGATGTTTGCGATTAAAAGAAAATAAAACGTGTAAGAAAATCAAATTTGAGATGTCCGTAGTGCCGATATTCCTTAGTAGATGAAACGAAGGGATATTACGAAAATACCAAAAGGAAAACTTAGATTATAAACCTGCTTTTTGGAGTTAGATGACGACATTATGAAATTAAATTGGGACGAATGTACCAAAAATGAAAAAACAATAAAATTAGCAAAAACTAGAAAACCAATTATTATTTGTAAAATAATCCTCAAAAATACAAGTTGATATTTGCAAGATAAATGAAATTAAAAAAATCCGCAAAATCAGATAAAAAATTAATATGATCGATAATTTTACCCTGTCACTACTTGGAAAGTCAGACAAAACTAGTCGATAACATTTAGAAGTCATTTGAGGAGCAGACCGCTTCAATATAACTGTAACACGTTGTAGTATTCGGTATGTCAGAACCGCTTCAATATACCTGTAACACGTTGTAGTATTCGGTATGTCAGAACCGCTTCAATATAACTGTAACACGTTGTAGTATTCGGTATATCAGAACCGCTTCAATATAACTGTAACACGTTGTAGTATTCGGTATGTCACAACCGCTTCAATATAACTGTAACACGTTGTAGTATTCGGTATGTCACAACCGCTTCAATATAACTGTAACACGTTGTAGTATTCGGTATGTCAGAACCACTTCAATATAACTGTAACACGTTGTAGTATTCGGTATGTCAGAACCACTTCAATATAACTGTAACACGTTGTAGTATTCGGTATGTCAGAACCGCTTCAATATAACTGTAACACGTTGTAGTATTCGGTATGTCAGAACCGCTTCAATATAACTGTAACACGTTGTAGTATTCGGTATGTCACAACCGCTTCAATATAACTGTAACACGTTGTAGTATTCGGTATGTCACAACCGCTTCAATATAACTGTAACACGTTGTAGTATTCGGTATGTCAGAACCACTTCAATATACCTGTAACACGTTGTAGTATTCGGTATGTCAGAACCGCTTCAATATAACTGTAACACGTTGTAGTATTCGGTATGTCAGAACATTTCAATTTGTTTCTGCTAAAAATAGCGGGTCACTTTTAAAAAAACTGCCAGATTTATTTGCATACGTTTACAGCAAATAATGTTTGGCTCGGCTTATGCTAATTTTAATTTCGTTATTGGTCGAACGACGTGTCGTATTTTTGAAGATTGTTAACTCGAAAAAGCCAGGAGATTTCTGAGGAGTTTAAAAAAAACTGTCATTGTGAAAAAAAGAGAAAAAGCTAAGTATTTTCTTTTGATTATTATCACGTTTCCTTTGTATCTAAAACAGTTTTTTTCTCCATTCAACTTTATATTATTTTTCTCTCATTATTTCGTTTTCTTTTCCAAATATTATTTTGAACCTGTGGTCTTATATTTATTACATAAAGAAGAGTGTCTGTGTCTATGTGTGTGTGTGTATGTTCAGTGTAAGTCAAATGCTACCAAAAAAAAATGCCCACAAAGTTAGTAGATTTTGGATCAGCGTTGCCCGGAATAGATATTATCTCAAATTCAGATTAAAAGAAAATTATTTCAGGGTTAGCTGGCAAAGCTTTTGTTAGAGGGGTAGGTTTTACATCTTTACGCAATAACTAAAGAAAAGTAAAGAGGGGAGGGGGACGGGGGCGGAAAAAAGAAGAAAAATAGAAGTTTTAATACAAATATGTTACACCTTTGCCCCGGCCAACGCCGGGTAGCCCTGCCAGTATATATATATATATATATATATATATATATATATATATATATATATATATATATTACACATTCGTGATATATGACAGCAGTTTTTTGTTAGCGTCATCATGTGGCATTGCAAATATCTGAAATGAAAGCCAGTTGTTGCCGATATCCCAGTAAAGTCAACGTCATGTAGGTTTATTCAAAATTCAACTACCGACGTCACTCGTTCGCTATGTAGGAATGTTTTATAACCTCGTAATTCAGGTTAATTATGAATAATAACTTGTAAATAAATGGATGAACTATTAAGAGAAACGTTTAACAGATTTATTATAACTGAACACAGAATGAATTAATGAGTTAATTGGCTGCTGGACGCGATTGATATATTCACAGTCTGACGCCGTGGTCTTTGTTTTCTTTCTCTCTGGGCAGACGACCCTTTTCCCAAGGGCGATAACTATTAACTCCCGAAATGGTTCAAGGGAGGTAATTCCGTTTTCGTTAGGTGTCCTAACAGAATGGTACAGCCAGAATAAACTCCTAGTTAATAGATCTCTATTATCTAAGTCAATAAAATATAGTTCAATTTAAAATCGTTGTCCTCACGATCGTCATGGATTTACAAATCCCCCCCCCATTGAGAAAAAAATTAAAAAATCAGATTTACCTCTGGTATACGAAAAAAACGAACAGCATAACATTCAGATTTATTAAACTATGTAACATGATTAGCTGATGATTATTTTTACGCTCTGGCGGAGGTCTGCATTCTCTAACAGCTTTCTGTGTGATAGGGCATGAATCAATGGAGGCCCCATAAAAGGAATAGTCAGTTCATTGGTCCGGTTTGACATGTGGCATAGCATTTTTATAAAAGTAAAACCAGTTGCTGCCGAGATGTTAGCAAGATTCGACGCCGTGTATGGTTTTTGATTATTAGAGTCGTCAAAACTCACTTTTCTCTCTGTGGGAATGGTCAAGCGAGGCTCAACCTCTAACTAAGGACAGTATAACTCGATTATCGCGTTGGTGGAAGTATATACGCTCTATTTACTTGTCTTTATAAAGTGCATATTTCTACGATATTCCTGGCGTAGCTGAATGTTATGGGAGAAAAAGAAAAGAAAAGAAAATATTATTCTATCAGATTTTGGTCAGTAAATTAATTTTTCTGTTTTCTTTCGGAAAATGAATTTAAAAATAAAAATTTACAAAGACCGGCAAAAATCGATACACTTTTTTGTTAGGAAGCGCAGAAAAATAGTAAAAATAAAGAAATAAAGATTTTTCATTTGTTGGCGTTGATTTTCATCGTAATTTAATTGGATTTTACGATCGACAGAAAATATTTGAAGAAATAAATAAACTGTGTTGACAAAGTGAAATACAAGTTTTAGTATTTTTCTCCTAACGATGGAAGTAAATATAGTTTTATTAAGCTATTCTACATATTAACCTGTCTATTTTTTGTTTGTTCAGGTAGCCACCTTCAAGTTTACCATGAAAAAAAGAAGAAACTCTTAAAAAGTCAACAGCTAGAATACAGAATTCTGTACTGCTCCAGATGAAGCGCCTACTTTCCGTGACTGCTCGACGGCAACGATCGGGCAGGTCGCGGAAGCGCCCGAGAGCTGCCGAGACGAAAACGAGGCTGAAGCTGTGCTGGCCGATCAGGTTGCTGCCAATCATCTGCGCTCAGCACAACAAAACAAGCGGTAGGAAGACCTTTCGAACCGGCCGCAGACGTATCCGTAAACCCTGACCCTCGACGAGAAAATATATGAAATTCCCCCTCCCCCCCTCCCAAAAAAAAATATACAAAAAGAAAACTTGTCTAAATATCCTAAGAAAAATAGCATTTACTTCTTTTATTTATGTAAAAAAAGACAAAGAAAAAAGAAATGGTTCAATTGGCCCACGGGAAAAATTAAAGAACAAAAGTTTATTTATAGTTCTTCAGCTATGGTTTGTTCATTTTTTTTTTCATTTTTTTCAAATATACGTATATTTTTCTTTTGTATTTTTCGTCTTATATTGTCGTCTGCCACTCTTCCATTTGACGAGTTTCAGTTTTGCTTCAGCCTCGTTTTCGTCTCGGCAGCTCTCGGGCGCTACCGCGACCTGCCCGATCGTTGCCGCCGAGCAGTCACGGAAATTAGGCGCTTAATCTGGAGTAGTACCCAGAATTCTAATTTAAAGCGGACACCAACCTTTTTTGACTACACCCTGTTTACTGCTACATCGTTATTCACCAAAAACCCTTTTGTTAACATGATTTGACCCCTACTTTCGACCATAGACACGACTAGGGCTCCATCGTCACTAACACGCACACATACACATAAAAATGGACAATACATTTAACTACCCTTTTCTCAGATTGCCTTCGATACGTCATGTTTTTTTATAGAATTAGAACTATATTAGCATATATATATATATATATATATATATATATATATATATATATATATATGTGTTTATATTTATATTTGATTTTTGTATGTTCAAATATAAATTTTATAACATAAAGGAATTATTATAGCTCAATAGTGTAAGGCTAGAGCTCTGTTATATATATTTTTATTCGATTTTATATCATATCCAATGTTTTAAAAGACAGATTCCCGTATTTCACAGAATTTATTATTTAGCATACACTTGTTTCGTCATACACCAAGATATACGTAAATGTTCCTATGCATTTATTTTCTTGGTGTGGTTATCATCAATGCTAATTTTATTAAAAAAAAACAACAATGAAAAACAAGACATATGAAGTCCATAAATTACAGTCATTATTCATTAAGTGATCAATGAATAAACTGCTTGCATCATTTCTCTCAAATATGCTTTATGTGTCGGGGTGCCAATATTTTTCCATCAACACGGGATCTTCTCTTTTGGAAACACTTTATGGTGTTTGTTTGTTTCATAGTTTTCCAGTTCACAGTTTTGGGAGAGGCTCAAGTTTCTGAGCATATATATATATATATATATATATATATATATATATATATATATATATATATATATATATATATATGTGTGTGTGTGTGTGTGTGTGTGTGTGTGTGTATGTTTGTATATGTATGGGTATATGTTAGCAAATGTATGTGTTTATTAATATATGTTTAATTTTATTCGTATTCTAATGAATGTGTACGGTGCGACGAGTAACCCCAAAACTAAAAGATACAGAAAGGCTGACTGGGATGATGGAATACTTGAAGATGGAGCATGAAGATAAATGAAATAAAAAGAATTTTATTGTTGACAACGGCCATGTGGGCTAAGGCGTTGGAATTTGAGTTAAAAATATAACTAGTGTTTCGGGTTCGAGTCCGGCGACCTTTGTGAATAATTCTTCTCTACACTGACGATTCCCGTAAGGATGAAACGTATACGTATGCAGATAAAAACATACATATATATATATATATATATATATATATATATATATATATATATATATATATATTTCTCCCATGCTCTAGAATATGGTCATGCATTCAAATTTGAACAAGCCAAAATCACTAAACACATCCACAACAAATCTCGGCGAAGATTATTGGAAACTGCCCTCATCACATCCTCCACTACCATCAAGCAGCGAAATGGTTTCTTTAACCTATCACCCTTAATAAGCAAGATCATCCTCACAGAACAAAGTCTTTTGCCTGATCATGGCTAACTTTTATTTTCATCTCTAACCTTATGACACTCTTCCATTCACCCACACCCTTCCTTCTTCTCCCTGAATCTTCTCTTATTTTTCCTCACTTTTTTCCCTCACATTTTTAATACTACAGTCCAAATAAACTTTCTCATGTTCCAAATATTTCAAATATTCCTCACCCACCCTTTCAATCACCCCCTCCCCTACCCACTCCAATCCCTCACTCATTGCTATCATTTTCCAAATATTTCAAATATTTCACACCCTATCACGACAAATCCTCCCTCTTCCCCCTCTCATCTATTTTCTCCCATACCTCTTCTTAAATTCCCTCATTTTCTCCAAACGCTCTCTAAGACCATAACTTTCGCCCATCCACCAAAATCACAGCCCCCCTCCCTCTCTACCCATCCCCATTTTCCCTGCATACACCCCCCACACACAAAAATTCCAGCTCACTCTTCCCCTTCAATCTCGACCACAGCCATCTGGTCAAACACCCCCTCCCCCTCTTCCTCCATTCTCTCTCTGCCATCCATTTTACCCCTGCTCATCCCCCACCTCTTTCTCTCATCGCCAGCCACAGTAGTCCTTGCTCCCTCCACCCTTCCCCTTTTTTCTCCCACTCATTTTCATTCTCTAACAAGTACGGACGTCCAGCAAGACGCTGCCATTATTTTTCATTTTATTTTATTTTTCTTCCCAACATGTCTACCCTACATGTATCTGTGCTTGCATGATATCTTTTCCCTATATCATCATCCTGATGAAGTCTTATAAATAAAGACGAAACGTTGATGTACACATTAAAAACATCCAGTTTTTGGTTTTCCTTTTTCATTTTACCATCACGTCGGATTACCTTCATCCTTCTCTTCCCATATATATATATATATAAAATTATATATATATATATATATATATATATATATATATATATATATATATATATATATATATCACTAGATAGAGTGAAAGAATAAAATAAGGAGCGAATCAAATTAGAATTCAAAGTTCAAGCAAAGTACTTTAAAGTCCTTAACTCATGAGTTTTCAAAGTCATTGCGGTAATGGACCTCTGATGGGAATATTTTCTTTGAAAACTGATGAGTTAAGGACTTTAAAGTACTTTGCTTGAACTTTGAATTCTAATAGAATTTGATTCGCTTCTTATTTTATTCTTTCACATTATCTAGTGCTATTAATGCTCTATCCAGTATATTGAGCTTTATTTTTATCCGGATGTTCACTAATTAAAGATATCTGTTGCCTCTTATATCTTTTGTTGTATTAACCTTATATATATATATATATATATATATATATATATATATATATATATATATATATATATATATATATATATCCCTTAATTACGGGACAATTTCCGGTGGCCAAGTGGATATGACGACTGCTTGCAGATTCTAGGCTGACACTGTGAACCGGGTTGGCGCTTCCTGACCATCTGAAATTATTACTTTCCTGTACTGATGAGAGGAATAAGCTTGAAACTCTAGCGTCTATAGGTATCAATAATTTAATATTTATAATTCAATATTTATTTATAAATATTATAATATGCTCCTTTAAGAAATTAAAGTCGATCACTTTCGGGGATGTTAAAAAAAGACTGTCAAAAAGCTCTAATGAAAAGTTTCGAATACGTTCGTCGAACACTCTCAACTAGTCTTCTATCTGTGCCTGCTTCTAGGTACATATCGATATTAATTTCCCTTAATTACGGGACAGTTTTCGGTGGTCGAGTGGATATGGCGACTGCTTGCAGATTCTAGGTTGACCCTGTGAACCGGGTTCGCACCACCCGACCGCCTGAAATTGTTACTGATGAGAGCAATAAGCTTGAAACGCTAGCGTCTGTAGGTATTAAGAATTTAATATTTACTTATATATATATATATATATATATATATATATATATATATAACATGAAATCCAAGTAGACCATCTAACATGGTTCACAGGTGGAATCCAGATAAAACAACAACGACAGCAACGGAAAGGAATATCAAGCACTCTTAGTTTGGAAGTTTTGTGTTGTATTTCTCTGAGACATAACTGGTCAATATTATTAATGTCGCATAAGTTACCGCATATCGCCCACAAGTTACGATAGGGTATTGATTTACTCCTCTCCAGGAGTTAGGCACAAGGCCAGTTTTTATCTTACTCCCACAAGTAAGATATGACCAAAGGTCGGGTCGGGAAAGTGGGGTTTAAAAATTGCCTGGGCAGCCCCGTCGGCATTCCCCGGTAGGGGCGCCTCAGACAGTAAGCAATAAACTTACTCCTCCCCAAAGAGGGGAGGCGAAGCCTGGGAGGTTGGACCTCCTAGAACTGCACAGGACAGACCCATAGACCGGCGTAAATCAAGCCCCGAAGGCCAAGACAATACCAGTCTATGGGGTGCAGTATCCATCGGAACAGATACTACACTTTGATCTTAGCCAAAAGGCCAAGAAAGGGATTGTAGCAAATCAGGGTTCATACCTCCCCCCAAGAATATTGGCATAGGAGTGCTCAAGTACATGTCCTCCCACTTTATCTGCACGAGACATTTATTTGCTTAGTTACGAAAGTGTATTTATAATTCCATGAAAAATGCCAGTACACTGAAATCATATGCCCTTAATAGGGTTAAGCAGAAAATTCATATACACTAAATGTACAAAAGCAAGGAAATTCCCAAATTTTTACACTTTTATTGTCATTAAGGGTATGACTACATAATAACCAAACCATTTCATTATCACATCACTACAGTATAAATCTCTATGCATGAGTGGATGAAGCGTGTGAGGTGCGCTGAAGAAAAATTCCTACCAGTAAAATACATAGCCCTGTTGTGCTCGCATACCCTTAATGACAATAAAAGTGTAAAAATTTGGGGATTTCCTTGCTTTTGTACATTTAGTGTATATTAATTTTCATCTTAACCCTATTAAGGGCATATGATTTCAGTATACTGGCTTTTATCATGGAATGTCACTACTTTTGTAAATGCTATGCCTCAATACAATGGTCATTTTCAAGGTTTTTTGGAATTTTCTGGAAAACTAAGGTATATGGTAAACTGAAATTAAAATGCCATCAACTAGACTCTAGAACCTCTATCAGCTGAATCCATCAAATAGTTGATGAGATACAGGGTGGAACATGCGTACGTACACACGGATAACATGATTTCATGATTAAACTTTCTGGATCTCTGGGTTGCCTTGACTAATGATGCTGAAATTCTACACGCTTATAGAACCTATCAAATAAACAGTTTGTGCAAAGTTTTAACTAATTTGGTTTATTGGTTTTTGAGTTATGATTGATCAAAGAAATGAGATTTCCAGCATAGGCTGTTTTTGAAGTCTATTAAGGGATAGAGCGCTATCGCGCCTCCCTTGATTAAATCATGTCAATCTTTCTATGGTGGTCAGTCACGCTTTACTTTGAAAATAGCATTCATGTCGGTCTGTCACACTTTGAAACTAACATTCTGTAGATGCGACTACGCATCGATATAAGAGGCTCTGTCCGTCTTTTGGTTCGTCAGCCTGTGTATGTCATGCTCGAAACGTGCAGATCGGATGGACGTATCAGAAGAATATCTGCCCTTGATTTTCAATTCCTTACTGAATCTTTTTTGAAAACGGTAACCCTCGAAGAAGTATTATCGCAACTTTAACGGCGACCATGATTGAGGGTTTTAGCGAAAGGGTCACATCAAATTTAGGATCGTTCAAAATTTGACGTTTATTTTGCAATATTAATGATTTTGCGTGGATATTATTGGTTCTTGATATTAATGGCGATCGTCCTCAATGCACGAAAGGAAAGGGAGAAGTAGCGGCACTAGTAGCAGTTGTAATAGTAGCAGCGGTAGAAGTATAATTTATAAGAGTACACAATTGGCATAATGGATACGAGAGGAGTCTATGAAATCGCAAAACTCAGCTAAATTATTATAAAATTACGCACGCATAATTTGGAAAGGGGGTATAATCCAGTAAGTCACCATCATTTTTTTTTAATGGAAGTCGCTCCAGACAAGGCATGAAGCCACTTGATGTTAGGAACTAAAAAAAATACTACTTTAAGGTCAATAACTAACCAACGATAAGTGCAAGATGGATAGATTCTGACCCTGAAAACAGCAATTCTTCTCCCTTTGTCAGAAACATTGCTCATGAAATGTGAGGACTAAACGACAAAATAAGGGTAGCTAGAGTTACGAGGCTGTCGAAAGTAAACCCAATGTCTACTTTCTACTCTCCTTTGTTAGATGGATAGATTCCGACCCCCAAAACAGCAATTATTTCCCCTTTGTCAGAAACATCGCTCATGGAATGTGAGGACAAAATAAAGGAAGCTAGAGTTACGAGGCTGCCGAAAGTAAACCCAAGGTCCACTTTCTACTCTCCTTTGTTAGATGGATAGATTCCGACCCCAAAACAGCAATTCTTTCCCCTTTTTCAGAAACATCGCTCATGGAATGTGAAGACAAAATAAAGGAAGCTAGAGTTACGAGGCTGCCGAAAGTAAACCCAAGGTCCACTTTCTACTCTCCTTTGTTAGATGGATATATTCCGACCCAAAATACAGCAATTCTTACCCCTTTGTCAGAATTATCGCGCATGGAATGTGAGGACTAAAGGACAAAATAAGGGGAGCGAGAGTTACGAGGCTGTCGAAAGTAAACCCAAGTTAGTCACTTTCTACTCCTCTAAACTCTCATTTAACTCAATTGATTAACAGCTTCCATTTTTGTACAACTAGAATTATGGGCCATTCGTTCCCAAATTCTAGTATATATTATATATTAAATATTAAATATTAAACATTAAATATTGAATATTAAATATTAAATATTAAAGATTAAATTTTAAATATTGAATATTAAATATTAAATATTAAATATTAAACATTAAATATTAAATATTAAATATTAAATATTAAATAGTAAATATTAAACATTAAATATTAAATATTAAAGATTGAATATTAAATATTAAATATTAAATATTAAATATTAAATATTAAATATTATATATTAAATATTAAATATTAAATATTAAATATTAAATATTATATATTAAATATTAAATATTAAATATTAAATATTAAATATTAAATATTAAATATTAAGCATTATATATTAAATATTAAATATTAAATAGTAAATATTAAACATTAAATATTAAATATTGAATATTAAATATTAAATATTAAATATTAAATTTTAAATATTAAATATTAAACATTAAATATTAAATATTAAAGATTGAATATTAAATATTAAATATTATATATTAAACATTAAATATTAAATATTAAATATTAAATATTAAATATTAAATATTAAATATTAAATATTAAATATTAAATTGTCTGTAACGCCAACATCTAGGTAAAGCGAACTAAATTGTTTTCGACTATGTAAATAGTTTCCAACGCTATTGATAAAGTTTCCCCATTCATTCATCTATTTTTTTTATTGCCGATTATGTTTGGATTCATGTTTTGAAACATGACGAAAATCATTAATCAATGACCTCACGCCAAAGCTTTAATTGTTTTGTTAAGGCTATGTTTTAAGATCGTTTCATCAGGAAATCTAAATAGCTCAGTTCGTAAGACACCAGGTTGAAGATCCCAGGGTTTTGGTTTCGATTTCCAGTCATGGCGTCCGCTTTATTTTGGGGGAATTTATTATTTAGTATTAATGTA
>OY744542.1:65843279-65920779 GCA_963556195.1 Sepiola atlantica
TCTCAATGTAAACATTGCAATTGCCGCGAGCTCGAATTAGTTTTACCTAATAAGCTATGCCTTAAAGCTATATATATATATATATATATCAAAATATAGGAAAGAGAGCAAGAGAAGGTAGAGAGAAACAGAGAACACATGATAACGCTTTTTTTCCGTAAGCTTTGAAAGCCATCAGTGACGTGTTAGTAGATATTTTGTTGTATTGAATTTACCCGAAAGCAATTTTGTTGATTAATTCTTAAAAAAACAATCGTGAGAAAATTTAATCTAAATTTTCTCCCATAAATTTTTTTCTTGACACAGACAAGTTTTGAAAGTATGCACATGTGGGTTAGGAATATCAAAGTTTTACGAACTGTCTCGGAAACGAAGACCCAATTTGGGTTAATGCAAGAAATGTTCTGATAATGGCGAAGTGATTAATTATTCTAATCGATTCATTTGATGCGATTAATTGAAAACAATGTTGCTTTTTCTTTATACTTGGAGCGGAGAATTTCGGGTTTATACAGAAAGAACACTCGTCCCAGGACGGATAAATTAAATTTTGCGAACAGGAGAGTTTTGCACAATGTTCTGCCCCCCTTTACAAATATTTAAAATCAACTCGAACAACTTCTTTTCTAAAACATTTTTTTTCGCTTTAAAATATTTTCTGTGTCGTTAGGAGGAGTATGCCTAGGAAATTTATCGACCGATCCCACCTTTCGTCTCTCTCTTGACTCTGTCAATTTTAGCCTGCTCAAAGATTTGATCGCTGGTCACAAGTGGTTGTTTCGCTATAACCAGCTTGAATTTCTGTTCAATCTTAAAGCCTTGAAATGTTTTGACAGCTACACTTCGGTTCAATGAACTCTGTTCAGCTTTTTTGATATATTTTTTGATTTTCTTCTTGTTTTTTTACAGTACTTACATGATGTTGAATATGTATGTATGTATGTATATATATCTATTATGGGGTGCAGTATCCATCAGAACAGATACTACACTTTGATCCTGGCCAAAAGAAAAATAAATAGTTGTAAGACCTCACCTTCGATTGCTTATTTTTGTTCTTTGCAGCTTCTTATATATATATATATATATATAGTCATCCACATACAGACTGTTTCGCTATTTCACAGCTCTCAGTGCCTCAAGCCTGGATTGAAACTTAACCGTCGAGCTTACAGTCGGCGCTGCTAACCCCTACGCTATCATACGACACTGACTAAATGTAAGAAATATCTCAATGTAAAATTGCAATTGCCGCGAGCTCGAATTAGTTTTACCTAATGAGCTATGCCTCAAAGCTATATATATATATATATATATATATATATATATATATATATATATATATATATATCTCAAAATATAGGAAAGAGAGCAGGAGAAGGTAGAGAGAAACATATGTATGTATGTATGTATGTATGTATGTATGTATGTATGTATGTATGTATGTATGTATGTATGTAATATCTATTAGCTTTAGGAGGCTTTCGTAATTTCCAGATTTCTCAAATCATAGGTAGTAAAAGTGTCTGAAACTTTATGTAGTGATTTTAATGAATGTTGAATTTGATAGGAATTGTTTAGAACTATTTGAGTCAGTGCCGGTTATATGATTTGCATATTAACATACTATCTTACTCTCTCTATATGTTTTGCGCTTTATTTCTCTCTTTCTCTGTCTCTCTCTCGTTATATATATATATATATATATATATATATATATATATATATATATATATATATATATATATATATATAGTCTAAAGAAGCTTTGATAAAAATTCAAGATGAAGAAGAAAAATGAATAATGTTTTTATTTTTTAATTTTTATTTTAATAAAAATATCTGCATCTAACACATGGGTTTTTGAAGGCATTTTGCTTCTATCTTTAAGTTTAAAATTTTAAAGATGCTTAAAAAATGAACTTTCCAAATTTTATATATATATATATATATATATATATATATATATATATATATATATATACAATAGACATTTTGTGTCTGTCTGTCTGTCTGTCTGTCTGAAACGGAAATGACTAGACCCAATTTTTTATATATATATATTGCAGAATGGTTCTTGGATATAGTGTTTAGATAGTATTATTATTATTTTTATTTTTTATTATTGTTATAATTAATGTTATTTGATATGCAAATTACTACGGTAGTCTTAAGGGTAATATATTATTATTATTATTTTATCATTATTATTATTTTTTTATGTATATATTAGTGATATTTTAAGCTGAATTATTTCGACACTTGATTATTGGGGAAATGGTCGTATAATCAGTACCATTTGAGAGCCATGAATATTAAAACTGTTTTGTTTTTAAATCTCCGAAACAGTTACATGGTAAACAGCTGATGATCCCCGTGTTAATATTAGACGCTTAAGGTCTCCTGTTTTTGTTTCACTCTTAGATAATTGACCCCCCTTTTTTAATTTTTTTTAATTTTTAATTTTTTTTTATTTTACTTATATTTTTTCATTTATTAATTTTCAAACGAACGTTAAGTCTGCAATATCTTGGATTTAGTTAGTTTGTCTGGGAATTTAAACTGCATTTTACTTAAAAATTTTTTTTTTTTTAATGACTCAAAGCTTCTTTAGACTATATATAATAGAAATGTTGTGTCTGTCTGTCTGAAACGGGGATGGCACAGTGGCTTAGTTGGTATCGGTCTGAGAACCTGGGTGTGCCAGGTTCGAATCCAAGTCATTCCACTGAAAACGCTCCCATAAAAACCCACATGACACTTGTGTCTAATCTCCTGGAGAGGAGAGATAAATAGAAATCACATTAACACTTGTCCACGGGTGGCTTCGGTCTTGATAAAGTGGTTGTTTCTGTTAAAAAAAACAAAAAACTTCTATTAATAATCAAGATTTGGTATACGTCTGTCTGAAGCCGTAACTATATTATTACTATCTTATAATACTAAATTCAGTCTACTATACTATTTCTAGACTAATATACTATCTTTCAATGTTTAATTCAGAGTAGATAGTGTAGTATATGTTCTGTTCTTATGATACCATCCTCCCAGGCATTACTGCCTCTATTTTTCTGAGGGGCAGTAGTTTAGTATCTGTTTTGTTGTCATGAAACTATCCTCGCTCTTTGAGGAAGCAGTGTAGTATATGTTCTGTTTTTATAGTACCATCCTCCCAGGCATTACTGCCTCTATTTTTCTGAGGGGCAGTAGTTTAGTATCTGTTTTGTTGTCATAAAACTATCCTCACTCTTTGAGGAAGCAGTGTAGTATATGTTCTGTTTTTATGATACCATCCTCCCAGGCATTACTGTCTCTATTTTTCTGAGGGGCAGTAGTTTAGTATCTGTTTTGTTGTCATGAAACTATCCTCGCTCTTTGAGGAAGCAGTGTAGTATATGTTCTGTTTTTATGATACCATCCTCCCAGGCATTACTGTCTCTATTTTTCTGAGGGGCAGTAGTTTAGTATCTGTTTTGTTGCCATTAAACTATCCTCGCGCTTTGAGGAAGCAGTGTAGTATATGTTCTGTTTTTATGATACCATCCTCTCAGGCATTACTGCCTCTATTTTTCTGAGGGGCAGTAGTTTAGTATCTGTTTTGTTGTCATGAAACTATCCTCGCTCTTTGAGGAAGCAGTGTAGTATATGTTCTGTTTTTATGATACCATCCTCCCAGGCATTACTGCCTCTATTTTTCTGAGGGGCAGTAGTTTAGTATCTGTTTTGTTGTCATGAAACTATCCTCGCTCTTTGAGGAAGCAGTGTAGTATATGTTCTGTTTTTATGATACCATCCTCCCAGGCATTACTGCCTCTATTTTTCTGAGGGGCAGTAGTTTAGTATCTGTTTTGTTGTCATGAAACTATCCTCGCTCTTTGAGGAAGCAGTGTAGTATATGTTCTGTTTTTATGATACCATCCTCCCAGGCATTACTGCCTCCATTTTTCTGAGGGGCAGTAGTTTAGTATCTGTTTTGTTGTCATGAAACTATCCTCGCTCTTTGAGGAAGCAGTGTAGTATATGTTCTGTTTTTATGATACCATCCTCCCAGGCATTACTGCCTCTATTTTTCTGAGGGGCAGTAGTTTAGTATCTGTTTTGTTGTCATGAAACTATCCTCGCTCTTTGAGGAAGCAGTGTAGTATATGTTCTGTTTTTATGATACCATCCTCCCAGGCATTACTGCCTCTATTTTTCTGAGGGGCAGTAGTTTAGTATCTGTTTTGTTGTCATGAAACTATCCTCGCTCTTTGAGGAAGCAGTGTAGTATATGTTCTGTTTTTATGATACCATCCTCCCAGGCATTACTGCCTCTATTTTTCTGAGGGGCAGTAGTTTAGTATCTGTTTTGTTGTCATGAAACTATCCTCGCTCTTTGAGGAAGCAGTGTAGTATATGTTCTGTTTTTATGATACCATCCTCCCAGGCATTACTGCCTCTATTTTTCTGAGAGGCAGTAGTTTAGTATCTGTTTTGTTGTCATGAAACTATCCTCGCTCTTTGAGGAAGCAGTGTAGTATATGTTCTGTTTTTATGATACCATCCTCCCAGGCATTACTGTCTCTATTTTTCTGAGGGGCAGTAGTTTAGTATCTGTTTTGTTGTCATGAAACTATCCTCGCTCTTTGAGGAAGCAGTGTAGTATATGTTCTGTTTTTATGATACCATCCTCCCAGGCATTACTGTCTCTATTTTTCTGAGGGGCAGTAGTTTAGTATCTGTTTTGTTGTCATGAAACTATCCTCGCTCTTTGAGGAAGCAGTGTAGTATATGTTCTGTTTTTATGATACCATCCTCCCAGGCATTACTGCCTCTATTTTTCTGAGGGGCAGTAGTTTAGTATCTGTTTTGTTGTCATGAAACTATCCTCGCTCTTTGAGGAAGCAGTGTAGTATATGTTCTGTTTTTATGATACCATCCTCCCAGGCATTACTGCCTCTATTTTTCTGAGGGGCAGTAGTTTAGTATCTGTTTTGTTGTCATGAAACTATCCTCGCTCTTTGAGGAAGCAGTGTAGTATATGTTCTGTTTTTATGATACCATCCTCCCAGGCATTACTGTCTCTATTTTTCTGAGGGGCAGTAGTTTAGTATCTGTTTTGTTGTCATGAAACTATCCTCGCTCTTTGAGGAAGCAGTGTAGTATATGTTCTGTTTTTATGATACCATCCTCCCAGGCATTACTGCCTCTATTTTTCTGAGGGGCAGTAGTTTAGTATCTGTTTTGTTGTCATGAAACTATCCTCGCTCTTTGAGGAAGCAGTGTAGTATATGTTCTGTTTTTATGATACCATCCTCCCAGGCATTACTGTCTCTATTTTTCTGAGGGGCAGTAGTTTAGTATCTGTTTTGTTGTCATGAAACTATCCTCGCTCTTTGAGGAAGCAGTGTAGTATATGTTCTGTTTTTATGATACCATCCTCCCAGGCATTACTGCCTCTATTTTTCTGAGGGGCAGTAGTTTAGTATCTGTTTTGTTGTCATGAAACTATCCTCGCTCTTTGAGGAAGCAGTGTAGTATATGTTCTGTTTTTATGATACCATCCTCCCAGGCATTACTGCCTCTATTTTTCTGAGGGGCAGTAGTTTAGTATCTGTTTTCTTGTCATGAAACTATCCTCGCTCTTTGAGGAAGCAGTGTAGTATATGTTCTGTTTTTATGATACCATCCTCCCAGGCATTACTGCCTCTATTTTTCTGAGGGGCAGTAGTTTAGTATCTGTTTTGTTGCCATTAAACTATCCTCGCTCTTTGAGGAAGCAGTGTAGTATATGTTCTGTTTTTATGATACCATCCTCCCAGGCATTACTGCCTCTATTTTTCTGAGGGGCAGTAGTTTAGTATCTGTTTTGTTGTCATGAAACTATCCTCGCTCTTTGAGGAAGCAGTGTAGTATATGTTCTGTTTTTATGATACCATCCTCCCAGGCATTACTGCCTCTATTTTTCTGAGGGGCAGTAGTTTAGTATCTGTTTTGTTGTCATGAAACTATCCTCGCTCTTTGAGGAAGCAGTGTAGTATATGTTCTGTTTTTATGATACCATCCTTCCAGGCATTACTGCCTCTATTTTTCTGAGGGGCAGTAGTTTAGTATCTGTTTTGTTGTCATGAAACTATCCTCGCTCTTTGAGGAAGCAGTGTAGTATATGTTCTGTTTTTATGATACCATCCTTCCAGGCATTACTGCCTCTATTTTTCTGAGGGGCAGTAGTTTAGTATCTGTTTTGTTGCCATTAAACTATCATCGCTCTTTGAGGAAGCAGTGTAGTATATGTTCTGTTTTTATGATACCATCCTCCCAGGCATTACTGTCTCTATTTTTCTGAGGGGCAGTAGTTTAGTATCTGTTTTGTTGTCATGAAACTATCCTCGCTCTTTGAGGAAGCAGTGTAGTATATGTTCTGTTTTTATGATACCATCCTCCCAGGCATTACTGTCTCTATTTTTCTGAGGGGCAGTAGTTTAGTATCTGTTTTGTTGTCATGAAACTATCCTCGCTCTTTGAGGAAGCAGTGTAGTATATGTTCTGTTTTTATGATACCATCCTCCCAGGCATTACTGTCTCTATTTTTCTGAGGGGCAGTAGTTTAGTATCTGTTTTGTTGTCATGAAACTATCCTCGCTCTTTGAGGAAGCAGTGTAGTATATGTTCTGTTTTTATGATACCATCCTCCCAGGCATTACTGCCTCTATTTTTCTGAGGGGCAGTAGTTTAGTATCTGTTTTGTTGTCATGAAACTATCCTCGCTCTTTGAGGAAGCAGTGTAGTATATGTTCTGTTTTTATGATACCATCCTTCCAGGCATTACTGCCTCTATTTTTCTGAGGGGCAGTAGTTTAGTATCTGTTTTGTTGTCATGAAACTATCCTCGCTCTTTGAGGAAGCAGTGTAGTATATGTTCTGTTTTTATGATACCATCCTCCCAGGCATTACTGTCTCTATTTTTCTGAGGGGCAGTAGTTTAGTATCTGTTTTGTTGTCATGAAACTATCCTCGCTCTTTGAGGAAGCAGTGTAGTATATGTTCTGTTTTTATGATACCATCCTCCCAGGCATTACTGTCTCTATTTTTCTGAGGGGCAGTAGTTTAGTATCTGTTTTGTTGTCATGAAACTATCCTCGCTCTTTGAGGAAGCAGTGTAGTATATGTTCTGTTTTTATGATACCATCCTCCCAGGCATTACTGTCTCTATTTTTCTGAGGGGCAGTGGTTTAGTATCTGTTTTGTTGCCATTAAACTATCCTCGCTCTTTGAGGAAGCAGTGTAGTATATGTTCTGTTTTTATGATACCATCCTCCCAGGCATTACTGCCTCTATTTTTCTGAGGGGCAGTAGTTTAGTATCTGTTTTGTTGCCATTAAACTATCCTCGCTCTTTGAGGAAGCAGGGTAGTATATGTTCTGTTTTTATGATACCATCCCCCCAGGCATTACTGCCTCTATTTTTCTGAGGGGCAGTAGTTTAGTATCTGTTTTGTTGTCATGAAACTATCCTCGCTCTTTGAGGAAGCAGTGTAGTATATGTTCTGTTTTTATGATACCATCCTCCCAGGCATTACTGCCTCTATTTTTCTGAGGGGCAGTAGTTTAGTATCTGTTTTGTTGTCATGAAACTATCCTCGCTCTTTGAGGAAGCAGTGTAGTATATGTTCTGTTTTTATGATACCATCCTCCCAGGAATTACTGTCTCTATTTTTCTGAGGGGCAGTAGTTTAGTATCTGTTTTGTTGTCATGAAACTATCCTCGCTCTTTGAGGAAGCAGTGTAGTATATGTTCTGTTTTTATGATACCATCCTCCCAGGCATTACTGTCTCTATTTTTCTGAGGGGCAGTAGTTTAGTATCTGTTTTGTTGTCATGAAACTATCCTCGCTCTTTGAGGAAGCAGTGTAGTATATGTTCTGTTTTTATGATACCATCCTCCCAGGCATTACTGCCTCTATTTTTCTGAGGGGCAGTAGTTTAGTATCTGTTTTGTTGTCATGAAACTATCCTCGCTCTTTGAGGAAGCAGTGTAGTATATGTTCTGTTTTTATGATACCATCCTCCCAGGCATTACTGCCTCTATTTTTCTGAGGGGCAGTAGTTTAGTATCTGTTTTGTTGTCATGAAACTATCCTCGCTCTTTGAGGAAGCAGTGTAGTATATGTTCTGTTTTTATGATACCATCCTCCCAGGCATTACTGTCTCTATTTTTCTGAGGGGCAGTAGTTTAGTATCTGTTTTGTTGTCATGAAACTATCCTCGCTCTTTGAGGAAGCAGTGTAGTATATGTTCTGTTTTTATGATACCATCCTCCCAGGCATTACTGCCTCTATTTTTCTGAGGGGCAGTAGTTTAGTATCTGTTTTGTTGCCATTAAACTATCCTCGCTCTTTGAGGAAGCAGTGTAGTATATGTTCTGTTTTCATGATACCATCCTCCCAGGCATTACTGCCTCTATTTTTCTGAGGGGCAGTAGTTTAGTATCTGTTTTGTTGTCATGAAACTATCCTCGCTCTTTGAGGAAGCAGTGTAGTATATGTTCTGTTTTTATGATACCATCCTCCCAGGCATTACTGCCTCTATTTTTCTGAGGGGCAGTAGTTTAGTATCTGTTTTGTTGTCATGAAACTATCCTCGCTCTTTGAGGAAGCAGTGTAGTATATGTTCTGTTTTTATGATACCATCCTCCCAGGCATTACTGTCTCTATTTTTCTGAGGGGCAGTAGTTTAGTATCTGTTTTGTTGTCATGAAACTATCCTCGCTCTTTGAGGAAGCAGTGTAGTATATGTTCTGTTTTTTTGATACCATCCTCCCAGGCATTACTGCCTCTATTTTTCTGAGGGGCAGTAGTTTAGTATCTGTTTTGTTGTCATGAAACTATCCTCGCTCTTTGAGGAAGCAGTGTAGTATATGTTCTGTTTTTATGATACCATCCTCCCAGGCATTACTGTCTCTATTTTTCTGAGGGGCAGTAGTTTAGTATCTGTTTTGTTGTCATGAAACTATCCTCGCTCTTTGAGGAAGCAGTGTAGTATATGTTCTGTTTTTATGATACCATCCTCCCAGGCATTACTGCCTCTATTTTTCTGAGGGGCAGTAGTTTAGTATCTGTTTTGTTGTCATGAAACTATCCTCGCTCTTTGAGGAAGCAGTGTAGTATATGTTCTGTTTTTATGATACCATCCTCCCAGGCATTACTGCCTCTATTTTTCTGAGGGGCAGTAGTTTAGTATCTGTTTTGTTGCCATTAAACTATCCTCGCTCTTTGAGGAAGCAGTGTAGTATATGTTCTGTTTTTATGATACCATCCTCCCAGGCATTACTGCCTCTATTTTTCTGAGGGGCAGTAGTTTAGTATCTGTTTTGTTGTCATGAAACTATCCTTGCTCTTTGAGGAAGCAGTGTAGTATATGTTCTGTTTTTATGATACCATCCTCCCAGGCATTACTGTCTCTATTTTTCTGAGGGGCAGTAGTTTAGTATCTGTTTTGTTGTCATGAAACTATCCTCGCTCTTTGAGGAAGCAGTGTAATATATGTTCTGTTTTTATGATACCATCCTTCCAGGCATTACTGCCTCTATTTTTCTGAGGGGCAGTAGTTTAGTATCTGTTTTGTTGTCATGAAACTATCCTCGCTCTTTGAGGAAGCAGTGTAGTATATGTTCTGTTTTTATGATACCATCCTCCCAGGCATTACTGCCTCTATTTTTCTGAGGGGCAGTAGTTTAGTATCTGTTTTGTTGTCATGAAACTATCCTCGCTCTTTGAGGAAGCAGTGTAGTATATGTTCTGTTTTTATGATACCATCCTCCCAGGCATTACTGCCTCTATTTTTCTGAGGGGCAGTAGTTTAGTATCTGTTTTGTTGTCATGAAACTATCCTCGCTCTTTGAGGAAGCAGTGTAGTATATGTTCTGTTTTTATGATACCATCCTCCCAGGCATTACTGCCTCTATTTTTCTGAGGGGCAGTAGTTTAGTATCTGTTTTGTTGTCATGAAACTATCCTCGCTCTTTGAGGAAGCAGTGTAGTATATGTTCTGTTTTTATGATACCATCCTCCCAGGCATTACTGCCTCTATTTTTCTGAGGGGCAGTAGTTTAGTATCTGTTTTGTTGTCATGAAACTATCCTCGCTCTTTGAGGAAGCAGTGTAGTATATGTTCTGTTTTTATGATACCATCCTCCCAGGCATTACTGCCTCTATTTTTCTGAGGGGCAGTAGTTTAGTATCTGTTTTGTTGTCATGAAACTATCCTCGCTCTTTGAGGAAGCAGTGTAGTATATGTTCTGTTTTTATGATACCATCCTCCCAGGCATTACTGCCTCTATTTTTCTGAGGGGCAGTAGTTTAGTATCTGTTTTGTTGTCATGAAACTATCCTCGCTCTTTGAGGAATCAGTGTAGTATATGTTCGTTCGTTATCCATACTAGCAACAAAAAAGATGCTCCCTTTGATCTCACATTTTGTATGTATAATCATTGGCCGCTTCTTGAAAATCGTAAACTGTTATTTCTCTGTATTGACACGAAGATCGTGACTGGTACAGACTATTTCAGATTCAACTTATATCAACAAACTTTCTGGAATTCAACTTTATAAATAACTTCAGATCATTTGAAATCATTTTTATTTTTATTTTTACACGACTTCGATTATTAGCAAAGTGTCTCAGAGTTCAACATCTAAGCTAATAGAAATAATACAATAACACGTTTATTGGAACTTTGTGTATTTGTTTTCCACATATGTAGCCCGGATTTAGACGGGCGGATGTGACGTCAGTTTGTTTCTTGTTACGTTGTTTTGCCGGAAGATTATTTGTATAACCCGGGACATTCGTTGTTCTCACGTGTTTGTTTCTCGTTTGAATTCCCCCTTTTTTTTATATGACAATTTTCTTTTCGTGGTTTTATATTTATTTATGTCAGCTTAATATATTATTGCGTTTATCTTGGAGATTGCTTCCTTCGAGGAGGGAAACACGAACGAGCGGCCATGTTTGAAATTACTTAAATGTTAAACTTTTTTCGTTGAAAACGTGTGTTTAGTTACATTTATCTGACCATCTTATTCCTCGACCTTTTGAAAAAAATCACTAAATCAAGTTATTATCTCTTTTTATTTCCTTTACTGTTCTTTTTTTGTTTGTTTAAAAAAAAATTTTTTTTTGGCTTTCTCTCAGTCACTTTACTTAACATTGTTCACTCCAAACAAGACAGGCCGCCACTGTAGACGTAAGGGGCCACTGAGAAAACAAAGGGTAATGGTTGGGAGGGGGCAACCTAATTTGGAAGCTGCGCAGCGAGATATCTGTTTACATTAGTTTTAAATTTCTGAATGTCAGTAACGCCAGGAAAGTAGGGAGCAGTGAGGGAGTTCCAGAATCCAGCAGCACGAGGAAAGAAACTATTTGAGTAGAAATCTCTTCGGCATATGGGGACCTCCACAGTGAATGGATGGGATTTGACAGATTGTCGGGTTGGTCTAATGAATCAACGTCATGGGGGCACCAGAGCAACAAGCTCATCAGAACACAATCCATTGAAGTACTTGTAAAATAGGCACAAGGAAGCAACATTGTGGCGATGGGACAGGGCTGGAGCTTGGTGGATAGTGAAGGACCTATCAAATTGGCGACTCTTTTTTGGACCTTGTCTAAGAGGGAGAGACTAGCGGATGATGCACCAACCCAGATGGGGCAACAATACTCCATGCATTGGTGGATGGTGGCTTTGTAGAGATATAGGATAATGTCAGGTGTGAGAAGTTTACTGGCACGGTAGAGGGAGTCTACCTTCTTTGCAGCAGCCCTGGCAATGTTTTCAATATATTTATTCCATATATTTATTCAATATATTTATTCCAATTCATGCTAGGCCGAGGAGTTTGAATGATGAACTCTCAGGCAGGGTGTTATTTTCCATGACAATCGATGGTTGAAGAGATTTCTTGTAGTTATTGAAGGAAAGGAGCTATTTCTTTGCGGCATTAAAAGTTACCAACCATTTATGACCCCATTCCACTACAGACTGGAGGTCATTTTCTAAGGATTCAGCCATTGCCTCAGATATGTGCGCGTCGGTTTTGCCCACATGACGAGAGTGGTGTCATCAGCAAACATTCTTATCTCAGTCGCAATCGTTAATTTGTAATGTTATCTACGAACCAATAACAACTTAGGTTTCTCTTTTATATACATGAAAGAGATATGAAATATACCGACACATCATATGGATTGAATACACATCATACGGATTGAAAACACCCGATTCGTCGGCTGCCTACAATAAGTTTAAAACTCTCACCGATTCATGGTGGCCGCGACAGTTAAGACGTCGAAATTTGAGTTATGAACATAACTTGTTCCGGGGTTTCGAATTCTGCGACCGGTTTGAATAATTATCTCTACACTGACGATTCTCGAAGGATGAAATGTATACGTATGTAGATAAACAAATATTAATAATTATGTGTACCCCTAATCTAGGCTGGGCACTGTACTCAGTAGTATTAATACAGCTTTAATATAGCTTTAAGGCATTTTCCTTTATAAGTTGAACACTGTTGACGTCTTACAATAGGTTTAAAACTCTCACCAATTGATGTAGTTGTTCATGGTGGCAGCGAGGGTTAAGACGTCGGAAGTCATGTTTATAACATGACTTGTTTCGGGGTTTCGAATCCTACTACCGGATCTAATAGTTATTTCTACACTGACGATTCTGGAAGAATTAAACGTATAGTATGTAGATAAAAAAATTTACTTTCATTCACAATGAACATGAAAATCTGAGTAGCTTTATCTAGGTACCGGCTTGGTATGTAATTATGGGGGCCCCTATGTTGCATGAATGTAATTATGGGGGCCCTATGTTGAGAACGTGTACTTCAGCTCGTACGAAATTATTATAGCTAGTACAAATTAGGACTGGTATCGAAATTATTATAGCTGGATACATGGCGGGATGATACAAACCTTGGAGAAATGAATCTATTTTCCCACGAATAGGTTAACTTAAGATCAAGAGAACAAAGCATTGGGGTCAATAAAGGTCAGAAATAGAGGCCGGCAGATCGCGTGCACGAAAGTTTGGAGAGTGTGCTTATGGTATCGAGCGAAGCCAGACGTGAAACTTATGTGCTGAATCTTTGAGCTAAGTCTCGGTATAAGACCAAAGTCGAACCCCCTGTCTTTCTAGCTGTGTAATTGTCTTCTAATAAGTAACAAGTCAAGAAGTAACTAAACTATGAGATAGACTGTAGTTAAGATAAAACGGACCTCTCTTCTGCTTGAATATTTTATTTAGAGAAAATAAAAACCCTATGAACCTCGCAGAAACATGTCTTCAACCTCTTTCTGTCGATAGAAAGAAAGTTTGTTCACTAGATGCACTGATTGGCGGCCACAAGAGAGAAAAAAGAAGATATCAACACATAACACTACGATGATCACGGTATGACGGCATGACAGAAAAGAAAGAATAACGACGGCAGCGGTGAAAGAGACAACAGAAAACGACGGAAAATCAAAGGTAAATTTCGCTTAATATTGAATAAACATTTTGGGGTAAGAAAAAGAAATGGTAACAGACAGATCCACGTTAAAAGATATTAAATAATAATTGCACTCTCACACATGTATAACTCACATACACACATACGTTAAAAGTAACGAACAATTGAACGGTCACACTCAGACTTGCATACATGAACTAAAATACGCGAAAGGCGTATAAGTTATAAAGAATTAGAGAACAAGTTTAAAGAAAGTTAAAGACTTTTAGTAACGTTTTAAAAAGTTTCAACGTTACAAATTGATTGTGTTCGGATAAACTGAATATTCACAAAATGTTCATTTATCTATTAATGCACAGGGGTTTACAGGTCGTGTTAGGGTTAGGGTTAGAGTTAGGGTTAGGGTTGGGGTTAAGGTTAGGGTTACGGTTAGGGTTGGGGTTTTGACTAGGGTTAGGGTTTAGTGTTATGGTTGGGGTTAGGGTTAGGGTTGGAGTTAGGGTTGGAGTCAGGGTAAGGGTTAGGGTTGGTTAAGGGTTAGGGGTAAGTAAGGTCAGGGTTAGGTTTAGGGTTGGGGGTGGAGTTAGGGTTTAGGGTTAGGGTTAGAGTTGGTTAGGGTTAGGGTTAGGGTTAGGGTTAAGGTTGGGGTTAGAGGTTGGGTTAGGGTTAGAGTTAGGGCTAGGTTAGGGTTAGGATTAGGGTTGGAGTCGAGGTTAGGATTAGGGTTAGGGTTAGGGTTAAAGTTGGTTAGGGTTAGGGTTAGGGTTAGGATTAGGGTAAGGTCGTATCTACATTCACATGTCCTTTTATAATCAGCCCCGGGGTCAGGTATCACAACTAACTAACTAGTTATCGCTGACTACTTAATATACTAGTGCAAAAATGACGGAAACGCATTATGATTCGCCAGTTTTTGCACACTCGATTTATGTAAATATATGGCTAAACTATTCATATTAAGCCATAGAATTACGTCAATTATTTAATTTTTCACATACAAATTTTTATTATCATTTCGGATGACCTAAACAAAAAGGAAGCACTGTTGGCTTTTTCATTATAGAGAGGGGTATTTTTTTCCGAATTCATTTCAGTCGACGGGATGAGTCCGAGGTGGTTGTCTCACGTGTTATTTGCTTCTTTGCTTTTCTTTACGGCTTAAAATTTATTTATTCCGTGGACTAACAAATGGCACGTGTTTTACTGGCAAACTTATGTGTGATCCGATGAAAATGTATATATATATATATATACATATATATATATATATATATATATATATATATATATATATGATATGAATTATTAAAAATAATAATGAGCAATTAGAACGCCATACAATGCATTTTAGTTTTATTAACTTTTTTCTCTCTTGACTAATTCGTTTCAACATCAGACGGATTGATAACATACCAAAAAAACGAGATGAAGAAAGGAAAAAAGGTATTTTAATATATGTTCATTTCAAATTCTGATGATGAAGTTCATCTTCGAAAATTAAATTGAAAAAAAAGACTACAAATTAATAAAATTAAAATGCGTTGTATGGTGTTCTAATTGCTCATTATTATTTTTAATAATTCATATTACAATATAAACAATGCTTTCTAAACCAAGAACAACATTTATCTCGCATATATATATATATATATATATATATATATATATATATATATATATATATATATATATATATATATATATATATATTAAGGCTGTATACATTATAACTTATTTCGGTTTTTTGACGTGGTTGTTTATACATCTGAGGAGACCTAATTAAGGGGTCGAAATAAGTTATTATGTATACAACCTTAATGTGTGTATAGTTTTCTTTTAATAATTCTGTTTTGCTCTGTTTAAATTACATTGAACTCTGTTATTCATATTCTCAACACAAAATTGAAATCTACACACTATATATATATATATATTTATTTATATATATATACATATATATATATATATATATATATATATATATATATATATATATATATATATATATAATAAAGTGATGGCTATTGCGGTAATAGTCTTCTGAAGAGTATCTTTTCTTTGAAAATCCATGGATTAAGGACTTTACAATACATTTTGCTTGAACTTTGATAAGTAATAAAGTTTGATTAATTTATCATTTTATTCGTTCATTCAATCCATTATATATATATATATATATGTATATATACATATATATATATATATATATAATAAACAATGGCATGTTAAATTCCAATGAGCAAGTCTTTATTCATTTTTTCTTAGCGAAATTGAAAATAATTCAGTGTAACTCGACAACCGTTTCGCGCATAAACAAACAACCAGGAATAAACATGTAATTAACCTAATCTTTCATTTATGCAGTTCTTCAGAAGACCAAGAATTTCTCCGATAGGAAACCATCGGACAAAAAATACACAAAATAACTTTTACGTACATTATACATAGAACTTCCTAAAAGAAAACAAGTATTTTCTCATAGTTAGTCAGCCATATTGGATTTAGAATCATTTCATATATATATATACATAGCCAGATAAATAGACAGTGTTCTTTATTATAGATGCATGGTTCCTCTCTTTCTCTCTTTCAAAATTCGAAATCGACCAAAGAGAATCCCTGACATCGTTCAACCTTTTCACAATCTAATAATATATCATAAGTGGAAAACCTACTCCACCTCCCATAAGACTTATATTATAACAATTGTTCTGGATTGAATATAGTTTAAAACGGCCGAAGGCTAGCTTAATGGAGTTGTTGGATTCGATTGAAAGATCAGGGAATGGAATTGAATCTTTTTGAATGAATGCGATATCCACTTGTCTTGAAGTCGAGTAGCCATTTCTGATGAATATGATGTAAGCCCCAGGTTTTATGGCCAAGTAGGTGAAACGTGATTGGCTTAATTGTTACCGACACAGATTAGAAAACCTGCTATGCTGTGTTCAAATCCAATTGCGATTATTTTTGCTTCATCTAATATATAAAGTAGAGACGATTTTCCCCTGTACCTTCTCGGAGAATAGGAAAATAACCACATGCATCACAGGCTACTAAACTACACTATACTACACTTATTCACTCGAGCGTGTTTTAATAGATTTGTTATTATTTCTTCCTTCCTAACACTAAATATTACATTTGGCCCACCATCAACGTCTCTCCGAAAAACCAACTCCAAATAGGTGGTAGCAAAAACTGTTCTCCCTAACAATTCTGTACTGTCACTCTACTCATCGACACCGGGAACTAATACACACAGTTTAATTTTCACAAAACCACGGTTGTTATTTTGTATTTGCCTGGTATTAATTTAACACGCATGCCAATAATAACGCTTAGGTTAATTGGCCTATTTTAACATGTGTTTCTAACCCTGAAGCGTGGCGCAGACGGCAAGAAAGTAGGTTTTATTATCGTCAGTTTTAGCGTTCGATCCCATTCTACTCTACCACTTTTTTTTTAAATTTAAAACATTCGCCAACACGGTAGGGGGGGGCGGAGAGAAACAACAATAGGTCGTTTCTTTTTTTATTCGACGTCATGCAATAGGTAGTACTTTCTCCCGTGCAACGCCGGGCGGCGGGTTCTGATAGTTTATTATATAATACGCTTAGGTATTTAATGTTTGTACGTATATTATCACCTTTTACACACATTAAAACAATGAGATCGTCGGATGATGATTGGTGATGAATCGGATGTCGCTAAGGTACACATTTCCGACTTTATTTTAAAATGAATTATTCCAAAAACGAAAGTATGTCGTCCCATCGACGAATACAGTACGATATTAAATAAATACATTAATTATTAATGACATTCGTTTTCTTGATTTACAGAATGTGTAACTGATGATAACTTTTACGTTAAGACGACAGAGAATATTTATTGTAAAACAAAAAAATAATCATAATTAAACAAATATATAAGCAAGAGACATATCGTTTTATTTATTTAAAGACTTTTTAGCTGCAAATAATACTTGGCAATCCTACTTTTAAGCATCTCATGTTCGTATGTACCTTTCCCAATTTATGTTATGACATTTTATTTCAAATACTTGAGCGAAGAATTAACACAATCTCAACGTAGAGTACTAGGAGGTGTCGGTGGTTAAGTTGATATCGACACGGACTGAAGACCTGGGGGTTCCAAGTTCGAATCCAGTCTGTTCCACAGTACGACTTTCACTTAGGGATGTAAGGAAAAATAATGCCATCGCCAGAATAATCTGATTCACACACAAAAAAAAGCGTAGAGTACTGGTCTGAAATGGAGCAGTTTGTTTGATCATGAAAAGGGCACAAGTATCTCATATATAAAAGTCCCCCTATTTAATTATCTTGTGCCAAGCAAGGAAGAGCGGAATAGTAGATGTTTTAGTCCATGTTATTTGAGTAAAGGATTCTTGATCAAGTATTATATTCTAGACCTTGAATTATCTTCCTATTGAGTCAAAACTTATTCTTGATCAAATATTATATTTTAGACATTGGATCATCTTCCTATTGAGTCACCACTTAATCTTGATCAAATATTATATTGTAAACCTTGAATTATCTTCCTATTGAGTCAAAACTTATTCTTGATCAAATATTATATTTTAGACATTGGATTATCTTTCTATTTAGTCACCACTTATTCTTAATCAAATATTATATTCTAGACATTGAATTATCTTCCTATTGAGTCACCACTTATTCTTAATCAAATATTATATTCTAGACATTGAATTATCTTCCTGTTGAGTAACCACTTATTCTTAATCAAATATTATATTCTAGACATTGAATTATCTTTCTATTGAGTCACCACTTATTCTTAATCAAATATTATATTCTAGACATTGAATTATCTTCCTATTAAGTCACCACTTATTCTTAATAAAATATTATATTCTAGACTTTGAATTATCTTCCTATTGAGTCACTACTTATTCTTAATCAAATATTATATTCTAGACATTGAATTATCTTCCTATTGAGTCACCACTTATTCTTAATCAAATATTATATTCTAGACATTGAATCATCTTCCTATTGAGTCACCACTTATTCTTAATCAAGTATTATATTCTAGACATTGAATTATCTTCCTATTGAGTCACCACTTATTCTTAATCAAAAATTGTATTCTAGACATTGAATTATCTTCCTATTTAGTCACCACTTATTCTTAATCAAATATTATATTCTAGACATTGAATTATCTTCCTATTGAGTCACCACTTATTCTTAATCAAATATTATATTCTAGACATTGAATTATCTTCCTATTTAGTCACCACTTATTCTTAATCAAATATTATATTCTAGACATTGAATTATCTTCCTATTTAGTCACCACTTATTCTTAATCAAATATTATATTCTAGACATTGAATTATCTTCCTATTGAGTCACCACTTATTCTTAATCAAATATTATATTCTAGACATTGAATTATCTTCCTATTGAGTCACCACTTATTCTTAATCAAATATTATATTCTAGACATTGAATCATCTTCCTATTGAGTCACCACTTATTCTTAATCAAATATTATATTCTAAGCATTGAATTATCTTCCTATTGAGTCACCACTTATTCTTAATCAAATATTATATTTTAGACATTGAATTATCTTCCTATTGAGTCACCACTTATTCTTAATCAAATATTATATTCTAAGCATTGAATTATCTTCCTATTACGTCACCACTTATTCTTAATGAAATTTTATTTTCTAGAAATTGAATTATCTTCCTATTGAGTCACCACTTATTCTTGATCAAGCATTATATTCTAGACATTGAATTATCTTCCTATTGAGTCACCACTTAATCTTGATCAAATATTATATTTTAGACATTGAATTATCTTCCTATTGAGTCACCACTTATTCTTAATCAAATATTATATTCTAGACATTGAATTATCTTCCTATTTAGTCACCACTTATTGTTGATCAAGTATTATATTCTAGTCATTGATATATCTTTCTATTGAGTCACCACTTATTCTTAATCAAATATTATATTCTAGACATTGAATTATCTTCCTATTTAGTCACCACTTATTCTTAATCAAGTATTATATTCTAGACATTGAATTATCTTCCTATTGAGTCACCACTTATTCTTAATCAAATATTATATTCTAGACATTGAATTATCTTCTAATTGAGTCACCACTTATTCTTTATCAAATATTATATTCTAGACATTGAATTATCTTCCTATTAAGTCACCACTTATTCTTAATGAAATATTATATTCTAGACATTGAATTATCTTCCTATTGAGTCACCACTTATTCTTGATCAAGCATTATATTCTAGACATTGAATTAACTTCCTATTGAGTCACCACTTATTCTTAATCAAATATTATATTTTAGACATTGAATTATCTTCCTATTGAGTCACCACTTATTCTTAATCAAATATTATATTCTAGACATTGAATTATCTTCCTATTTAGTCACCACTTATTGTTGATCAAGTATTATATTCTAGTCATTGATATATCTTTCTATTGAGTCACCACTTATTCTTAATCAAATATTATATTCTAGACATTGAATTATCTTCCTATTTAGTCACCACTTATTCTTAATCAAGTATTATATTCTAGACATTGAATTATCTTCCTATTGAGTCACCACTTATTCTTAATCAAATATTATATTCTAGACATTGAATTATCTTCTAATTGAGTCACCACTTATTCTTTATCAAATATTATATTCTAGACATTGAATTATCTTCCTATTTAGTCACCACTTATTCTTAATCAAATATTATATTCTAGACATTGAATTATCTTCCTATTGAGTCACCACTTATTCTTGATCAAGCATTATATTCTAGACATTGAATTATCTTCCTATTGAGTCACCACTTATTCTTAATCAAATATTATATTCTAGACATTAAATTATCTTCCTATTGAGTCACCACTTATTCTTAATCAAATATTATATTCTAGACTTTGAATTATCTTCCTATTGAGTCACTACTTATTCTTAATCAAATATTATATTTTAGACATTGAATTATCTTCCTATTTAGTCACCACTTATTCTTAATCAAATATTATATTTTAGACATTGAATTATCTTCCTATTGAGTCACCACTTATTCTTAATCAAATATTATATTTTAGACATTGAATTATCTTCCTATTTAGTCACCACTTATTCTTAATCAAGTATTATATTCTAGACATTGAATTATCTTCCTATTGAGTCACCACTTATTCTTAATCAAATATTATATTCTAGACATTGAATTATCTTCTAATTGAGTCACCACTTATTCTTAATCAAATATTATATTCTAGACATTGAATTATCTTCTTATTGAGTCACCACTTATTCTTAATCAAATATTATATTCTAGACATTGAATTATCTTCTTATTGAGTCACCACTTATTCTTAATCAAATATTATATTCTAGACATTGAATTATCTTCTTATTGAGTCACCACTTATTCTTAATCAAATATTATATTCTAGACATTGAATTATCTTCCTATTTAGTCACCACTTATTCTTAATAAAATATTATATTCTAGACATTGAATTATCTTCCTATTTAGTCACCACTTATTCTTAATCAAATATTATGTTCTAGACATTGAATTATCTTTCTATTGAGTCACCACTTATTCTTAATCAAGTATTAAATTCTAGACATTGAATTATCTTCCTATTGAGTCACCACTTATTCTTAATCAAATATTATATTCTAAGCATTGAATCATCTTCCTATTGAGTCACCACTTATTCTTAATCAAATATTATATTCTAAGCAATGAATTATCTTTCTATTGAGTCACCACTTATTCTTAATCAAATATTATATTCTAAGCATTGAATCATCTTCCTATTGAGTCACCACTTATTCTTAATCAAATATTATATTCTAGACTTTGAATCATCTTCCTATTTAGTCACCACTTATTCTTAATCAAATATTATATTCTAGACATTGAATTATCTTCCTATTGAGTCACCACTTATTCTTAATCAAATATTACATTCTAGACTTTGAATTATCTTCCTATTTAGTAACCACTTATTCTTAATCAAATATTATATTCTAAGCATTGAATTATCTTTCTATTGAGTCACCACTTATTCTTAATCAAATATTATATTCTAGATATTGAATTTTCTTCCTATTTAGTCACCACTTATTCTTAATCAAGTATTATATTCTAGACTTTGAATTATCTTCTTATTTAGTAACCACTTATTCTTAATCAAATATTATATTCTAAGCATTGAATTATCTTTCTATTGAGTCACCACTTATTCTTAATCAAATATTATATTCTAGACATTGAATTATCTTCCTATTTAGTCACCACTTATTCTTAATCAAATATTATATTCTAAGCAATGAATTATCTTTCTATTGAGTCACCACTTATTCTTAATCAAATATTATATTCTAAGCATTGAATCATCTTCCTATTGAGTCACCACTTATTCTTAATCAAATATTATATTCTAAGCATTGAATTATCGTTCTATTGAGTCACTACTTATTCTTAATCAAATATTATATTCTAAGCATTGAATTATCTTCCTATTGAGACACCACTTATTCTTAATCAAATATTATATTCTAAGCATTGAATTATCTTCCTATTGAGACACCACTTATTCTTAATCAAATATTATTTTCTAGACATTGAATCATCTTCCTATTGAGTCACTACTTATTCTTGATCAAATATTATATTCTAGACATTGAATTATCTTCCTATTTAGTTACCACTTATTCTTAATCAAATATTATATTCTAGACATTGAATCATCTTCCTATTGAGTCACTACTTATTCTTAATCAAATATTATATTCTAGACATTGAATTATCTTCCTATTTAGTCACCACTTATTGTTGATCAAGTATTATATTCTAGACATTGAATTATCCTCCTATTGAGTCACCACTTATTCCTAATCAAATATTATATTCTAAGCATTGAATTATCTTCCTATTGAGTCACCACTTATTCTTAATCAAATATTATATTCTAGACATTGAATTATCTTCCTATTTAGTCACCACTTATTGTTGATCAAGTATTATATTCTAGACATTGAATTATCTTCCTATTGAGTCACCACTTATTCTTAGTCAAATATTATATTCTAAGCATTGAATTATCTTCCTATTGAGTCACCACTTATTCTTAATCAAATATTATATTCTACACATTGAATTATCTTCCTATTGAGTCACCACTTATTCTTAATCAAATATTATATTCTAGACATTGAATTATCTTCCTATTGAGTCACCACTTATTCTTAATCAAATATTATATTCTAGACATTGAATTATCTTCCTGTTGAGTAACCACTTATTCTTAATCAAATATTATATTCTAGACATTGAATTATCTTTCTATTGAGTCACCACTTATTCTTAATCAAATAATATATTCTAGACATTGAATTATCTTCCTATTAAGTCACCACTTATTCTTAATAAAATATTATATTCTAGACTTTGAATTATCTTCCTATTGAGTCACTACTTATTCTTAATCAAATATTATATTCTAGACATTGAATTATCTTCCTATTGAGTCACCACTTATTCTTAATCAAATATTATATTCTAGACATTGAATCATCTTCCTATTGAGTCACCACTTATTCTTAATCAAGTATTATATTCTAGACATTGAATTATCTTCCTATTGAGTCACCACTTATTCTTAATCAAAAATTGTATTCTAGACATTGAATTATCTTCCTATTTAGTCACCACTTATTCTTAATCAAATATTATATTCTAGACATTGAATTATCTTCCTATTGAGTCACCACTTATTCTTAATCAAAAATTGTATTCTAGACATTGAATTATCTTCCTATTTAGTCACCACTTATTCTTAATCAAATATTATATTCTAGACATTGAATTATCTTCCTATTTAGTCACCACTTATTCTTAATCAAATATTATATTCTAGACATTGAATTATCTTCCTATTGAGTCACCACTTATTCTTAATCAAATATTATATTCTAGACATTGAATTATCTTCCTATTGAGTCACCACTTATTCTTAATCAAATATTATATTCTAGACATTGAATCATCTTCCTATTGAGTCACCACTTATTCTTAATCAAATATTATATTCTAAGCATTGAATTATCTTCCTATTGAGTCACCACTTATTCTTAATCAAATATTATATTTTAGACATTGAATTATCTTCCTATTGAGTCACTACTTATTCTTAATCAAATATTATATTTTAGACATTGAATTATCTTTCTATTGAGTCACCACTTATTCTTAATCAAATATTATATTCTAGACATTGAATTATCTTCCTATTGAGTCACCACTTATTGTTGATCAATTATTATATTCTAGACATTGAATTATCTTTCTATTGAGTCACCACTTATTTTAAATCAAATATTATATTCTAGACATTGAATCACCACTTATTCTTAATCAAATATTATATTCTAGACATTGAATTATCTTCCTATTTAGTCACCACTTATTGTTGATCAAGTATTATATTCTAGTCATTGATATATCTTCCTATTTAGTCACCACTTATTCTTAATCAAATATTATATTCTAGACATTGAATTATCTTCCTATTTAGTCACCACTTATTCTTAATCAAGTATTATATTCTAGACATTGAATTATCTTCCTATTGAGTCACCACTTATTCTTAATCAAATATTATATTCTAGACATTGAATTATCTTCTAATTGAGTCACCACTTATTCTTTATCAAATATTATATTCTAGACATTGAATTATCTCCCTATTAAGTCACCACTTATTCTTAATGAAATATTATATTTTAGACATTGAATTATCTTCCTATTTAGTCACCACTTATTCTTAATCAAATATTATATTTTAGACATTGAATTATCTTCCTATTGAGTCACCACTTATTCTTAATCAAATATTATATTTTAGACATTGAATTATCTTCCTATTTAGTCACCACTTATTCTTAATCAAGTATTATATTCTAGACATTGAATTATCTTCCTATTGAGTCACCACTTATTCTTAATCAAATATTATATTCTAGACATTGAATTATCTTCTAATTGAGTCACCACTTATTCTTAATCAAATATTATATTCTAGACATTGAATTATCTTCTTATTGAGTCACCACTTATTCTTAATCAAATATTATATTCTAGACATTGAATTATCTTCTTATTGAGTCACCACTTATTCTTAATCAAATATTATATTCTAGACATTGAATTATCTTCTTATTGAGTCACCACTTATTCTTAATCAAATATTATATTCTAGACATTGAATTATCTTCCTATTTAGTCACCACTTATTCTTAATAAAATATTATATTCTAGACATTGAATTATCTTCCTATTTAGTCACCACTTATTCTTAATCAAATATTATGTTCTAGACATTGAATTATCTTTCTATTGAGTCACCACTTATTCTTAATCAAGTATTAAATTCTAGACATTGAATTATCTTCCTATTGAGTCACCACTTATTCTTAATCAAATATTATATTCTAAGCATTGAATCATCTTCCTATTGAGTCACCACTTATTCTTAATCAAATATTATATTCTAAGCAATGAATTATCTTTCTATTGAGTCACCACTTATTCTTAATCAAATATTATATTCTAAGCATTGAATCATCTTCCTATTGAGTCACCACTTATTCTTAATCAAATATTATATTCTAGACTTTGAATCATCTTCCTATTTAGTCACCACTTATTCTTAATCAAATATTATATTCTAGACATTGAATTATCTTCCTATTGAGTCACCACTTATTCTTAATCAAATATTACATTCTAGACTTTGAATTATCTTCCTATTTAGTAACCACTTATTCTTAATCAAATATTATATTCTAAGCATTGAATTATCTTTCTATTGAGTCACCACTTATTCTTAATCAAATATTATATTCTAGATATTGAATTTTCTTCCTATTTAGTCACCACTTATTCTTAATCAAGTATTATATTCTAGACTTTGAATTATCTTCTTATTTAGTAACCACTTATTCTTAATCAAATATTATATTCTAGACATTGAATTATCTTCCTATTTAGTTACCACTTATTCTTAATCAAATATTATATTCTAGACATTGAATCATCTTCCTATTGAGTCACTACTTATTCTTAATCAAATATTATATTCTAGACATTGAATTATCTTCCTATTTAGTCACCACTTATTGTTGATCAAGTATTATATTCTAGACATTGAATTATCTTCCTATTGAGTCACCACTTATTCCTAATCAAATATTATATTCTAAGCATTGAATTATCTTCCTATTGAGTCACCACTTATTCTTAATCAAATATTATATTCTAGACATTGAATTATCTTCCTATTTAGTCACCACTTATTGTTGATCAAGTATTATATTCTAGACATTGAATTATCTTCCTATTGAGTCACCACTTATTCTTAGTCAAATATTATATTCTAAGCATTGAATTATCTTCCTATTGAGTCACCACTTATTCTTAATCAAATATTATATTCTACACATTGAATTATCTTCCTATTGAGTCACCACTTATTCTTAATCAAATATTATATTCTAGACATTGAATTATCTTCCTATTGAGTCACCACTTATTCTTAATCAAATATTATATTCTAGACATTGAATTATCTTCCTGTTGAGTAACCACTTATTCTTAATCAAATATTATATTCTAGACATTGAATTATCTTTCTATTGAGTCACCACTTATTCTTAATCAAATATTATATTCTAGACATTGAATTATCTTCCTATTAAGTCACCACTTATTCTTAATAAAATATTATATTCTAGACTTTGAATTATCTTCCTATTGAGTCACTACTTATTCTTAATCAAATATTATATTCTAGACATTGAATTATCTTCCTATTGAGTCACCACTTATTCTTAATCAAATATTATATTCTAGACATTGAATCATCTTCCTATTGAGTCACCACTTATTCTTAATCAAGTATTATATTCTAGACATTGAATTATCTTCCTATTGAGTCACCACTTATTCTTAATCAAAAATTGTATTCTAGACATTGAATTATCTTCCTATTTAGTCACCACTTATTCTTAATCAAATATTATATTCTAGACATTGAATTATCTTCCTATTGAGTCACCACTTATTCTTAATCAAATATTATATTCTAGACATTGAATTATCTTCCTATTTAGTCACCACTTATTCTTAATCAAATATTATATTCTAGACATTGAATTATCTTCCTATTTAGTCACCACTTATTCTTAATCAAATATTATATTCTAGACATTGAATTATCTTCCTATTGAGTCACCACTTATTCTTAATCAAATATTATATTCTAGACATTGAATTATCTTCCTATTGAGTCACCACTTATTCTTAATCAAATATTATATTCTAGACATTGAATCATCTTCCTATTGAGTCACCACTTATTCTTAATCAAATATTATATTCTAAGCATTGAATTATCTTCCTATTGAGTCACCACTTATTCTTAATCAAATATTATATTTTAGACATTGAATTATCTTCCTATTGAGTCACCACTTATTCTTAATCAAATATTATATTCTAAGCATTGAATTATCTTCCTATTGAGTCACCACTTATTGTTGATCAATTATTATATTCTAGACATTGAATTATCTTTCTATTGAGTCACCACTTATTTTAAATCAAATATTATATTCTAGACATTGAATTATCTTCCTATTGAGACACCACTTATTCTTAATCAAATATTATATTGTAGACATTGAATTATCTTCCTATTGAGTCACCACTTATTCTTAATCAAATATTATATTCTAGACATTGAATTATCTTCCTATTGAGTCACAACTTATTGTTGATCAAGTATTATATTCTAGACATTGAATTATCATTCTATTGAGTCACCACTTATTTTTAATCAAATATTATATTCTAGACATTGAATTATCTTCCTATTGAGTCACCACTTATTCTTAATCAAATATTATATTTTAGACATTGAATCATCTTCCTATTGAGTCACCACTTATTCTTAATCAAATATTATATTTTAGACATTGAATCATCTTCCTATTGAGTCACCACTTATTCTTAATCAAATATTATATTCTAGACATTGAATTATCTTCCTATTTAGTCACCACTTATTCTTAATCAAATATTATATTCTAGACTTTGAATTATCTTCCTATTGAGTCACCACTTATTTTAAATCAAATATTATATTCTAGACATTGAATTATCTTCCTATTTAGTCACCACTTATTCTTAATCAAATATTATATTCTAGACATTGAATCATCTTCCTATTTAGTTACCACTTATTCTTAATCAAATATTATATTCTAGACATTGAATTATCTTCCTATTTAGTCACCACTTATTCTTAATCAAATATTATATTCTAGACATTGAATTATCTTCCTATTGAGTAACCACTTATTCTTAATCAAATATTATATTCTAGACATTGAATTATCTTCCTATTGAGTCACCACTTATTTTACATCAAATATTATATTCTAGACTTTGAATTATCTTCCTATTTAGTCACCACTTATTCTTAATCAAATATTATATTCTAGACATTGAATTATCTTCCTATTTAGTTACCACTTATTCTTAATCAAATATTATATTCTAGACATTGAATTATCTTCCTATTTAGTCACCACTTATTCTTAATCAAATATTATATTCTAGACATTGAATTATCTTCCTATTGAGTAACCACTTATTCTTAATCAAATATTATATTCTAGACATTGAATTATCTTCCTATTAAGTCACCACTTATTCTTAATCCAATATTATATTCTAGACTTTGAATTATCTTCCTATTGAGTCACCACTTATTCTTAATCAAATATTATATTCTAGACATTGAATTATCTTCCTATTTAGTCACCACTTATTCTTAATCAAATATTATATTCTAGACATTGAATTATCTTCCTATTGAGTCACCACTTATTCTTAATCAAATATTATATTCTATACATTGAATTATCTTCCTATTTAGTCACCACTTATTCTTAATCAAATATTATATTCTAGACATTGAATCATCTTCCTATTGAGTCACCACTTATTCTTAATCAAATATTATATTATAAGCATTGAATTATCTTCCTATTGAGTCACCACTTATTCTGAATCAAATATTATATTTTAGACATTGAATTATCTTCCTATTTAGTCACCACTTATTCTTAATCAAATATTATATTCTAAGCATTGAATTATCTTCCTATTACGTCACCACTTATTCTTAATGAAATTTTATTTTCTAGAAATTGAATTATCTTCCTATTGAGTCACCACTTATTCTTGATCAAGCATTATATTCTAGACATTGAATTATCTTCCTATTGAGTCACCACTTAATCTTGATCAAATATTATATTTTAGACATTGAATTATCTTCCTATTGAGTCACCACTTATTCTTAATCAAATATTATATTCTAGACATTGAATTATCTTCCTATTTAGTCACCACTTATTGTTGATCAAGTATTATATTCTAGTCATTGATATATCTTTCTATTGAGTCACCACTTATTCTTAATCAAATATTATATTCTAGACATTGAATTATCTTCCTTTTTAGTTACCACTTATTCTTAATCAAGTATTATATTCTAGACATTGAATTTTCTTCCTATTGAGTCACCACTTATTCTTAATCAAATATTATATTCTAGACATTGAATTATCTTCTAATTGAGTCACCACTTATTCTTTATCAAATATTATATTCTAGACATTGAATTATCTTCCTATTTAGTCACCACTTATTCTTAATGAAATATTATATTCTAGACATTGAATTATCTTCCTATTGAGTCACCACTTATTCTTGATCAAGCATTATATTCTAGACATTGAATTATCTTCCTATTGAGTCACCACTTATTCTTAATCAAATATTATATTCTAGACATTAAATTATCTTCCTATTGAGTCACCACTTAATCTTGATCAAATATTATATTCTAGACATTGAATTATCTTCCTATTGAGTCACCACTTATTCTTAATCAAATATTATATTCTAGACTTTGAATTATCTTCCTATTGAGTAACTACTTATTCTTAATCAAATATTATATTTTAGACATTGAATTATCTTCCTATTTAGTCACCACTTATTCTTAATCAAATAATATATTTTAGACATTGAATTATCTTCCTATTGAGTCACCACTTATTCTTAATCAAATATTATATTTTAGACATTGAATTATCTTCCTATTTAGTCACAACTTATTCTTAATCAAGTATTATATTCTAGACATTGAATTATCTTCCTATTGAGTCACACCTTATTCTTAATCAAATATTATATTCTAGACATTGAATTATCTTCTAATTGAGTCACCACTTATTCTTAATCAAATATTATATTCTAGACATTGAATTATCTTCTTATTGAGTCACCACTTATTCTTAATCAAATATTATATTCTAGACATTGAATTATCTTCTTATTGAGTCACCACTTGTCCTTAATCAAATATTATATTCTAGACATTGAATTATCTTCTTATTGAGTCACCACTTATTCTTAATCAAATATTATATTCTAGACATTGAATTATCTTCCTATTTAGTCACCACTTATTCTTAATGAAATATTATATTCTAGACATTGAATTATCTTCCTATTTAGTCACCACTTATTCTTAATCAAATATTATGTTCTAGACATTGAATTATCTTTCTATTGAGTCACCACTTATTCTTAATCAAGTATTATATTCTAGACATTGAATTATCTTCCTATTGAGTCACCACTTATTCTTAATCAAATATTATATTCTAAGCATTAAATCATCTTCCTATTGAGTCACCACTTATTCTTAATCAAATATTATATTCTAAGCAATGAATTATCTTTCTATTGAGTCACCACTTATTCTTAATCAAATATTATATTCTAAGCATTGAATCATCTTCCTATTGAGTCACCACTTATTCTTAATCAAATATTATATTCTAGACTTTGAATTATCTTCCTATTTAGTCACCACTTATTCTTAATCAAATATTATATTCTAGACATTGAATTATCTTCCTATTGAGTCACCACTTATTCTTAATCAAATATTACATTCTAGACTTTGAATTATCTTCCTATTTAGTAACCACTTATTCTTAATCAAATATTATATTCTAAGCATTGAATAATCTTTCTATTGAGTCACAACTTATTCTTAATCAAGTATTATATTCTAGACTTTGAATTATCTTCCTATTTAGTAACCACTTATTCTTAATCAAATATTATATTCTAAGCATTGAATTATCTTTCTATTAAGTCACCACTTATTCTTAATCAAATATTATATTCTAGACATTGAATTATCTTCCTATTTAGTCACCACTTATTCTTAATCAAATATTATATTCTAAGCAATTAATTATCTTTCTATTGAGTCACCACTTATTCTTAATCAAATATTATATTCTAAGCATTGAATCATCTTCCTATTGAGTCACCACTTATTCTTAATCAAATATTATATTCTAGACTTTGAATTATCTTCCTATTTAGTCACCACTTATTCTTAATCAAATATTATATTCTAAGCATTGAATTATCTTTCTATTGAGTCCCTACTTATTCTTAATCAAATATTATATTCTAAGCATTGAATTATCTTCCTATTGAGACACCACTTATTCTTAATAAAATATTATATTCTAAGCATTGAATTATCTTCCTATTGAGACACCACTTATTCTTAATCAAATATTATTTTCTAGACATTGAATCATCTTCCTATTGAGTCACTACTTATTCTTGATCAAATATTATATTCTAGACATTGAATTATCTTCCTATTGAGTCACCACTTATTCTTAATCAAATATTATATTCTAGACATTGAATTATCTTTCTATTTAGTCACTACTTATTCTTAATCAAATATTATATTCTAGACATTGCATTATCTTCCTATTTAGTCACCACTTATTGTTGATCAAGTATTATATTCTAGACATTGAATTATCTTCCTATTGAGTCACCACTTATTCCTAATCAAATATTATATTCTAAGCATTGAATTATCTTCCTATTGAGTCACAACTTATTCTTAATCAAATATTATATTCTAGACATTGAATTATCTTCCTATTTAGTCACCACTTATTGTTGATCAAGTATTATATTCTAGACATTGAATTATCTTCCTATTGAGTCACTACTTATTCTTAATCAAATATTATATTCTAAGCATTGAATTATCTTCCTATTGAGTCACCACTTATTCTTAATCAAATATTATATTCTACACATTGAATTATCTTCCTATTGAGTCACCACTTATTCTTAATCAAATATTATATTCTAGACATTGAATTATTTTTCTATTGAGTCGTCACTTATTCTTAATCAAATATTATATTCTAGACATTGAATTATCTTCCTATTGAGACACTACTTATTCTTAATCAAATATTATATTTTAGACATTGAATTATCTTCCTATTGAGTCACCACTTATTCTTAATCAAATATTATATTCTAGACATTGAATTATCTTTCTATTGAGTCACCACTTATTCTTAATCAAATATTATATTCTAGACATCGAATTAGCTTCCTATTTAGTCACCACTTATTGTTGATCAAGTATTATATTCTAGACATTGAATTATCTTCCTATTGAGTCACCACTTATTCTTAATCAAATATTATATTCTAGACATTGAATTATCTTCCTATTTGGTCACCACTTATTGTTGATCAAGTATTATATTCTAGACATTGAATTATCTTCCTATTGAGTCACCACTTATTCTTAATCAAATATTATATTCTAGACATTGAATTATCTTTCTATTGAGTCACCACTTATTCTTAATCAAATATTATATTATAGACATTGAATTATCTTCCTATTTAGTCACCACTTATTGTTGATCAAGTATTATATTCTAGACATTGAATTATCTTCCTATTGAGTCACCACTTATTCTTAATCAAATATTATATTCTAGACATTGAACTATCTTCCTATTTAGTCACCACTTATTCTTAATCAAATATTATATTCTAGACATTGAATTATCTTTCTATTGAGTCACTATATATTCTTAATCAAATATTATATTTTAGACATTGAATTATCTTTCTATTGAGTCACCACTTATTGTTGATTAAATATTATATTCTAGACATTGAATTATCTTCCTATTGAGTCACCACTTATTGTTGATCAATTATTATATTCTAGACATTGAATTATCTTTCTATTGAGTCACCACTTATTTTAAATCAAATATTATATTCTAGACATTGAATTATCTTCCTATTGAGACACCACTTATTCTTAATCAAATATTATATTGTAGACATTGAATTATCTTCCTATTTAGTCACCACTTATTCTTAATCAAATATTATATTCTAGACATTGAATTATCTTCCTATTTAGTTACCACTTATTTTTAATCAAATATTATATTCTAGACATTGAATTATCTTCCTATTTTGTTACCACTTATTCTTAATCAAATATTATATTCTAGACTTTGAATTATCTTCCTATTGAGTAACCACTTATTCTTAATCAAATATTATATTCTAGACATTGAATTATCTTCCTATTGAGTCACTACTTATTCTTAATCAAATATTATATTCTAGACATTGAATTATCTTCCTATTTAGTCACCACTTATTCTTAATCAAATATTATATTCTAGACATTGAATTATCTTCCTATTTAGTTACCACTTATTCTTAATCAAGTATTATATTCTAGACATTGAATTATCTTCCTATTTAGTTACCACTTATTCTTAATCAAATATTATATTCTAGACATTGAAACATCTTCCTATTTAGTTACCACTTATTCTTAATCAAATATTATATTCTAGACATTGAATTATCATTCTATTGAGTCACCACTTATTTTTAATCAAATATTATATTCTAGACATTGAATTATCTTCCTATTGAGTCACCACTTATTCTTAATCAAATATTATATTTTAGACATTGAATCATCTTCCTATTGAGTCACCACTTATTCTTGATCAAATATTATATTCTAGACATTGAATTATCTTCCTATTTAGTCACCACTTATTCTTAATCAAATATTATATTCTAGACATTGAATTATCTTCCTATTTAGTTACCACTTATTCTTAATCAAATATTATATTCTAGACATTGAATTATCTTCCTATTGAGTCACCACTTATTCTTAATCAAATATTATATTCTAGACATTGAATTATCTTCCTATTGAGTAACCACTTATTCTTAATCAAATATTATATTCCAGACATTGAATTATCTTCCTATTGAGTCACTACTTATTCTTAATCAAATATTATATTCTAGACATTGAATTATCTTCCTATTGAGTCACCACTTATTCTTAATCAAATATTATATTCTAGACATTGAATCATCTTCCTATTGAGTCACCACTTATTCTTAATCAAGTATTATATTCTAGACATTGAATTATCTTCCTATTGAGTCACCACTTATTCTTAATCAAAAATTATATTCTAGACATTGAATTATCTTCCTATTTAGTCACCACTTATTCTTAATCAAATATTATATTCTAGACATTGAATTATCTTCCTATTGAGTCACCACTTATTCTTAATCAAATATTATATTCTAGACATTGAATTATCTTCCTATTTAGTCACCACTTATTCTTAATCAAATATTATATTCTAGACATTGAATTATCTTCCTATTTAGTCACCACTTATTCTTAATCAAATATTATATTCTAGACATTGAATTATCTTCCTATTGAGTCACCACTTATTCTTAATCAAATATTATATTCTAGACATTGAATTATCTTCCTATTGAGTCACCACTTATTCTTAATCAAATATTATATTCTAGACATTGAATCATCTTCCTATTGAGTCACCACTTATTCTTAATCAAATATTATATTCTAAGCATTGAATTATCTTCCTATTGAGTCACCACTTATTCTTAATCAAATATTATATTTTAGACATTGAATTATCTTCCTATTGAGTCACCACTTATTCTTAATCAAATATTATATTCTAAGCATTGAATTATCTTCCTATTACGTCACCACTTATTCTTAATGAAATTTTATTTTCTAGAAATTGAATTATCTTCCTATTGAGTCACCACTTATTCTTGATCAAGCATTATATTCTAAACATTGAATTATCTTCCTATTGAGTCACCACTTAATCTTGATCAAATATTATATTTTAGACATTGAATTATCTTCCTATTGAGTCACCACTTATTCTTAATCAAATATTATATACTAGACATTGAATTATCTTCCTATTTAGTCACCACTTATTGTTGATCAAGTATTATATTCTAGTCATTGATATATCTTTCTATTGAGTCACCACTTATTCTTAATCAAATATTATATTCTAGACATTGAATTATCTTCCTATTTAGTCACCACTTATTCTTAATCAAGTATTATATTCTAGACATTGAATTATCTTCCTATTGAGTCACCACTTATTCTTAATCAAATTTTATATTCTAGACATTGAATTATCTTCTAATTGAGTCACCACTTATTCTTTATCAAATATTATATTCTAGACATTGAATTATCTTCCTATTTAGTCACCACTTATTCTTAATGAAATATTATATTCTAGACATTGAATTATCTTCCTATTGAGTCACCACTTATTATTGATCAAGCATTATATTCTAGACATTGAATTATCTTCCTATTGAGTCACCACTTATTCTTAATCAAATATTATATTCTAGACATTAAATTATCTTCCTATTGAGTCACCACTTAATCTTTATCAAATATTATATTCTAGACATTGAATTATCTTTCTATTGAGTCACCATTAATCAAATATTATATTCTAGACTTTGAATTATCTTCCTATTGAGTCACTACTTATTCTTAATCAAATATTATTATTTTAGACATTGAATTATCTTCCTATTTAGTCACCACTTATTCTTAATCAAATATTATATTTTAGACATTGAATTATCTTCCTATTGAGTCACCACTTATTCTTAATCAAATATTATATTTTAGACATTGAATTATCTTCCTATTTAGTCACCACTTATTCTTAATCAAGTATTATATTCTAGACATTGAATTATCTTCCTATTGAGTCACCACTTATTCTTAATCAAATATTATATTCTAGACATTGAATTATCTTCTAATTGAGTCACCACTTATTCTTAATCAAATATTATATTCTAGACATTGAATTATCTTCTTATTGAGTCACCACTTATTCTTAATCAAATATTATATTCTAGACATTGAATCATCTTCCTATTGAGTCACCACTTATTCTTAATCAAATATTATATTCTAGACATTGAATTATCTTCTTATTGAGTCACCACTTATTCTTAATCAAATATTATATTCTAGACATTGAATTATCTTTCTATTTAGTCACCACTTATTCTTAATGAAATATTATATTCTAGACATTGAATTATCTTCCTATTTAGTCACCACTTATTCTTAATCAAATATTATGTTCTAGACATTGAATTATCTTTCTATTGAGTCACCACTTATTCTTAATCAAGTATTATATTCTAGACATTGAATTATCTTCCTATTGAGTCACCACTTATTCTTAATCAAATATTATATTCTAAGCATTGAATCATCTTCCTATTGAGTCACCACTTATTCTTAATCAAATATTATATTCTAAGCAATGAATTATCATTCTATTGAGTCACCACTTATTCTTAATCAAATATTATATTCTAAGCATTGAATCATCTTCCTATTGAGTCACCACTTATTCTTAATCAAATATTATATTCTAGACTTTGAATTATCTTCCTATTTAGTCACCACTTATTCTTAATCAAATATTATATTCTAGACATTGAATTATCTTCCTATTGAGTCACCACTTATTCTTAATCAAATATTACATTCTAGACTTTGAATTATCTTCCTATTTAGTAACCACTTATTCTTAATCAAATATTATATTCTAAGCATTGAATTATCTTTCTATTGAGTCACCACTTATTCTTAATCAAATATTATATTCTAGATATTGAATTTTCTTCCTATTTAGTCACCACTTATTCTTAATCAAATATTATATTCTAAGCAATGAATTATCTTTCTATTGAGTCACCACTTATTCTTAATCAAGTATTATATTCTAGACTTTGAATTATCTTCCTATTTAGTAACCACTTATTCTTAATCAAATATTATATTCTAAGCATTGAATTATCTTCCTATTGAGTCACCACTTATTCTTAATCAAGTATTATATTCTAGACTTTGAATTATCTTCCTATTTAGTAACCACTTATTCTTAATCAAATATTATATTCTAAGCATTGAATTATCTTTCTATTGAGTCACCACTTATTCTTAATCAAATATTATATTCTAGATATTGAATTTTCTTCCTATTTAGTCACCACTTATTCTTAATCAAATATTATATTCTAAGCAATGAATTATCTTTCTATTGAGTCACCACTTATTCTTAATCAAATATTATATTCTAAGCATTGAATCATCTTCCTATTGAGTCACCACTTATTCTTAATCAAATATTATATTCTAGACTTTGAATTATCTTCCTATTTAGTCACCACTTATTCTTAATCAAATATTATATTCTAAGCATTGAATTATCTTTCTATTGAGTCACTACTTATTCTTAATCAAATATTATATTCTAAGCATTGAATTATCTTCCTATTGAGACACCACTTATTCTTAATCAAATATTATATTCTAAGCATTGAATTATCTTCCTATTGAGACACCACTTATTCTTAATCTAATATTATTTTCTAGACATTGAATCATCTTCCTATTGAGTCACTACTTATTCTTGATCAAATATTATATTCTAGACATTGAATTATCTTCCTATTTAGTCACCACTTATGCTTAATCAAATATTATATTCTAGACATTGAATCATCTTCCTATTGAGTCACTACTTATTCTTAATCAAATATTATATTCTAGACATTGAATTATCTTCCTATTGAGACACCACTTATTCTTAATCAAATATTATATTTTAGACATTGAATTATCTTCCTATTGAGTCACCACTTATACTTAATCAAATATTATATTCTAGACATTGAATTATCTTTCTATTGAGTCACCACTTATTCTCAATCAAATATTATATTCTAGACATCGAATTATCTTCTTATTTAGTCACTACTTATTGTTGATCAAGTATTATATTCTAGACATTGAATTAGCTTCCTATTGAGTCACCACTTATTGTTGATCAAGTATTATATTCTAGACATTGAATTATCTTCCTATTGAGTCACCACTTATTCTTAATCAAATATTATATTCTAGACATTGAATTATCTTTTTATTGAGTCACCACTTATTCTTAATCAAATATTATATTCTAGACATTGAATTATCTTCCTATTTAGTCACCACTTATTGTTGATCAAGTATTATATTCTAGACATTGAATTATCTTCCCTTTGAGTCACCACTTATTCTTAATCAAATATTATATTCTAGACATTGAACTATCTTCCTATTTAGTCACCACTTATTCTTTATCAAATATTATATTCTAGACATTGAATTATCTTCCTATTGAGTCACTACTTATTCTTAATCAAATATTATATTTTAGACATTGAATTATCTTTCTATTTAGTCACCACTTATTCTTAATCAAATATTATATTCTAGACATTGAATGATCTTCCTATTGAGTCACCACTTATTGTTGATCAATTATTATATTCTAGACATTGAATTATCTTTCTATTGAGTCACCACTTATTTTAAATCAAATATTATATTCTAGACATTGAATTATCTTCCTATTGAGACACCACTTATTCTTAATCAAATATTATATTGTAGACATTGAATTATCTTCCTATTGAGTCACCACTTATTCTTAATCAAATATTATATTCTAGACATTGAATTATCTTCCTATTGAGTCACAACTTATTGTTGATCAAGTATTATATTCTAGACATTGAATTATCATTCTATTGAGTCACCACTTATTTTTAATCAAATATTATATTCTAGACATTGAATTAGCTTTTTATTGAGTCACCACTTATTCTTAATCAAATATTATATTCTAGACATTGAATTATCTTCCTATTGAGTCACTACTTATTCTTAATCAAATATTATATTCTAGACATTGAATTATCTTCCTATTGAGTAACCACTTATTCTTAATCAAATATTATATTCTAGACATTGAATTATCTTCCTATTGAGTCACTACTTATTCTTAATCAAATATTATATTCTAGACATTGAATTATCTTCCTATTGAGTCACCACTTATTCTTAATCAAATATTATATTCTAGACATTGAATAATCTTCCTATTGAGTCACCACTTATTCTTAATCAAGTATTATATTCTAGACATTGAATTATCTTCCTATTGAGTCACCACTTATTCTTAATCAAATATTATATTCTAGACATTGAATTATCTTCCTATTTAGTCACCACTTATTCTTAATCAAATATTATATTCTAGACATTGAATTATCTTCCTATTTAGTCACTACTTATTCTTAATCAAATATTATATTCTAGACATTGAATTATCTTCCTATTGAGTCACCACTTATTCTTAATCAAATATTATATTCTAGACATTGAATTATTTTTCTATTGAGTCACCACTTATTCTTAATCAAATATTATATTCTAGACATTGAATCATCTTCCTATTGAGTCACCACTTATTCTTAATCAAATATTATATTCTAAGCATTGAATTATCTTCCTATTGAGTCACCACTTAATCTTGATCAAATATTATATTTTAGACATTGAATTATCTTCCTATCGAGTCACCACTTATTCTTAATCAAATATTATATTCTAGACATTGAATTATCTTCCTATTTAGTCACCACTTATTGTTGATCAAGTATTATATTCTAGTCATTGATATATCTTTCTATTGAGTCACCACTTATTCTTAATCAAATATGATATTCTAGACATTAAATTATCTTCCTATTTAGTCACCACTTATTCTTAATCAAGTATTATATTCTAGACATTGAATTATCTTCCTATTGAGTCACCACTTATTCTTAATCAAATATTATATTCTAGACATTGAATTATCTTCTAATTGAGTCACCACTTATTCTTAATCAAATATTATATTCTAGACATTGAATTATCTTCCTATTTAGTCACCACTTATTCTTAATGAAATATTATATTCTAGACATTGAATTATCTTCCTATTGAGTCACCACTTATTCTTGATCAAGCATTATATTCTAGACATTGATTTATCTTCCTATTGAGTCACCACTTATTCTTAATCAAATATTATATTCTAGACATTAAATTATCTTCCTATCGAGTCACCACTTAATCTTGATCAAATATTATATTCTAGACATTGAATTATCTACCTATTTAGCTACCACTTATTCTTAATCAAATATTATATTCTAGACTTTGAATTATCTTCCTATTGAGTCACTACTTATTCTTAATCAAATATTATATTTTAGACATTGAATTATCTTCCTATTTAGTCACCACTTATTCTTTATCAAATATTATATTTTAGACATTGAATTATCTTCCTATTGAGTCACCACTTATTCTTAATCAAATATTATATTTTAGACATTAAATTATCTTCCTATTGAGTCACCACTTATTCTTAATCAAGTATTATATTCTAGACATTGAATTATCTTCCTATTGAGTCACCACTTATTCTTAATCAAATATTATATTCTAGACATTGAATTATCTTCTAATTGAGTCACCACTTATTCTTAATCAAATATTATATTCTAGACATTGAATTATCTTCTTATTGAGTCACCACTTATTCTTAATCAAATATTATATTGTAGACATTGAATAATCTTCTTATTGAGTCACCACTTATTCTTAATCAAATATTATATTCTAGACATTGAATTATCTTCTTATTGAGTCACCACTTATTCTTAATCAAATATTATATTCTAGACATTGAATTATCTTCCTATTTAGTCACCACTTATTCTTAATGAAATATTATATTCTAGACATTGAATTATCTTCCTATTGAGTCACCACTTATTCTTGATCAAGCATTATATTCTAGACATTGAATTATCTTCCTATTGAGTCACCACTTATTCTTAATCAAATATTATATTCTAGACATTAAATTATCTTCCTATTGAGTCACCACTTAATCTTGATCAAATATTATATTTTAGACATTGAATCATCTTCCTATTGAGTCACCACTTATTCTTAATCAAATATTATATTCTAGACATTGAATTATCTTCTTATTTAGTCACCACTTATTCTTAATCAAGTATTATATTCTAGACATTGAATTATCTTCCTATTGAGTCACCACTTATTCTTAATCAAATATTATATTCTAGACTTTGAATTATCTTCCTATTGAGTCACTAATTATTCTTAATCAAATATTATATTTTAGACATTGAATTATCTTCCTATTTAGTCACCACTTATTCTTAATCAAATATTATATTTTAGACATTGAATTATCTTCCTATTTAGTCACCACTTATTCTTAATCAAGTATTATATTCTAGACATTGAATTATCTTCCTATTGAGTCACCACTTATTCTTAATCAAATATTATATTCTTGACTTTGAATTATCTTCCTATTGAGTCACTACTTATTCTTAATCAAATATTATATTTTAGACATTGAATTATCTTCCTATTGAGTCACTACTTATTCTTAATCAAATATTATATTTTAGACATTGAATTATCTTCCTATTTAGTCACCACTTATTCTTAATCAAATATTATGTTCTAGACATTGAATTATCTTTCTATTGAGTCACCACTTATTCTTAATCAAGTATTATATTCTAGACATTGAATTATCTTCCTATTGAGTCACCACTTATTCTTAATCAAATATTATATTCTAGACATTAAATTATCTTCCTATTGAGTCACCACTTAATCTTGATCAAATATTATATTTTAGACATTGAATCATCTTCCTTTTGAGTCACCACTTATTCTTGATCAAGCATTATATTCTAGACATTGAATTATCTTTCTATTGAGTCACCACTTATTCTTAATCAAATATTATATTCTAGACATTGAATTATCTTCCTATTGAGTCACCACTTAATCTTGATCAAATATTGTATTTTAGACATTGAATCATCTTCCTATTGAGTCACCACTTATTCTTGATCAAGCATTATATTCTAGACATTGAATTATTTTTCTATTGAGTCACCACTTATTCTTAATCAAATATTATATTCTAGACATTGAATTATCTTCCTATTTAGTCACCACTTATTCTTAATCAAATATTATATTCTAGACATTGAATTATCTTCCTATTGAGTCACCACTTATTCTTAATCAAATATTATAGTCTAAGCATTGAATTATCTTTCTATTGAGTCGCCACTTATTCTTAATCAAATATTATATTCTAAGAATTGAATTATCTTTCTATTGAGTCACCACTTATTCTTAATCAAATATTATATTCTAAGCATTGAATTATCTTCCTATTGAGTCACCACTTATTCTTAATCAAATATTATATTCTAGACATTGAATTATCTTCCTATTTAGTCACCACTTATTGTTGATCAAGTATTATATTCTAGACATTGAATTATCTTCCTATTGAGTCACCACTTATTCCTAATCAAATATTATATTCTAAGCATTGAATTATTTTCCTATTGAGTCACCACTTATTCTTAATCAAATATTATATTCTAGACATTGAATTATCTTCCTATTTAGTCACCACTTATTGTTGATCAAGTATTATATTCTAGACATTGAATTATCTTCCTATTGAGTCACCACTTATTCTTAATCAAATATTATATTCTAAGCATTGAATTATCTTCCTATTGAGTCACCACTTATTCTTAATCAAATATTATATTCTACACATTGAATTATCTTCCTATTGAGACACCACTTATTCTTAATCAAATATTATAGTTTAGACATTGAATTATCTTCCTATTGAGTCACAACTTATTCTTAATCAAATATTATATTCTAGACATTGCACTATCTTCCTATTTAGTCACCACTTATTCTTAATCAAATATTATATTCTAGACATTGAATTATCTTCCTATTTAGTCACCACGTATTCTTAATCAAATATTATATTCTAAGCAATGAATTATCTTTCTATTGAGTCACCACTTATTCTTAATCAAATATTATATTCTAAGCATTGAATCATCTTCCTATTGAGTCACCACTTATTCTTAATCAAATATTATATTCTAGACATTGAATTATCTTCCTATTGAGTCACCACTTATTCTTAATCAAATATTATATTCTAGACATTGAATTATTTTTCTATTGAGTCACCACTTATTATTAATCAAATATTATATTCTAGACATTGAATTATCTTCCTATTTAGTCACCACTTATTCTTAATCAAATATTATATTCTAGACATTGAATTATCTTCCTATTGAGTCACCACTTATTCTTAATCAAATATTACATTCTAGACTTTGAATTATTTTCATATTTAGTCACCACTTATTCTTAATCAAATATTATATTCTAAGCATTGAATTATCTTTCTATTGAGTCACTACTTATTCTTAATCAAATATTATATTCTAAGCATTGAATTATCTTCCTATTGAGACACCACTTATTCTTAATCAAATATTATATTCTAAGCAATGAAATATCTTCATATTGAGAGACCACTTATTCTTAATCAAATATTATTTTCTAGACATTGAATCATCTTCCTATTGAGTCACTACTTATTCTTGATCAAATATTATATTCTAGACATTGAATTATCTTCCTATTTAGTCACCACTTATTCTTAATCAAATATTATATTCTAGATATTGAATTATCTTCCTATTGAGTCACTACTTATTCTTTATCAAATATTATATTCTAGACTTTGAATTATCTTCCTATTGAGTCACTACTTATTCTTAATCAAATATTATATTTCAGACATTGAATTATCTTTCTATTGAGTCACCACTTATTCTTAATCAAGTATTATATTCTAGACATTGAATTATCTTCTTATTGAGTAACTACTTATTCTGAATCAAATATTATATTTTAGACATTGAATTATCTTTCTATTGAGTCACCACTTATTCTTAATCAAGTATTATATTCTAAGCATTGAATTATCTTCTTATTTAGTCACCACTTATTCTTAATCAAATATTATATTCTAGACTTTGAATTATCTTCCTATTGAGTCACCACTTATTCTTAATCAAATATTATATTCTAGACATTGAATTATCTTCCTATTTAGTCACCACTTATTCTTAATCAAATATTATATTCTAGACTTTGAATTATCTTCCTATTGAGTCACACCTTATTCTTAATCAAATATTATATTCTAAGCATTGAATTATCTTCCTATTGAGTCACCACTTATTCTTAATCAAATATTATATTCTAAGCATTGAATTATCTTCCTATATAGTCACCACTTATTCTTAATCAAATATTATATTCTAAGCATTGAATTATCTTTCTATTGAGTCACCACTTATTCTTAATCAAATATTATATTCTAAGAATTGAATTATCTTCCTATTTAGTAACCACTTATTCTTAATCAAATATTATATTCTAAGCATTGAATTATCTTCCTATTGAGTCACCACTTATTCTTAATCAAATATTATATTCTAGACTTTGAATTATCTTCCTATTTAGTCACCACTTATTCTTAATCAAATATTATATTCTAGACATTGAATTATCTTCCTATTGAGTCACCACTTATTCTTAATCAAATATTATATTCTAGACATTGAATTATCTTCCTATTTAGTCACCACTTATTCTTAATCACATATTATATCATAGACATTGAATTATCTTTCTATTGAGTCACCACTTATTCTTGATCAAGTATTATATTCTAAGCATTGAATTATTTTCCTATTGAGTCACCACTTATTCTTAATCAAATATTATATTCTAGACATTGAATTATCTTCCTATTTAGTTACCACTTATTCTTAATCAAATATTATTTTTTAGACATTGAATTATCTTCCTATTTAGTCACCACTTATTCTTAATCAAATATTATGTTATAGCCATTGAATTATCTTTCTATTGAGTCACCACTTATTCTTAATCAAGTATTATATTCTAGACATTGAATTATCTTCCTATTGAGTCACCACTTATTCTTAATCAAATATTATATTCTAGACATTAAATTATCTTCCTAATGAGTCACCACTTAATCTTGATCAAATATTATATTTTAGACATTGAATCATCTTCCTATTGAGTCACCACTTATTCTTGATCAAGCATTATATTCTAGACATTTAATTATCTTTCTATTGAGTAACCACTTATTCTTAATCAAATATTATATTCTAGACATTGAATTATCTTCCTATTGAGTCACCACTTATTCTTGATCAAATATTATATTTTAGACATTGAATCATCTTCCTATTGAGTCACCACTTATTCTTGATCAAGCATTATATTCTAGACATTGAATTATCTGTCTATTGAGTCACCACTTATTCTTAATCAAATATTATATTCTAGACATTGAATTATCTTCCTATTTAGTCACCACTTATTCTTAATCCAATATTATATTCTAGACATTGAATTGTCTTCCTATTGAGTCACCACTTATTCTTAATCAAATATTATAGTCTAAGCATTGAATTATCTTTCTATTGAGTCGCCACTTATTCTTAATCAAATATTATATTCTAAGCATTGAATTATCTTTCTATTGAGTCACCACTTATTCTTAATCAAATATTATATTCTAAGCATTGAATTATCTTCCTATTGAGTCACCACTTATTCTTAATCAAATATTATATTCTAGACATTGAATTATCTTCCTATTTAGTCACCACTTATTGTTGATCAAATATTATATTCTAGACATTGAATTATCTTCCTATTGAGTCACCACTTATTCCTAATCAAATATTATATTCTAAGCATTGAATTATCTTCCTATTGAGTCACCACTTATTCTTAATCAAATATTATATTCTAGACATTGAATTATCTTTCTATTTAGTCACCACTTATTGTTGAGCAAGTATTATATTCTAGACATTGAATTATCTTTCTATTGAGTCACCACTTATTCCTAATCAAATATTATATTCTAAGCATTGAATTATCTTCCTATTGAGTCACCACTTATTCTTAATCAAATATTATATTCTAGACATTGAATTATCTTCCTATTGAGTCACCACTTATTCTTAATCAAATATTATATTCTAGACATTGAATTATTTTTCTATTGAGTCACCACTTATTCTTAATCAAATATTATATTCTAGACATTGAATTATCTTCCTATTGAGACACCACTTATTCTTAATCAAATATTATATTTTAGACATTGAATTATCTTCCTATTGAGTCACCACTTATTCTTAATCAAATATTATATTCTAGACATTGAATTAATTTTCTATTGAGTCACCACTTATTCTTAATCAAATATTATATTCTAGACATTGAATTATCTTCCTATTTAGTCACCACTTATTGTTGATCAAGTATTATATTCTAGACATTGAATTATCTTCCTATTGAGTCACCACTTATTCTTAATCAAATATTATATTCTAGACATTGAATTATCTTTCTATTGAGTCACCACTTATTCTTAATCAAATATTATATTCTAGACATTGAATTATCTTCCTATTTAGTCACCACTTATTGTTGATCAAGTATTATATTCTAGACATTGAATTATTTTCCTATTGAGTCACCACTTATTCTTAATCAAATATTATATTCTAGACATTGCACTATCTTCCTATTTAGTCACCACTTATTCTTAATCAAATATTATATTCTAGACATTGAATTATCTTCCTATTGAGTCACTACTTATTCTTAATCGAATATTATATTTTAGACATTGAATTATCTTTCTACTGAGTCACCACTTATTTTAAATCAAATATTATATTCTAGACATTGAATTATCTTCCTATTGAGACACCACTTATTCTTAATCAAATATTATATTGTAGACATTAAATTATCTTCCTATTGAGTCACCACTTATTCTTAATCAAATATTATATTCTAGACATTGAATTATCTTCCTATTGAGTCACCACTTATTGTTGATCAATTATTATATTCTAGACATTGAATTATCTTTCTATTGAGTCACCACTTATTTTTAATCAAATATTATATTCTAGACATTGAATTATCTTCCTATTGAGTCACCACTTATTCTTAATCAAATATTATATTCTAGACATTGAATTATCTTTCTATTGAGTCACCACTTATTCTTAATCAAATATTATATTCTAGACATTGAATTATCTTCCTATTGAGACACCACTTATTCTTAATCAAATATTATATTCTAGACATTGAATTATCTTCCTATTTAGTCACCACTTATTCTTAATCAAATATTATATTCTAAGCAATGAATTATCTTTCTATTGAGTCACCACTTATTCTTAATCAAATATTATATTCTAAGCATTGAATCATCTTCCTATTGAGTCACCACTTATTCTTAATCAAATATTATATTCTAGACGTTGAATTATCTTCCTATTTAGTCACCACTTATTCTTAATCAAATATTATATTCTAGACATTGAATTATCTTCCTATTGAGTCACCACTTATTCTTAATCAAATATTACATTCTAGACTTTGAATTATCTTCCTATTTAGTCACCACTTATTCTTAATCAAATATTATATTCTAAGCATTGAATTATCTTTCTATTGAGTCACCACTTATTCTTAATCGAATATTATATTCTAAGCATTGAATCATCTTCCTATTGAGTCACCACTTATTCTTAATCAAATATTATATTCTAGACTTTGAATTATCTTCCTATTTAGTCACCACTTATTCTTAATCAAATATTATATTCTAGACATTGAATTATCTTCCTATTGAGTCACCACTTATTCTTAATCAAATATTACATTCTAGACTTTGAATTATCTTCCTATTTAGTCACCACTTATTCTTAATCAAATATTATATTCTAAGCATTGAATTATCTTTCTATTGAGTCACCACTTATTCTTAATCAAATATTATATTCTAGACATTGAATTATCTTCCTATTTAGTCACCACTTATTCTTAATCAAATATTATATTCTAAGCAATGAATTATCTTTCTATTGAGTCACCACTTATTCTTAATCAAATATTATATTTTAGACATTGAATCATCTTCCTATTGAGTCACCACTTATTCTTAATCAAATATTATATTCTAGACTTTGAATTATCTTTCTATTTAGTCACCACTTATTCTTAATCAAATATTATATTCTAGACATTGAATTATCTTCCTATTGAGTCACCACTTATTCTTAATCAAATATTATATTCTAGACTTTGAATTATCTTCCTATTTAGTCACCACTTATTCTTAATCAAATATTATATTCTAGACATTGAATTATCTTCCTATTGAGTCACCACTTATTCTTAATCAAATATTACATTCTAGACTTTGAATTATCTTCCTATTTAGTCACCACTTATTCTTAATCAAATATTATATTATAAGCATTGAATTATCTTTCTATTGAGTCACTACTTATTCTTAATCAAATATTATATTCTAAGCATTGAATTATCTTCCTATTGAGACACCACTTATTCTTAATCAAATATTATATTCTAAGCATTGAATTATCTTCCTATTGAGACACCACTTATTCTTAATCAAATATTATATTCTAGACATTGAATTATCTTTCTGCTGAGTCACCACTTATTCTTAATCAAATATTATATTCTAGACATTGAATTATCTTCCTATTGAGACACCACTTATTCTTAATCAAATATTATATTCTAGACATTGAATTATCTTCCTATTATGTCACCACTTATTCTTAATCAAATATTATATTCTAAGCAATGAATTATCTTTCTATTGAGTCACCACTTATTCTTAATCAAATATTATATTCTAAGCATTGAATCATCTTCCTATTGAGTCACCACTTATTCTTAATCAAATATTATATTCTAGACGTTGAATTATCTTCCTATTTAGTCACCACTTATTCTTTATCAAATATTATATTCTAGACATTGAATTATCTTCCTATTGAGTCACCACTTATTCTTAATCAAATATTACATTCTAGACTTTGAATTATCTTCCTATTTAGTCACCACTTATTCTTAATCAAATATTATATTCTAAGCATTGAATTATCTTTCTATTGAATCACCACTTATTCTTAATCGAATATTATATTCTAAGCATTGAATCATCTTCCTATTGAGTCACCACTTATTCTTAATCAAATATTATATTCTAGACTTTGAATTATCTTCCTATTTAGTCACCACTTATTCTTAATCAAATATTATATTCTAGACATTGAATTATCTTCCTATTGAGTCACCACTTATTCTTAATCAAATATTACATTCTAGACTTTGAATTATCTTCCTATTTAGTCACCACTTATTCTTAATCAAATATTATATTCTAAGCATTGAATTATCTTTCTATTGAGTCACCACTTATTCTTAATCAAATATTATATTCTAGACATTGAATTATCTTCCTATTTAGTCACCACTTATTCTTAATCAAATATTATATTCTAAGCAATGAATTATCTTTCTATTGAGTCACCACTTATTCTTAATCAAATATTATATTTTAGACATTGAATCATCTTCCTATTGAGTCACCACTTATTCTTAATCAAATATTATATTCTAGACTTTGAATTATCTTCTTATTTAGTCACCACTTATTCTTAATCAAATATTATATTCTAGACATTGAATTATCTTCCTATTGAGTCACCACTTATTCTTAATCAAATATTATATTCTAGACTTTGAATTATCTTCCTATTTAGTCACCACTTATTCTTAATCAAATATTATATTCTAGACATTGAATTATCTTCCTATTGAGTCACCACTTATTCTTAATCAAATATTACATTCTAGACTTTGAATTATCTTCCTATTTAGTCACCACTTATTCTTAATCAAATATTATATTATAAGCATTGAATTATCTTTCTATTGAGTCACTACTTATTCTTAATCAAATATTATATTCTAAGCATTGAATTATCTTCCTATTGAGACACCACTTATTCTTAATCAAATATTATATTCTAAGCATTGAATTATCTTCCTATTGAGACACCACTTATTCTTAATCAAATATTATATTCTAGACATTGAATCATCTTCCTATTGAGTCACTACTTATTCTTGATCAAATATTATATTCTAGACATTGAATTATCTTTCTATTTAGTCACCACTTATTCTTAATCAAATATTATATTCTAGACATTGAATTATCTTCCTATTGAGTCACTACTTATTCTTAATCAAATATTATATTCTAGACTTTGAATAATCTTCCTATTGAGTCACTACTTATTCTTAATCAAATATTATATTTCAGACATTGAATTATCTTTCTATTGAGTCACCACTTATTCTTAATCAAGTATTATATTCTAGACATTGAATTATCTTCTTATTGAGTCACTACTTATTCTGAATCAAATATTATATTTTAGACATTGAATTATCTTTCTATTGAGTCACCACTTATTCTTAATCAAGTATTATATTCTAAGCATTGAATTATCTTCCTATTGAGTCACCACTTATTCTGAATCAAATATTATATTCTAGACTTTGAATTATCTTCCTATTGAGTCACCACTTATTCTTAATCAAATATTATATTCTAGACATTGAATTATCTTCCTATTTAGTCACCACTTATTCTTAATCAAATATTATATTCTAGACTTTGAATTATCTTCCTATTGAGTCACCACTTATTCTTAATCAAATATTATATTCTAAGCATTGAATTATCTTCCTATTGAGTCACCACTTATTCTTAATCAAATATTATATTCTAAGCATTGAATTATCTTCCTATTGAGTCACCACTTATTCTTAATCAAATATTATATTCTAAGCATTGAATTATCTTTCTATTGAGTCACCACTTATTCTTAATCAAATATTATATTCTAAGCCTTGAATTATCTTCCTATTGAGTCACCACTTATTCTTAATCAAATATTATATTCTAGACTTTGAATTATCTTCCTGTTTAGTCACCACTGATTCTTAATCAAATATTATATTCTAGACATTGAATTATCTTCCTATTGAGTCACCACTTATTCTTAATCAAATATTATATTCTAGACATTGAATTATCTTCCTATTTAGTCACCAATTATTCTTAATCAAATATTATATCATAGACATTGAATTATCGTTCTATTGAGTCACCACTTATTCTTGATCAAGTATTATATTTTAAGCATTGAATTATTTTCCTATTGAGTCACCACTTATTCTTAATCAAATATTATATTCTAGACATTGAATTATCTTCCTATTGAGTCGCCACTTATTCTGGATCAAGTATTATATTCTAGACATTGAATTATCTTCCTATTGAGTCACCACTTATTCTTAATCAAATATTATATTTTAGACATTGGATTATCTTTCTATTTAGTCACCACTTATTCTTAATCAAATATTATATTCTAGACATTGAATTATCTTCCTATTGAGTCACCACTTATTCTTAATCAAATATTATATTCTAGACTTTGAATTATCTTCCTATTTAGTCACCACTTATTCTTAATCAAATATTATATTCTAGACATTGAATTATCTTCTTATTGAGTCACCACTTATTCTTAATCAAATATTATATTCTAGACATTGAATTATCTTCCTATTGAGTCAAAACTTATTCTTGATCAAATATTATATTTTAGACATTGGATTATCTTTCTATTTAGTCACCACTTCTTCTTAATCAAATATTATATTCTAGACATTGAATTATCTTCCTATTGAGTCACCACTTAGTCTTTATCAAATATTATATTTTAGACATTGAATACTCTTCGTATTTAGTCACCACTTATTCTTGATTGAGTATTATATTCTAGGCATTGACTTGTCTTTCATTTTGAGTCACCACTTATTCTTGATCAAGTATAATATTCTTGACCTTGAATTATCTTCATATTCAGTCACTACTTATCTGGACAAAGAACCACTCGAAGACAATGGTTAAGGAGATGGAGATTATTGCTACTCGAAAAAAGAGAAGCAATATGTGAGAACTAACAATAATAAATGTTATTAACTGATTATTAATTATAGGGCGTTTTTTTTATAATAATGTGTTGACAATCAGTTTTCAGACGACCAATCACCAGGGAAGCAATTGCACGATAAGGTGTTCTTTATATGGGAGGCACTTGTAGATAAAAATCTGCCAATCGAAATTATTCCTCACGTTAGACACACCGGGGAAGTAATGACATTTTTTTTCGGTGTGGTTGAAAAACAGTTCCTGCTGCGAAGGTCTTACAATAAGGAACTAAAGATTGGAGCTCAGTCGAGCACTTTCAATGGAAATACTTATAGAGCAGAGAGAGACTAGCAACGTTTCTATTGTGAAAAATGGGTTATGGGGAAGAGAAGAGATCACATCCACTTCATTTTGAAGTTAATTTTATTCTCTCCCAAGGCAGGAAAGACCGCTCTGTAGCAGCAGTATTCAACTTTCGACGTATTATCTGTCATATAGGGAGAAGATAGCCCATTCAAGTGTTGTCAGTCTTTTAATGAAGTCCATGCCATTTCCATCTGACCCTAAACCTAAATCTAAACCTGAACCCTAACCCTAACTCTAACCCTAAACCTAAACTTAACCATAACTCTAACCCTAACCTTAACCTTAACCCTTACCTTTACCATAATCCTAACCCTAACGCTAACCCTAATCCTAACCCTAAGCCTGTCAGTATTTTATTTAAGCCAATGTCATTTCCATCTGACCCTAAACCTAAATCTAAACCTTAACCCTAACCCTAACCCTAACCTAACTCTAACCCTAACCCTAAACCTAAACCTAACCCTAACCCTAACCCTAACCCTGAGCCTAACCCTAAACTTAACCCTAACTCTAACCCTAACCGTAATCCTAACCCTTGCCTTAACCCTAATCCTAACCCTAACGTTAACCCTAACCTTAACCCTAATTATAACCCTAACCCTAACCCTGTCAGTCTTTTATTTTAGCCAATGTCATTTCCATATGACCCGAACCTTAACCCTAATCCTAACCCTAACCCTAACCCTGTCAGTCTTTTATTTAAGCCAATGTCATTTTCATCTGACCCTAAACCTAAATCTAAACCTAAACTCAACCCTAACCCTAACCTTAACCCTAAACCCTAAACCCTTACTCTAACCTAACTCTTACCCTGATCAAATATGACAAATTAAATCTGTTTTTGACAGGCATCTCTTCAATTCTGCTCGTCTTTAATAACCTTGCACTTTATTACGGTTGGATTTATTTTAATACATGTTTGTGATTGGCTTTTATTCTATGTGATTCCAAAATTAAAATGGAATAAGTCATCGGATTTACCTATTTCGAAGGAGTGGATTTTATTTCAATCTTTCAAATTCAGAAGTTATCCCTTGAATGTAATTGCCGTGACATTTTAAAGTCCGGCAGATTTCAGTTTGGCAACGAATATGATGAAAATAACGGAATTGTACGACCACCTGCGAAGAAACATATCAATTCAGTTCATAGCCTGACCAGCTAAACTCTGTACACAGTGTTGTCAACTGAACTGAAACTCCGTTTGGCACCGTAGGTCATTTGTAAGTACTGTTGGTTTCATTCACGATGATAATCTATAGAAATCAATATCACATGTGTTTTCTTCTGACAGAAGTCCACAATTAGAAAAGTGATCACTCCTCCTCAAATTGCAGTAATATTTATCAGGCAACGTATTTTTCAAGCCAGTTTTATAAATATCTTGTACGATCGATTCTATATTGTTTTTACTTCAGTGTCACTCTCAAATATAAAAAAAACAGCAATAACTTTTTTTGTACTCCATGTTTGAGGTATGGACCAGGACCACTTTCCAAAACGGCTAACTGAATAATCACAGATCCTTACCATGCTAAGCTGTTTACTAAAGACGGCTTGATACGTATTTGTTGACATTGGACTTGAACGATCATGCTGTAGTCAGTACGCAAGCAGTACCGTGCTATTGTGTTCAACGGATGCGAAAAATAAACAGGCTATTCATGGAAGTTTCGTTTGGTTAAAGTATACAGAGGAAGAAAAGAAACGTTCTTTGCAGAGGTGACGAGTTTTGGGGAATATTTTACCAGATTGGAGCTCAGTCGAGAAATATACTTATTGAAGTACCCTGGTAATGTAGCTTCAGAATTTATATGATTATAGGAATCGAAAGTTTCGTCTTTATTGAAAGACTTCTTCAGGATGAAGAAAACAACGTAGAAAAATGATACAGAATATTAATTTTGATTTGTCAGAAAGTGTCCAGACTTCCGTATGGTTGTTGACGTGAACAAGCAGAGAATGAAAATCATGATTTTGGTTATAGCGTTATCAGCAGTGGTCTGTCTCCTTCATTTCGCGTCCTTTGATACTTAAGTAGCAATAGCAACAACAATGCAAGAGAAGGAGTGTAAGATTATTACGTAAATAAATAAATGACGTAAATAAAGAATAAAAGAAAAAATACTAAAGTAGCAGTAGCAATAGTATTTCAAAGGTAGAATGTGAGATTATTACGTAAATAAATAAATGACGTAAATAAAGAATAAAAGAAAATACTAAAAGAAGCAGTAGCAACAACAGTGCAGAGGAAGGAGTGTGAGATTATCACGTAAATAAATGACGTAAAAAAGCAGAAAAAGAAATTTAAAAAAAATGGTTGTAGTAGTAGTATAAGCAGCGTAAGAGAAGGCGAATAAGAGGATGACGTAAGTGAATACATGCCAAATAAAATAGAAAAACGAAAACGTTAAAATTAAAGAATATTATAAAAATGCTAGAATAGTGTTGGGGGTTGGGTACATGTAGGCACAGGGGTTCGCAGTAATCATCGGTAAGCTCAAAGGAACGTGCTGAACCTGTGCCTCCTCAACGTAAATACTTCTCTACAACCAGATATTCAGCAAAATCCCACCCTTTCACTGTTGAGGTCCCCAGATGTCGGAAGCTTTGCTTCTGTAACAGCTTCTTTTCTCGAACTGCTTGTATTTGGGAATTCCATCCATGTTCCCTATTGCCCCGACTGTACAAACATGCAGACATTTTAATTTAATGGGAACCAGAATTGCACTACAGAACCCCCTACTTAAGATGTCCTAACCCTAGCCCTATCCCTAACCCTCTACTTAAGATGTCCTAACCCTAGCCCTATCCCTAACCCCCTACTTAAGATGTTATAACCCTAACCCTAACCCTACCCTAAACCTACTTAAGATGTCCTAACCCTAACCCGTACGCTACCCTAACCTTACTTAAGATGTCCTAACTCTAACCCTAACCCTACTTAAGATGTCCTAACTCTAACCCTAACCCCACTTAATATGTCCTAACTCTAACCCTAACCCTACTTAAGATGTCCTAACTCTAACCCTAACCCTACTTAAGATGCCCTAACCCTAACACTAACCCTAACCCCAACTGTAACCCTGACCCCCTACTTAATATGTCCTAACTCTAACCCTAACCCTACTTAAGATGTCCTAACTCTAACCCTAACCCTACTTAAGATGTCCTAACTCTAACCCTGACCCCACTTAAAATGTCCTAACTGTAACACTAACCATACTTAAGATGTCCTAACTCTAACTCTAACCCTACTTAAGATGTCCTAACTCTAACCCTAACCCTACTTAAGATGTCCTAACTCTAACCCTGACCCCTACTTAAGATACCCTAACCCTAACTATAACCCCAACCCTACTTAAGTTGTCCTTATGAGTCTGTCCCCTATTCACAAAATCCCCTTACGTCTCAGTGGCAATGTGTCTTGTTTTTGATGAATATAAGTAACACAAAAAACAACAACAAAAACACTCGGGTGTGCCTTATAGTTTATATTAATTTTATATAATAGACGGGCAACGCCGGGTAGAGCCGCTAGTTTTTCATAGAAATGAAACATTAATAAAAGTCATATCACGACTTCCAACTCGTTATCTTTGTGGTGTCTCCTTCTTTTCCACTTCCATGTAAGGGAGCACAAATAAGATATGAAATTAATAAGAAAATTCTTTTAATCCCTTATCTCCGCATTTACCGCGCAAAGATTATGTTAGCTTTTTCGGAGACCTCGAGGTTTTACACTATTCAAACAAACACAAGCAATGCTATGACAAAAACAATACAGATACAAGAAATGGTATAATTAAGATGCTTCCATCAAATCAAGGCGTTTAGCAACATTAATGGAAGGTGACGGTGGTTAAGTGGATATCGACATGGACTGAAGACCTGGGTGTTCCTAGTTCGAATCCAGTCGGTTCCACAGTACCAATTTCGCTTGGGGATGTTGGCAACCTTCTCGTGGCCCTTCCCGTAAGTACCCGATGTCTTTCCAGAAAGATTTCTAACTAGAAAAACATCGGGGAAACTAATGCCAACACCAGAATCGTCTGAGTCACACGAAATAAAAAGAAGCAATATTAATTATATTAAAAAGGAGACCGACCCTTGGAAATACTATCTTGAATCATCAGTTTCTTTTCAGCCAATATGCGAATTCCTGCGCGTACTTTAAAAACCCAAACACAGCGTTTTTTTTCTCTTTGTTCCGGTATTTTTCATCCTTACATGACATCCTTAACAGCTTATTCCGGCTCCTGTGAACCCCTGTGCCTACATGTACCCAACCCCAACAGATGATCGGTAGACTTTCATGGACTACTAAAACCTACACCAGCATATAAACATACACTGTTAAACAAGCCCGTGTACATAGTTCATGTGCACACATACACGCTCATAAACATACACTAATACATATATCTTCATACTTACTCGATTTACATACACGCTCATAAACATACACTAATACATATATCTTCATACTTACTCGATTTACATACACGCTCATAAACATACACTAATACATATATCTTCATACTTATTCGATTTACATACACGCTCATAAACATACACTAATACATATATCTTCATACTTACTCGATTTACATACACGCTCATAAACATACACTAATACGTATATCTTCATACTTACTCGATTTACATACACGCTCATAAACATACACTAATACATATATCTTCATACTTACTCGATTTACATACACGCAAACTACGCACACGGAGCAATCCGAGACATATACGAGTACTTAATTTCTTTTTTTAGACACGTTCGGAAATAGGTGATCATTTTATGTGATATTGATATGCGAAACTGATTCCCACTCTAAATTCTAAAATAATTGTTTTTGTTTTAATCTTTTTCTTCCCCGCCAAGTATTCAGGGTGTTTGCATTTAATCGCCAAAAAAAGTAAAATCTCATTTTTCTTTTAAAGGGGGTGGGGCTTAGTATAAGGTCCTCATGCACAAATTTACCGGCAAAGTTTCCGCAAAGAAAAAGGTGTTGGAAATGACTTTAATACTTCCGTCAGCGACCATTTTGTTTTGTTGGCGGAAGATTCTTCTGTCATTCTTTGTTTTAAAAATGTCCTATCCTCTACACAATACGAAAATAGAAATGATATTTAAACCTTAAGCGTGACAGTGACAGGCAAATGCGTTTACAAACTTAAGCTTTGCAGATTGAGGAAAATGCTATTTTACTACTGAGGTTAAGTGGTGGTTATTGTGAGCTATAAGACGAATACAAAAATAGCTTGAATAAAACTCTTCTCTATGGATCAACAATATTTATTCTCTATTTACAACTGAATAACGAATTGCTTCTTAGTTTAGACGCATTACTTGAAAAGAGCTGTGCGACACGTACTAATCCAAAATGTGTTCTGTCTGGAATGATATAAGGGACATAACTCATTCGAACTATCTTTTTGAAGCAAGGGAGATAATCGAAGAGGAAAAGAGTTACTTGTTTTTTAAATATATTTTCTAGATGAAAAATCTGTTTAATCTAACAACTACTAATTAGTAATTACTTATCAAAGCCAAAAGCCGCTCGAGGATAAGGGTTATCAGTTGAATGATGAAGAATATAATGAGAGGATAGAAAATAGTGAATAGAAAGAAGTAAAATTGATAACTTATGACGGAAATGTTATTTTACACTTCATGATGGCAAACTACTTCTACTCCCAGGCTTTGCCTCCCCTCTTTGGGGAGGAGTAAGTTTATTGCTTACTGTCTGAGGCGCCCCTACCGGGGAATGCCGACGGGGCTGCCCAGGCAATTTTTAAATGGCCAGAGTGCTCACCTCTCGAGCGCTGGCTTTTCAAACCCCACTTTCTCGACCCGATCTTGGGTCACATCTTACTTGTGGGAGTAAGATAAAACTGGCCTTGTGCCTAAGTCCTGGAGAGGAGTAAATAATACTACGCACATGTTATTTCAAACTTAAGCGAGAGCGATGGATATTTAATCTGAAACTTAAGCGTGACAGAGACACGTAAATGCTATTACAAACTTAAGCGTGACAGAGACACGTAAATGCTATTACAAACTTAAGCGTGACAGAGACACGTAAATGCTATTACAAACTTAAGCGTGACAGAGACACGTAAATGCTATTACAAACTTAAGCGTGACAGAGACACGTAAATGCTATTACAAACTTAAGCGTGACAGAGACACGTAAATGCTATTACAAACTTAAGCGTGACAGAGACACGTAAATGCTATTACAAACTTAAGCGTGACAGAGACACGTAAATGCTATTACAAACTTAAGCGTGTCAGAGACACGTAAATGCTATTACAAACTTAAGCGTGACAGAGACACGTAAATGCTATTACAAACTTAAGCGTGACAGAGACACGTAAATGCTATTACAAACTTAAGCGTGACAGAGACACGTAAATGCTATTACAAACTTAAGCGTGACAGAGACACGTAAATGCTATTACAAACTTAAGCGTGACAGAGACACGTAAATGCTATTACAAACTTAAGCGTGTCAGAGACACGTAAATGCTATTACAAACTTAAGCGTGACAGAGACACGTAAATGCTATTACAAACTTAAGCGTGACAGAGACACGTAAATGCTATTACAAACTTAAGCGTGACAGAGACACGTAAATGCTATTACAAACTTAAGCGTGACAGAGACACGTAAATGCTATTACAAACTTAAGCGTGACAGAGACACGTAAATGCTATTACAAACTTAAGCGTGACAGAGACACGTAAATGCTATTACAAACTTAAGCGTGACAGAGACACGTAAATGCTATTACAAACTTAAGCGTGTCAGAGACACGTAAATGCTATTACAAACTTAAGCGTGACAGAGACACGTAAATGCTATTACAAACTTAAGCGTGACAGAGACACGTAAATGCTATTACAAACTTAAGCGTGACAGAGACACGTAAATGCTATTACAAACTTAAGCGTGACAGAGACACGTAAATGCTATTACAAACTTAAGCGTGACAGAGACACGTAAATGCTATTACAAACTTAAGCGTGACAGAGACACGTAAATGCTATTACAAACTTAAGCGTGACAGAGACACGTAAATGCTATTACAAACTTAAGCGTGACAGAGACACGTAAATGCTATTACAAACTTAAGCGTGACAGAGACACGTAAATGCTATTACAAACTTAAGCGTGACAGAGACACGTAAATGCTATTACAAACTTAAGCGTGACAGAGACACGTAAATGCTATTACAAACTTAAGCGTGACAGAGACACGTAAATGCTATTACAAACTTAAGCGTGACAGAGACACGTAAATGCTATTACAAACTTAAGCGTGACAGAGACACGTAAATGCTATTACAAACTTAAGCGTGACAGAGACACGTAAATGCTATTACAAACTTAAGCGTGACAGAGACACGTAAATGCTATTACAAACTTAAGCGTGACAGAGACACGTAAATGCTATTACAAACTTAAGCGTGACAGAGACACGTAAATGCTATTACAAACTTAAGCGTGTCAGAGACACGTAAATGCTATTACAAACTTAAGCGTGACAGAGACACGTAAATGCTATTACAAACTTAAGCGTGACAGAGACACGTAAATGCTATTACAAACTTAAGCGTGACAGAGACACGTAAATGCTATTACAAACTTAAGCGTGACAGAGACACGTAAATGCTATTACAAACTTAAGCGTGACAGAGACACGTAAATGCTATTACAAACTTAAGCGTGACAGAGACACGTAAATGCTATTACAAACTTAAGCGTGACAGAGACACGTAAATGCTATTACAAACTTAAGCGTGACAGAGACACGTAAATGCTATTACAAACTTAAGCGTGACAGAGACACGTAAATGCTATTACAAACTTAAGCGTGACAGAGACACGTAAATGCTATTACAAACTTAAGCGTGACAGAGACACGTAAATGCTATTACAAACTTAAGCGTGACAGAGACACGTAAATGCTATTACAAACTTAAGCGTGACAGAGACACGTAAATGCTATTACAAACTTAAGCGTGACAGAGACACGTAAATGCTATTACAAACTTAAGCGTGACAGAGACACGTAAATGCTATTACAAACTTAAGCGTGACAGAGACACGTAAATGCTATTACAAACTTAAGCGTGACAGAGACACGTAAATGCTATTACAAACTTAAGCGTGACAGAGACACGTAAATGCTATTACAAACTTAAGCGTGACAGAGACACGTAAATGCTATTACAAACTTAAGCGTGACAGAGACACGTAAATGCTATTACAAACTTAAGCGTGACAGAGACACGTAAATGCTATTACAAACTTAAGCGTGACAGAGACACGTAAATGCTATTACAAACTTAAGTGTGACAGAGACACGTAAATGCTATTACAAACTTAAGCGTGACAGAGACACGTGGATTCTACTTCAAACATAAGTGCGGCAGAGCAACGGAAATGCTTTCACAATTCAAAGTTACAGATCGAAAAATATACTATTTCATACTTAAGCGTGATAGGGACACGTAAATGCTATTACAAACTTAAGCGTTACAGACCGATGAAAATGCTATTTACTACCGAAGTGAAGTTGTGGTGAATGTGAGATATTAGACGAATATGAAAAGGAGCACAGATCGATAAAATGCACATATTCGTAAAAGATCGACAAAAAATATAGCGTATACAAAAAGCTATTGAAGTTCTTTACAGCTGTTTCAAGGCGATGTTTATTTTTAGTCATATAATGCAAGATAAATTTCTTTCAAGTGCTCAGAAAAACAAACAATGCTCACAAAAGTTCAATTTGCACCATAACGAAACAAAAGTCCTAGTCATGTGTGTAAGTACATTCTTCCTGTTTCTTAACCCTAACCCTAACCCTAACCTTTCTTCCTGTTTATAAGTGATGCCAGTCAGTGACGCTTCTAATGATCAGTGATACCGCGAAACTGCATGAACGTGTTAAAGCTAACTAGGTTTCTATTATAATTTATAATAGATATAGCTCTATCTAATAGAATATTGAGGCCTTTATTTGTTCAGTGCTACGGAAATTCTATTTTTAAATTAGGACATACAGATCAATGGAAATACTATTTCAAAAAAGCATTACAGAACTTTGAAAATGCTATTTCCGTTACATAAAGTAACGCCCCCCAGCGGGACTCCGATAATCACGTTGCCAGGCTAGGCTATCGGCAGTTAATATCGTTACAATTTAAAATCATACCTGCCTTACTATTAGCGTCTCGATATTTATCCGCCTCTGGATATCGTGCGTGACGGTGGACAATTCTTATATATTCACCCACCGCGCGCGCACTAATCCTTAAAACACGTGTGTGGTCTTCGTCGCCGTTGCCATCATCGTCGTTGTGAACTCAGGTTGTTTTCATTTGGTTATAACATAGCTTCGACGTTTATTGTTTAGGTTTTAGAAGGATTTAGTTATAACAGAACTGTCAGAGAGACAGGTGATTCGTGAGAGAGAGAGAGAGAGAAAGAGAGAGAGAGACGGATAGCGTGCCTCGCTACATCAGCCGCCACACGCGTCCGCTGCCTCCTTCTTTAGGGTAGCTGCTAGACACGGCGTCGCTACTTGAAATCTCCGCCGGCTAAAAGGATGAGAGAGTACCCCGCCGGAAGTCACGTGACTTTATGGGCTCTCGTCTGGTGTCACTATCTGTCCCTTGACCTTCGAACTTAAAATATATTCTTTTTTATTTCATTTACCAGAATTACGATATTGATGAAACCCAGGTACCCCAACAAGCACTGTAATGTATAGTCTTTAACCACAATAATGTATAGAGAGATAGATAGATAGTTGTGTATGTGTGGCGCGGTATTTGTTTCTATGTGTCCTTGATTGTAATACTACTTGACAGACTGTGAGCACACGTTTAGAATATCAGGGAAACTAGTCTCTCAGTAATCAGGTCGAATGGTTCGATTTGTTTGTCGAAGGCTATTTTTATTATCTCTCCTTTCTTCGTCTCTGTCTCTGTCTGTCTCTCTGTCTGTCTCTGACACTCTCTCTTTGACGCTCTCTCTCTCTCTCTCTCTCTCTATCTATCTATCTATCTATATATATATATATATATATATATATATATATATATATATATATATATATATGTAAAGGAGTAAGGCTACCAACATTTGTAGAATGTTTTTTTTCAACATTTATTTATTATTTTGTTGTTTTTTTCAACATTTATTTATTATTTTGTTGTTTTACCATTTTATAATTTTATATAACGCGTTTCAAGCGGTGGTCCGCTTTCATCAGATATGAAAATCCATTTGGATTTTCATATCTGATGAAAGCGGACCACCAAAATAATAAATAAATGTTGAAAAAAACAACAAAATAATAAATAAATGTTGAAAAAAACATTCTACAAATGTTGGTAGCCTTACTCCTTTACATATATACTTTTCTCTCGTTGGAACTGCACTAATACTGCACTACCCTCTTTTCTATATATATATATATATATATATATATATATATATATATATATATATATATATATATTTCTCAGAATGATAGCATTTCTATAATTAATAGAAGAAAGATGGAAGAAATACCATAATGAACACCCAGCGGAAGAATTCTCCATTGTGAGTGGCTTTGGTCATTTCCTGGGAACCCTACTTCGAAGCGTGATAGAAAACGAAGTCGTTTTCTGTCCATCACATGATTTCTATAAAATAACAATCATTCGACGCCATCTTGTATTGCCTTCCCATGATATCCCATAACCCGTTTGCGGTATTCTGCTTACCCGTTACTATTAATGTCAATTTAAAAATAAAAAAAGTATAATTAAACAGACGAATTTGGTTATTTTTTAACAATGTTTGCATAAATGAGAAAATGCTGCCTAAATACACACAATTCACCGTCACAACACATTTGAAATTTGTAAAATAACTTGGAAGCATTTAAACTGTCGAAGATAAAGTCATTTAAACTGGCTTAAAATGTATAGCAAACCCTCGTGTATAGTAAGATTGAAAATTGTGGAATCTTTTTGCATCGAAACATTTTATAAATGGCGGTCAAAATAGAATTCTTTGATTTATATCAGTTTTTTTTTATTTGATTGAACGAATCATTTAGTCAGAAAACGAGTTAATGAGTAAATTTACCGTTAAAAATCAGATTTACAAAATAATTTGGTAAAATAAACAGACGGCACCAAAACAAAACTAAAAAATAAAAAAAGACTATCTGGTAGCAGTTAATAGAATATCAACTTCAAAGTTGAAAAGTCTCCTTCGAACAGGTGTTCAAAATTGGCAACAAGCGAACACTTCGTGGATTATTTGGCGACATGATGCCTGAAACTTGAGTTCAGATCAGATTTTTGTTTCAAGAGATAAATAAACTTAACACTTTCTAGATGTAGGGTAAAGGCTGCCAGGTGTTCGAGAAAACCGAAAACGGTAACTAAAAGAGCATAAGCCAGTCGTGAGGCTGCATATCTCCGCTTGACAACGTAAGGATGAGCAAAAGTCTGATCTGGGCATTACTTGTACAGGGTGGGCCAAAATAAGGGTCCTATCTTTAAATTTGAATAACTTGAATTTGAATAACTTCCACAAAATAAAAGTTAAACTCACCAAACTTTATGTGTGTGTAGACTGACCCTTCCGAGATTTTTTGAAATAAACAAAACAAATTTTAGCCGAAAAACACTTCTTAAAACTTACAAAAACTAAAGTATTGTTTTTTACACTGTTTTGAGTTTTTTAAGCAAAAATAATGTTTTCTAAATGAGGGTACATTCCTTAGGGCTAATACGGCTCATGCTTGCTTCGGAAGGGGTCCTTTACTTATTCTAAAAAAAAATAAAAAAATCAATAAATAAAACAGTTAAGAATTTTTAAAAATAGGACCCTTATTTTTGCCCACCCTGTATGAAGTCTTCCCGCTGATAACCCAATTTGTTTAATCTGATTAGATTTAAATTGTGTATGGGTGTTACTGTTATTAAATATAATCGGATCCATACATCAGAGTTAAGCACTCTTATAGCTGACGCACCATGTTTCCGTGACTTCGCGTCGTCAACGTTCGGGCAGATCTCGGAAGCGCCCGAGAGTTGACGAAACTATTAACCAAGAAACATTTGCTTGTAAACAGTTTATTTTCGTTAAAATAAGAAAAGAAAACAAAAAAAATTGCTAAACAAGAAAAAAATGTAAAAAAAACAAAAACATTAAAAAAAAATCCACAAGACAATAAACATTTTCTTAACAAATCAATCAAAATCATCATCTGAAACTTTTCGGTGCACAAGCAAAAACACATTTTATTTAAAAACATTTGATGAACCAAAAAGAACAAAAATGGACATCTTATTGTTGTTCAGCTAGGGTTTGTTCGTTATTTAGTTTTATATATCTATTTTAGTTTGATTTTATTCCTCGTAATTTATTGGTTGCCAATCTTCAATGTAGCAGTTTTTGCCTCGTCAACTCTCGGGCGGCTCCGTAGGCTGCCCGAACGTTGACGACGCGAAGTCACAGAAAACATGGTGCGTCAGCTATAAGAATACCCAAATTTTGAAAAATCGAATGTTTTATTCAGTCAAAATCTCGACCATGACCGAATTTTCCATGGTCAACGGGAAAGTTCAAAGTCAGTTAAGACGCGGAACCATATTCGCTACAATATGTATCGAGTAGCGTTTCTCAACGATTAAGAGAACAAACACCATCGCCAAAAGTGGGACTTTCATCTTTTCCGTAATCTTGACCTTGACTTTTAACCTAGATATCTTAAAACTAAATCAGTTCTACATTAGACAATAGACGATAGTTTGACAAAGTTTTGCGACGATCAACTCAGCACATAAAGTAACAAACAAAAATAGATCCAAATCAACAAACTCGACTGAAAACATAACCTCCTTGGCGAAGGTAACACCATCTTATAACGAATGTAACGAATGTAAAGCCCTGGTCACACGAGGCGACTTCGCTCGCCGCTACTGCAGTAGTTGCGACTAGGCTGCTACTACTCGCCACTACTGCAGTAGTTGCGACTAGACTGCTACTACTCGCCGTTACTGCAGTAGTTGCGACTAGGCTGCTACTACTCGCCGCTACTGCAGTAGTTGCGACTAGGCTGCTACTACTCGCTACTACTGCAGTAGTATCGACTAGGCTGCTACTACTCACCGCTACTGCAGTAGTTGCGAGTAAACTACTACTACTCGCCGCTACTGCAGTTATTGCGACTAGGCCGCTACTACTCGCCTCTACTGCAGTTATTGCGACTAGGCTGTTACTACTCGCCGTTACTGCAGTAGTTGCGACTAGGCTGCTACTACTCGCTACTACTGCAGTAGTTGCGACTAGGCTGCTACTACTCGCCATTACTGCAGTAGCGGCGAGCAAAGTCGCCTCGTGTGAACGGGGCTTTAAGCAAAATACCTTCATGTAAAGTTTGGATTAGTCGCACGCGTAGCCTACGTGTATACAATAAACGCACGTGAGTTTAAAGATACATAGTTGAGAACTAATCAGTGTGGGCATTAACAGAGCTTACTGAAATCTAAAGCCTCAGTCACACGACGCGACTTCGCTCGCCGGTATTCATAGTAGCGAGTACCCGTCGCAGCGACTGAGCTGTTCACACGAGACGATTTCACTACTACTTGTAGTAGCAAGTCAACTACCTTTTGGCTACGATCAAAGTGTAGTATCTGTTCTGATGGATACTGCACCCGATAGACTGGTATTGTCTTGGCCTTCGGGGCTTGATTTATACCGGTCTATGGGTCTTGTCCTGTGCAGTTCTAGGAGGTCCACCCTCCCAGGCTTCGCCTCCCCTCTTTGGTGAAGAGTAAGTTTATTGCTTACTGCCCGAGGCGCCTCTACCGGGGAATACCGACGGGGCTGTACAAGCAATTTTTAAACCCCACTTTCCCGACCCGACCTTGGGTCACATCTTACTTCTGGGAGTAAGATAAAAACTGGACTTGTGCCTAACTCATGGAGAGGAGTAAATCAATACCCGTCTAGCAGTTCCTTGCTTTTGTTTACAGCGCAGACATATCGCGGATCAGGCGCCAGATTTATTTTCAAACCAAACAAGCCTTGGTTTATAAACATCGTCAGTTCCTTGCTCCACTTTTCATGAATTTCTTCATTTTAGTAATTGCATTCCTATATGCATCCTTCAAGTTCTTTATTTTCTTTTTCAAATTATCTTCGCAAAGAATCTCAAAACTTTCTTAGTTTCTGTAAATTTCCAGAAATCTACTAATTCCATTAGCTGACCACTTCAAACTTTGTTTTTCTGTCATGGCAACACACTGCATAACTGCGATGTTATAGAAGCGACTATAGATTCGTAGCTGCCGCTATTAGGTCTTCAAAAATAATAAAATCTCGCGATACCAGGTCACGTGATCATGAAATCACGCGCTACCTGCGACTAAAGTTGAACATGTCCTACTTTAGTCGCGGCGAATAAACTAATCGCAAGTTGGGTGTGCTACTTGCGACTAACCGGTCACACGATGCAGCTAGACTGCTACGACTCGCTGCTACTGCAGTAGTGGCGAGCGAAGTCGCTTCGTGTGACCGGGGCAAAAGCATTAACAAAGACGTAGGGGGGAAGAGAAAGGAGAACGAAAAAGGAAAGAAGAAAATTCACAAGAGGAGGAGAAAAGATGAAAATAGTCGGTAGAAATAAATACCGTGGGAGCTACATGGTGAAGAGGAAACTAACAATAACTTAGCATATCAAAAGGGAAAGCAATTACAATTTGACCAAAGCAAAAGTCAAAGTAGCACACATTGTGATCAATTTACCGTGATTCGACACCATTTCAGTACATTTCTTGCATGGACGCTGGCCAAACCGGGGATTTGGTTCTTGCAAGACGTAACTACCGATTTGACTTGAAATCAATAATTTGTTATTGAATACCCCCCCCCCTCATCCAAGCTGCGTTATTGTATACTTCGCCACGACAGTTATTTAATTTATTTGTTATCTTTTTTTCAAAATTTGACCAAAAGTTTCTATTATGAAAATATTAGGTATGTTTATATGTTCATATATTTTTGTGTACAGGATAACACTAATAAACTAATTAACCGATCATTATGAATTTTAGAAACACAACTGGTAGGCGTAAGAGGTACAAATGTCGGCTATATTTAGTTTAATCTAATTTTATGCGAAAGGGTTAAAAGAGGATGGAAGCACTTTGTTAAAATTCAGATTTAAAAAAAAAATAATAAACACTAGGTATACGATACATATGAATAAATGTTCCCCTAATTTCAGTTTCTTTGGAGTATTTTTAAAGGTTTTCCCGAGGCAAAATACGGACACAACCTCCGATTTGAAAATTCAAATATATCAGGTTTGCATCGAATTTGATTCATAACTTAATTGGTGTCGCACAAAATTCCGAAAAGAGGCCATGTCCAAAAAAGCTGTCTACGGACCATTCTTCTTTGAAAGAATGATTAACACAAAACCAAGAGATGCACGAAAAGAAATTGCAGGGTGTGAGATCTGGAGACCTGGGAGAGCAGGGCATGAGAACGCGATCATCTCGTCTAGACCGACCAATCCATCTGTCTGACAGTGTTCTCTAACCCTAACCCTAACCCTAACCCTAACCCTGAGGCTCCAGTCCGGTGGCGCCCGATCCTGTTGGAAAATGAAGTCGCCAGACCCTTCTTCACGCAACATATCCATTAACCAGTTTTCCAGCATGTCGAGGTAGTGTCACCATTGACTGTCGCTCTTTCAAAGAAGAATGGTCCGTAGAGAGCTTTCTTGGACATGGCCTCTTGTCGGAATTTTGTGCGAAATGCACGTTGAACACGTGTCCATGATGTGTTTTTGAAAATTCAATGACGCAAAACGCTTTTCTGGCTGAGTGAACGCCATTACTGGGCTTGAACAAATTTTAAAATATCATTAGAATTACAAAATACTTAATGAATTTAGTTTTAAAATGGCACCAGTTTCATCTTACTACCGTTCATAGTCCAGCAGATATGAGGACTTGAAATGTGCCCAAGACATTTGGAACACCCTATACACACATATATATATATATATATATATATATATATATATATATATATATACAGATTATTTGTATATACACAGACATGTAAAAAATCTGCGACACTGGCATGTCGATGTTATCGAGCAACAGTTATTATAAACTGAGATCTTAGTTTATAATAAGTGTTGATCGATAACATCGACATGCCAGTGTCGCAGATTTTTTACATGTCTGTGTAAATAAAAAACTTGAAAGGACTTGAAATGTACCCAAGACTTTTGGAACACCCTGTATATTGAGTCGTATTGCTTATAAAGGGAAATCATGTAACAGATAAACTCGTGAAATGACCTTCCATTCGTTGTCTCGGAGGGTGAATTGATCGTATAGATGTTATTATAGGAGACCATTATTTTATTTTACTGTATTTCATATGTTTTGAGTTCGACACGATCATTCAGATGCGACAGATGGGAATTTGATACTAAATTGTTTTTTTTTTTAAGGAAACGATAAAGGAAACTTATTTCCTGTTCATTTGCAATGTTCTAAACGTGTCTTTGTGTACTTATAAGAGACCTTGCACATTAATGACCAGTCACAAATCCGTTAGCAAATAACATTTAAATAACAAAAGGTACGACTTGAATATACGTGTCTTGTTTTAGCGCGTCCACGCATTCCTATCAGATGCTCGATTCGTCGGACGCCTATCGGTTGATCTGTCACGCCTTTCTACACGTCCCAGCGTCTTTACATCTAATCGAATCTGTCCCCCGTACCATCTGTCACGCTTAAGTTGAAATAAAATTTTCGTCGAACTGTAACGCTTAAGTTTGAAATAGTATTTGTTTGATCTGTCACGCTTAAGTTTGAAATAATATTTGTTTGATCTGTCACGCTTAAGTTTGAAATAGTATTTATTTGATCTGTCACGCTTAAGTTTGAAATAATATTTGTTTGATCTGTCACGCTTAAGTTTGAAATAGTATTTATTTGATCTGTCACGCTTAAGTTTGAAATAATATTTGTTTGATCTGTCACGCTTAAGTTTGAAATAGTATTTGTTTGATCTGTCACGCGTAAGTTTGGAATACAATCTTCTTTAGTCAAATACGTGAATGTTTTAATAACTGATTTTTATCAGGCCGTCACGCATAATTTGACATATTGTTCGTGTTGGTTTATCACGCTTAAATTAGAATAGCATTTTCGTTGGTCTGTCATGCTTAAGTTTTAAATCCAATACATGTTGTTCTATCAGACTTAAAAGTGGAATATTATTTTCGTTGGTCTGTCATGCTTAAGTTATGTTACGGTAAAGTATGAAATAGAATAGCCATTGGTCTGTGACATTAAAGTTTGAAATATAATGTTCGTTAGTCTGTCATGTTTTAGTTTGAAACAAAATTTAAGTTTGTCTGTTACGATAAAGTTGGAAATAGAATAGCTATTTGTCTGTGACATTAAAGTTTGAAATATAATTTTCGCTCGTCTGTCATGTTTTAGTTTGAAACAAAATTTAAGTTTGTCTGTTACGATAAAGTTTGAAATAGAATAGCTATTTGTCTGTGACATTAAATTTTGAAATATAATTTTCGTTCGTCTGTCATGTTTTAGTTTGAAACAAAATTTAAGTTTGTCTGTTACGGTTAAGTTTGAAATAGAATATCCATTGGTCTGTGACATTAAATTTTGAAATATAATTTTCGTTCGTCTGTCATGTTTTAGTTTGAAACAAAATTTAAGTTTGTCTGTTACGATAAAGTTTGAAATAGAATAGCTATTTGTCTGTGACATTAAATTTTGAAATATAATTTTCGTTCGTCTGTCATGTTTTAGTTTGAAACAAAATTTGAGTTTGTCTGTTACGGTTAAGTTTGAAATAGAATAGTCATTAGTCTGTGACATTAACGTTTGAAATATAATTTTCGTTCGTCTGTCACGTTTATTTTTTAAATACCATATTTTATTAGTTTGTCACGCTTAAGTCTATGGTGCTTAAATTTGGAATGTTGAAATTGCATTTTCGTTGGTCTGTCATGCTTTAGTTTGAAATTGCATTTTCGTTGGTCTGTCATGTTAAAGATAGAAAATGCGCTTTCATCGCTAAACACGCAGCTTGAAAGGACACATCTTAACAGCATATGTACGTTTTGTTTTGTATCTATCTGGTTTATATTTAGTTTTGTTGATTTAAATGGCCGAAAAAAACGGATGGAAATAAACGTTTCACACCAGTCTGACGTAAAAGGTTGCTCCCACGTCACAACTAAATCAACACTATCAGTAATGGACGATCCGAAAAGCTGGCTTTTACAATAATAATGGCGGATTTCAGAGAACCCGCTGGAACTGATCGAACCACTGTTCAATGTTTTAAGGCTATAAAACAATCTGATTAGACAGTGTTTATTTGGAAACTCACCAATCAATTTGTGTCTAATCTGACAAGAATAGTGTCTGTTGGTGCGTGTATGTGAACAGAGAACCAGAGAAGAAATGGTATTTTTTTTAACTATCGAACTGTGCGTCTACCAATGGTCCGTGTAAAAACCATATAAAGAGGAGAGATCTAGAGAAAGAGAGAGATTCAAACAAATGTGATTTTGTGTCCGCCATTTTCCCTGATATCTGAGAATCGCTCACGTTTGAATGCGTGAATGTGCGGCTAAAAGATATGCATACAATGAGGCAGAGAACTAACTAAAAAAAATACCGTCTTGTACCTTATTGAATCCGAGGAGAAAACAATAAGCAAAGAAATCATGGAAAAAATAAAAATGAAAGTAAGCTATAAGCTGAACTGGAATTAATGTACAGAAAATGCTACACTAAATTAGTTTAGCGTTAACAACAAAAGAAATTGCACATGTACACAATTCGATATAAAGGATTTTCACGCTCCGAACTAAGAATATATATAAGATAACGCTGTTGCAATTTGCTGAACAATATGTAGATATTCTTATTGATGATATACACATACCAAAACATTGCAGAACATTTATACTGGTCCATAGTAATAACATATGGATGAAAACTACCAAACTGCATGCAAATTTTGATGTCGCAATGGGAGCTCACGACGGTGCGTGTTTGCGAGTTTATAGGAATATATATATATATATATATATATATATATATATATATATATATATATATATATATATATAAAAGGAGATTGTAGTTTGCTTGAAGCATTGCTGGTAAATATAAGTGTAGGTTTGTAATCCGAGGCTATATCACATTGCTCTAGCCTCGGATTACAAACCTACACTTATATATATATATATATATATATATATATATATATATATATATATATATATATATATATATATATATATATATATTTGGTTCTCTCCAAATATGATCTGAGGTTAAGATCGGATTCTAACTCTGCCTGATGAGATCTCAGTTTATAGTAACTGTTGATCGATAACATCGACATGCCAGTGTCGCAGATTTTGTACATGTCTGTGTAAATAAAATTATCATATATATATATATATATATATATATATAAATATATATATATATATATATATATATATATATATATATATATATATATATATAGAGAGAGAGAGAGAGAGAGAGAGAGAGAGAGAGAGACGCCCTCGTGTTCAAGCACTTTTTGATCTCGGAACGTTTGAACACCGCCGCCGGCTTTAAATGTATCTCAAATTCAGTAATGTCTGTGGTGATTTCCGTTGTCCTAATAGATTAGGGGGTCCGATAGGGACTCTCTTCTGAATCTACGAACTGCGTCCGAACCAGTATGACCGCCTGAAACCACCACTTCCTGCACTGATGAGGATGTAAATCCGAAACGACGTCGTCTGTAAATAAATACACTTTAATATTTAAAAAAATTTATTGCTCCTTTTTAAATAAATAAATCTTAATTGTCGAGAACTGAAATTATAAAAATCTAAGATCGTTATAAAATGGAAGCACAGCTTACATGCCCGCGCGTTTAAGCACTCTGGGTCTCGGAACGTTTGAACCCCGCCGCTGGCTTTAAATGTATCTTGATTTTAGTAATCTATGTCGTGATTTCTGTTGGTCTAATTGATTAGAGTGTAAGATCGTGACTCTCTTCTGGATCTACAAACTGCTTTCGAACCCGTCTGATCGCCTGAAACCACCACTTCCTGTACTGATGGGGACGTAAGTCCGTAACGACGTCGTCTGTAGGTAAATACACTTTTATATTTAATAAAAATATTCATAGTATATATATATATATATATATATATATATATTGTTTAAATGACTCAAAGCTTCTTTAGACTATATATTGGGTATTTAGATCTGTATGGCTAGGTTTCCTTCCTCTTATCTAATTACCTTTCTGGTACCTAAGGTACTTAAGCTTTATTTATTTATTTTTAAAAAATTATAAAAAATTTTTTTTTTTAAATTAATTAATTTATTTTTTAATGCAACTTTGGTTCCTATATAATTCTATTGCTAGCTACCATATTGCAGAATGGTTCTTGGGTGTAGTGTTTAGATAGTATTATTTTTTTCTATTATTACTGTTATAATTAATGTTATTGATATGCACATTACCATATCATACGGTAGTCTTAAGGGTATTATTATTATTATTATTATTATTATTATTATTATTATTATTATTATTATTTATTTATGTATATATTAGTGAAATTTTAAGCTGAATTATTTCGACACTTGATTATTGGGGCAATGGTAGTTTAATAAGTACCATTGGAGAGCCATGAATATTATAACTGTCCTGTTTTTAAATCTCCGAAACAGTTACATGGTAAACAGCTGATGATCCCCGTGTTAATATTAGGCGCGTAAGGTCTCCTGTTTTTGTTTTACTGTTAGATACTTAACACCCCCTTCTTTTTTATATTTTATTTACTTATTTTTTTATTTATGAATTTCCCAACGAATGTTAAGTCTGCAATATCTTGGATTTAGTTAGTTTCTCTGGGAATTTAAACTGCATTTTACTATTTTCTTTTCTTAAAATGACTCAAAGCTTCTTTAGACTATATATATATATATATATATATATATATATATATATTCTTTGTGGTACAAAAACTTAATTATTGCTAGATACAGACCATATTTATTTGTTAACATAATGAAATTAAAAGATAAGAGAATGAAAGAGCAAGCTGCCAGGTTTCGAACCTCGCTCAACATGGGTTAAGATTAAGAGAAAAATATTCTCTGGGTATTATAGCGAGGGAAAGGGTGAAAAAAATGTAATCAAATAGAAACTACATTAAGTCCGAGAAGATTTTCTTTTTGTTTACAAAGAGAAGGTTGCAGAGACTTAATGTAAATAGTTTCTAGAATCTTCAGATGAAAGGGAGAGTGGGACTTACTGAAACTGGAGAATAAGTCAACATTGAATTATATATATATATATATACGTAATAAGAATTACTATAAAATAAACCAGTAAATATTTGTATTTACAGGGATGCTGGTCTCACTATATTACTTGACACATAAGACAGAAGTTTAAATAAGAAGGAAAAGAAATAAAATAAAACATTTTTCAGTAACTTAGGTTCTTTTATAATAATTTAAATCAATTTAAATAAAAGGTATTTAAAAAAATTAGCTTTAATTAAAAAAAACTATATATACACGCTTTATCGAAAATCTTACAATATCCCAATATATATCAGTAAATAATACAATCACTCACCCGATCAAAAACAAAATTTTCGTGGGGCCCCCCTAAAGCTTCTGTGGACCCCCGAGGGTCTGTGTGGACTCTGGTTGAGAATCCCCGCTCTAGCATATAATATATGTAAACTTATTCTGGCTCTTTGAAAAGATCACCGTTATGCCTTCTATTATGAAAAGAAAAGCCATATTTTCTATCTATGTTTGTCTAGGGGTAATCTCAGAAACAACACAAGATACACTTACAAAACTTGCATATTTGGCTTCATTTTATTATTGAATTTATTTATCTACCTCCCACAAGGTAAGATGTGACACAAGGTCGGGAAAGTGGGATTAGATAAGCCAGCGCTCGAGAGGTGAGCACTCTGGCCATTTAAACATTGCCTGGCCAGCCCCGTCGGTATTCCCCGGTAGGGGCGCCTCAGACAGTAAGCAATAAACTTACTTCTCCCCAAAGAGGGGAGGCAAAGCCTGGGAGGGTGCACCTCCTAGAACTGCACAGGACCAGCAACCCCCAATAGACCGGCGTAAATCCAGACCCAAAGGTCCGGACGATACCGGTTTATTAGGTTTATTATTGAAATCACTTCAGACAAGGCATGAAGCCACTTGATGAAAGGAGCTAAAAAAAATACAACTTCAAGGTAAAAAACTAACCAACGATAAGTTTAGAGAGATAGATTCCGACCCAGAAAACAGCCATTATTCCCCCTTTGTCAGAAACATTGCTCATATAATGTGAGGATGAAAAGATTAAATAAGGGACGCTTAAACATAACAATCTGATCGACCGACAGTCTGTTATATCGATGCTTAAACGCATCTATGAGAAGCTGTATCCATCAAAGTACTCCATATCTGTCGTGCAACGTTTACTAATGCGATTGGCAACATTGGAAAGCGAAATATAACTTGAAACGGAAAATCTGACATATTTAGCGTAGTCAAAGTAGATCCAATTATTATGGAAGACAGTCAAAATTGCAGACATACAGCTGAAAGCGAAAGAATCCGTATACGATAATACTGAATGTTTCTAAATTTGATCGTGATGAAAGATCAAATATAAACCGTTTTATATACTTATATACTTTTCGATACATTTAATTTCAACATAAATGTACATTTCCATTTTATGCTGACCACCAATTTTTAAAACTCTTATATGCTGACCCCCCTCTAAAAAACAAAATTCGACCCATGAAATCGTTAATAAACATATTTGATATAAATAAGCGTCAGTTTATGTCTGACTTGCCCACCAACTCTTAGTCATAGATGCCCAACAGTCTTTGTTTGATCGGCGGTCAATGATAAGCAGACCTGAATATGACGTGCAAAATTGTCGATAACTCTGACGTCACACTCGAGGGTAAAGTATATCTACACTTATATATATATATATATATATATATATATATATATATATATATATATATATATATATATATATATATATATATACTAGCGGAACCCGTCGCCCGGCGTTGCACGGGAGAAAGTACTACCTATTGCATAAAAAAGAAACCGCCTATTGTTCTCCCCCCTCTACCGTGTTGTTGCATGTTTTAAATTTAAAAAAAAAGAAAAGAAAAAGAAAGCAGAATGGGATCGAACGCCGATACTGGCGATAATGAAACCTCCCTTCTTAACCATTGCGCCACAGTTACAACTTGAAAAACACATGGGAAAATAGGCCAGTTAACCTAAGCTTGTTTACTGGCAGCTTCTGGCGACGAAAAATAAAGTTCAACAATGACACGCTTTAGGTCATTTATTTGAGAAGGGTTAAAGGTATATGATTTTGAAAATATAAATGTGTCGGGGTCTAACAGTATCTTGGCGGCTATTGAATTAAGTATTTGAAAATATAAATGTGTCGGGGTCTAACAGTATCTTGGCGGCTATTGAATTAAGTAGGAAGTCGATTTAATGATGGAATTGTAGCCGTCATGTTTGAAGAATAAATGTTGCAGGTACTGTGTTCGTTAATGTCATTCGCTTAATTCCGGAATGAATGTAAATGTGGAAATCATAGTTAGAAATAGGAAAAACGTAATCTGATATTCGCGGAATATCATCGGATTGAACGGGAGCGGTCATTATTTGTTTGCGTATTGCTTTATATTATGTAGTAAATTAATACCAGGCAAATAATAAATAAGGACGGACTGTTTTGTGAAAAGTAAACTGTGTTTATTAGTACCCGGTGTCGATGAGTGTAGTCACAGTACACAATTGTTAGGGGGAAAAGTCTTTGCTACCACCTATATGGAGTTGGTTTTTCGGAGAGACGTTGATGGTGGGCCAAATATAATATTTAGTGTTAGGTTGGAAAAAATAATAACAACTTTACTGAAACACGCTCGAGTGAATAAGTGTAGTATAGCGGTGAGTTTAGTAGCCTGTGATGTATGTGGTTATTTTCCTATACTCCGAGGTACAGGGGAAAAAACGTCTCTACTTTATATATTAGATATATTTCGGCAGCAAGTCATTTCTTATACAAGCGTCGTTAAAGACCACGAAGTTTTCTCTCTTCGCTATCTTTCTTGTTAATTCTTTGACACGGCGAAAGATTCGTCGGTTTTCTGGTGTTAATTGGTGGAGTATGGCACCTAACGTTGTATTGTGGGCCATTCCTCTAGCGCTTTCTTTCCAAATATGATCTAAGGTTAAGATCAGATTCTAACTCTGCCTGATGAGATCTCAGTTTATAATAGCTGTTGATCGATAACATCGACATGGTAGTGTCGCAGATTTTGTACATGTCTGTGTAAATAAAAATAATCATATATAAATGCTCTATTTGATATTGAGCACTTTTTAAAAATCTGGTTGAAATTCTTTGGATTACTACCATGTGGATGTTTTACCTGGATTATATATATATATATATATATATATATATATATATATGTGTGTGTGTGTGTGTGTGTGTAAAGGAGTAAGGCTACCAACATTTATAAAAAGCTTTTTTATACATTTATTTATTATTTTGTTATTTTATCATTTTATAATTTTATATAACGCGTTTCAAGCGGTGGTCCGCTCTCATCAGATATGTAAATCTATTTGAAGAAATGTTTTTCGATTTGAAAGAGTGTTGTTTCATTTGCGGAAGAGTGTTATTGTTTCGCGTTTTTGCGCATGTGTGGGTTGGCGGACTAACGTTGGCAGAATAACTCCTTCACATACATATTTTCTCTCGTTGGAACTGCACTAATACTGCACTACCCCCTTTTCTCTCTCTCTCTCTATGCCCCCCCTCTCTCTCTCTCTCTCTCTCTCTCTCTCTCTCTCTCTCTCTATATATATATATATATATATATATATTATCACCCTCCTATCATATTTTTGCTAGTAATGTATATATTTAAAACTGTTTTTCATCATTCAATATAGAATGAAAATAATATAATTAATGCTGGAAGTTTAATAAAAAATAAAAAAAATAATAAATGGATTGACTGCACTTGTTAAATTTCCTTTCATTTTTACTATTCATTGAATATTTATTAAAATCAAAAATAAAATAATGGAAAAAACTAATACGATTTTTTTACATCCTGACGATATTTTGAATATTTTTCTTTAAAGCCGCCATCTTGGAATGG
>OY744542.1:65925779-65928279 GCA_963556195.1 Sepiola atlantica
ATAAAGACCGATATATATATATATATATATATATATATATATATATATATATATATATATATACACACACTTTAAAATGCAGCAACATTTTTGTAAGTAACGGATATATTTTATTAGACAGACGGACAACACAGGTAAGGATGACTTTTTTTTTTAACAACTAATATAAAACTTAGGTTTAGTATACGGAACGTTTATGTTTTTGTCTTTTAAGGGAAGTGGGGTATGATCAACTCTGCTGAGAAGCCATGAAATTAAATACTGTCTTGTTTTTTTTATCCTTTAAATAATGATAGAAGCAAACTAATATAATAACTGTAAAAGTTAAATTGACTTACATGAGTGATTTTCCACTGAACGACTTCGGACTTAAGGTTTGGTTGTTTTTTTTTAATATAGTTTTAATGGTTGAGAAACTTCCAAGACTATATATATATATATATATATATATATATATATATATATATATATATATATATATATATATATATATATATATACGAGGCCTGTCTAAAAAGTATCTGACCTTAGGTTAGAAAAATATTTCAAATACGTGACGGGGTTGGGATCCGAATCCACTTCAAATTAGGCTCCTTGTGCTTGCACACACTTAGCCCACCGATCCATCCACTACCGGAAACACATCTTGAAGGTTTCTTTTGGAGTGGTGTTCATCTCTGCCATCGCGTTAGATTCAGCAGGTGTTTGTAGAAGATGCGATGGGTGTAACACAAATTAAGAAGCGGTTCAACAGATTAAAAAATGGCCGCACATCAGCGGAGAGTGACTAGCGGTTTGGCAGGAACTAAACTGATCGGAGTGCAGCTGTTTTTGAGAGGATGCAAAAAAAAGAGATACACCTTCAAAATATTATTGAGACTTTCTCGAAGATTATATTTTCATACGAAAAATTCCAATAATTGTTCAGCATACCTAAACGCAAATCTTGTTACCTCCAACAAGGAGGTTATGTTTACGGTCGAGTTTGTTTGTCCTTATGTTTGTTCGATTGTGTTCAGTCTAGAGTCCACACTGCTTGACCAATCGTCACCCAACATGGACAAAATAGCGGGCATATTTTAACTTATTTCATTTTGTGATTTGGATATATAGGTCAAAGATCCAGATCACGGAAAAGGTGAAAGTTTGGCAATAATTTGGTCATGTTCATCACAGACACTCACTACTTGGCCCACATTATAGTCAATGAAGTCTCGCATCTAATATGACTTTTATATTGACCGTTGGCTTTGATCTTAATAAAGTTCGATCAAGGTCGAAATTTTGACGGAATTTTAACTTCCGATTTATCCAAATCTGATTTTTGATAATAGTAACCACCATGTGAACTGGTCAGATAAATAGGTTTTTAGTTATCAACGTTTCCGTGCCATAACTTCGGGAATACTTTCCGGGGAGAGGGGGCGATGAAAGGAAGAGAGATCCCCGGGCAACGCCGGGTGCTCCTGCTAGAAGAATCGCCAGATAAGACTTTGGCTCATCTTTACGTTGTCAGCCGGAAGTATTGCAGTCTCACAACTGACTTGCATTCTTGTGTTGTTTGTAACGTTTTTATTTTCAGCACACATTATCGCATACCTTGCCTTTCGTTCTACCTGTCCGTTTATTTGTTTGTTGTCTTCTTCTTAAGTCAGATTCAATAAAAACCATGGACCATTTCCACAAAAGTTAGTACGACTGATCCTCGTCTCCGAATAGACGCCATTAAATCTTGGTGCGAATCCAAATAAAAATGCGTATCCAAGTTTATTTCTATCACTTACTTGAATATTCAAATAAACACAATCTATCTCAGCTCCGGTCGGAACTACTTTTTATGTTCGGAACTACTTTTTATGGTCGGAACTACTTTTTATGGTCGGAACTACTTTTTATGGTCGGAACTACTTTTTATGTTCGGAACTACTTTTTATGGTCGGAACTACTTTTTATGTTCGGAACTACTTTTTATGTTCGGAATTACTTTTTATGGTCGGAACTACGTTTTATGTTCGGAACTACTTTTTATGGTCGGAACTACTTTTTATGGACGGAACTACTTTTTATGGACGGAACTACTTTTTATGTTCGGAACTACTTTTTATGTTCGTAACTACTTTTTATGTTCGGAACTACTTTTTATGGCCGGAACTACTTTTTATGTTCGGAACTACTTTTTTATGGTCGGAACTACTTTTTATGGTCGGAACTACTTTTTATGTTCGGAACTACTTTTTATGGTCGGAACTACTTTTTATGGTCGGAACTACTTTTTATGGTCGGAACTACTTTTTATGTTCGGAACTACTTTTTATGGTCGGAACTACTTTTTATGGTCGGAACTACTTTTTATGTTCGGAACTACTTTTTATGTTCGGAACTACTTTATTCTTTAGATTGCAATCCTTTCGGCAATATTGCTTGCTTAATCAATGTTATTTACTCTTATTGAAAACGTAAGTGAGTTTCCCTTGGGCGAATGACCACGAAGGGGGCAGAA
>OY744542.1:65933279-65935779 GCA_963556195.1 Sepiola atlantica
TACATAAATAGATGAGAGTTTTAAACCGGTTATACCGAACTGGCGCGATAGGCAGCCGACGTCAACAGTGTTCAACGCATGAAGGAACATGCATTAAAAGTATGATTGTGACAGCTGTATTCATGCTACAAACTATAGAGTGCTTCGCATCAATTGGAGGCGATAAATAATTATAAATATTTATTTATCTACACACGTATAGGTTTCACCCTCCCGGGATCGTCAGTGCACAGATAGTTATTCAAGCCGGAACACGAGTCATGTTTTTTAACTCAAATTTCGACGTCTTAACCCGCGCGGGCACCGTGAACAACTACATACACCTGTGTGAGTTTTACCCCTATTATATCGAGCTATGTTTGTGTGTGTGTGTGTGTGTGTGTGTGAAAGAGAGCACATAGCAAAATGCTATAGAAAGCTGGAATTATGAAAGATGGCAAAACTTAAGAAATTGTATATCAGAAAAAAAAAACACGAAAAACAATCCATAATTCTATTTGCATAAATAGGTTTGGTAGTTTTGTTTTACGGCATATCAACCCTTTTTGGGTTATTTAATGCCGAATCTGGTCATTATAGTAAAAGATTTATGCTTCAAGTTCTAAAAATAAAATATAAAAGGGGAGGGAGAAAGGGAGAGGGGCTGTTGTTTTTGTTTTTGGTTTTGTAGAACATAATTAAGTTTTACAAAAAAAAAAAAAAAAAAAAAAAAAGTCAATGTAGGTGAATTTCGTCTCAGGGAGCCACAGGGCAGCCTGATCTGGTATCACCAGGCATAAATAGGGTTGTAAGAAGAAAATCGCAATTAAATGTCAATTTAAATGCAAATTGTCATTTTGATATCTGGAATAGGTTAAATATAATTATACACCCATTTATTTTTTCATACATTTTCTTCGGGGAGGGTAGATTCTTGGATCTTATCAGCTAGAATCTCATTGGATGTTTTGCTCCACTTTTCAAACTTTGAGTCAACAAACAACAACAAGCCCTCCGTTCAGTCTAGAGAGACTATGGACATCCCTATAAGGGGCTGGCTGCGCGTGTAATTATGAAGCAAGGGTTGCGCAATCCATAACAACACCTCTCCTGAGTCGGCACTGCTTGATTCCAATGGCAAGCAGTTCAAGACGACTGGAAACAATGCCGAGATAAACAGAGAGCACATACAGCACCTGGTAGTCCCAAATGGTCACCCATTTAATACTAGCCAGGCTCAACGTCGCTTAACTTCGGTGATCTAACGGGAACCGGTGTGTCAACGTGATTGTACAAACTTTGAGTAGTGGTAGCAAAACAATAGCACCTTCATTTGTGCAACAGTCCATGGTTGGGCTTTTAAGCCTCTTATGTTTCTTTTTGTTGTTGCTGTATTTGATGGAGATAGGGGGCCAGCCCCTTTTGTCTCAAGGCCTGATGGCTGACCCTGGTTGGCCTCTGTATTGAGGCAGGAAGGTTTACACCATTGCTTACATCTTCCCGCCTGGTGTACGAACAGGTTGATGTGCCCTTTTTATTCTGGGTGCCGGCCTGCCAGTATTTATTTTTGTTTTTATTCATATTTTTTTTTATTATTCATTTCCTCATTGTCAACGGCTTCTAATTCATTATTCGAAGCTGCCCTCTATTAATAGAGCGGTTGCTCCCGTCCGCTATTCGGGAGACGTGCTGGATGGCTTGAGGAGACAGCGCACCATTTTTCTTTAATATTTAAGTTTACTTCAGGTAAAAAGTATCATCAGTTCAGAGTCTCTGACAAACCCCTGTACAGAGAGACCGAAGACACCCGAGGTTGGTGTCTAGTAGGCATTAAAGTCTTCCCCATATATATATATATATATATATATATATATATATATATATATATATATATATATATGTGTGTGTGTATGAAAATTACAGATCAGAATGATATACTGTGATTTAATGTCAATTTAGGAGTAAAAGAAATCTACCATGTATTCCTTGAGAAATTCAGAGCTACTTGATTTTTTGAAATTACTCTATATATTGAATATTTAGATTAATTTTGCTTTAGAAATTGATTCTCATGAGAATCGGTCTGAAGTATATTAAATAATTATTTATTATGTTATCATATATATATATATAATATACATTTATATATATCTATATATGTACACACACATATATAGCGATATATATATATATATATATAGTCTAAAGAAGCTTTGAGTCATAAAAAAAAAAAAAAAAATGTAAAATGCAGTTTAAATCCCCAGACAAACTAACTAAATCCAAGATATTGCAGACTTAACATTCGTTGGAAAATTAATAAATGAAAAATATAAGTAAAAAAAAAAAAAAAGAAAAAAAAGGAGGGTTAATTATCTAAGAGTGAAACAAAAACAGGAAACCTTAAGCGTCTAATATTAACACGGGGATCATCAGCTGTTTACCATGTAACTGTTTCGGAGATTTAAAAACAGGACAGTTATAATATTCATGGCTCTCCAATGGTACTGATTATACGACCATT